>CM059266.1:7436621-7519121 GCA_030347295.1 Setipinna tenuifilis
TGTGTGTGTGCGTGTGTGTGTTTCTCTCTTGCTTTCTTTGTGTGTATGTGTGTCTGTGTGTTTACAGAAAACTGGAAAAGCTCTCCTGGCTCTGAAGAGAATGGCGGTGAAGTCCAAAGGAAGCTCTGTGTCTTCCAGTAGCCCCGTGGAGGGTAAGAGACACATTAAAGGACCCAGCCGGCTTCAGTCTCCTTCACTTCCACTGTTCCTTTGTTACCTGTCCCCTCTACCACATCCCAAACCACCATCTATTCTCTCTCTCTCTCTCCCTCCCTTTCTCTCTTTCTCCTTCTCTCTCTCCCTCTCTCCCTCTCTATTTCTCTCCCTCCCTCCATCAATTTTTTTCCTCTCCTCTCTGTATCTGTCTCTCTCTCTCTCTCACACACACACACACCATCAAAGACTGTGATGTATATCCATTCCACATTTCTCTCTCACACACAACACACACACACACACACACACACACACTCTGACATGGATTTCCATCTTTGCTGTAGACTCCCCTGAGGTGTTGGAGTCTCTGGAGAGGAAACTGCAGTCTGCACCACAGTTCAGTGAGACCATATCAGACCTCACCGTAAAGACCGGGGTCACGGCCAGGCTCACCTGCAAAATCACAGGTGAGCACAATCTACAAACACACACACACACACACACACACACACACACGGTGGAAATCATCCAAGTTAGTACAGTACTGTCCACTTTGCTGAAGCTCCAAGTTCATACTGCTCATGTCTACTTCATGTTACTTCACAATGTTACCCCTTTTCCCCATACCGACATACCAATTTTCTGTTGTGAGATGTTATATGGAACTATATTTGCCTAGGTGGAGTGATACTTACTGATACTACATGAGCAGGGTAGTAATACCTGTGTATGTTATGTTCCCTAACTGACATGAGGTTACCTTAAATCCTATTCTCAAGTCATCTCTTCATTGATCTTCACATAACACTTCACTCTCCCTAGGTGCATAATTCAAACATGGTTAACTGACAAACCTGGTTTATTTAACCCAGAGGTAGTCACAAACCTGATAAAAGAAAAAAAACTTGCAGTTTGGTTAGTTAAGAGAATTAAGTTTATCAGTTAACCACCTTTGTAGAACCCCCCCCCCACACACACACACACACACACACACACACACACAAACACACAGACACAGTCTCCTCACCCTGTT
Organism: Setipinna tenuifilis; assembly: GCA_030347295.1. Classification (NCBI taxonomy): domain Eukaryota; kingdom Metazoa; phylum Chordata; class Actinopteri; order Clupeiformes; family Engraulidae; genus Setipinna; species Setipinna tenuifilis. The sequence continues at coordinate 7,437,811 of CM059266.1, forward strand.
CTCTGTTCTCTGCCCCCCCGCCCCCCCAAACACACACACACACACACACACACACACAAACACACACCAGGCTATCCTGACCCAGAGGTGGAGTGGCTGAAGGGGGAGGAGGTGCTGGAGGATGAGGCCTCTGGCGTGACGGTGGACTACGAGGAGGACGGCACCTGCAGCCTGACCCTGGACAGCGTGCGGGCAAAGGACTCTGGCGTATACACCTGCAGAGCCGTCAATGACCAGGGGGAGGCAGTGTGCCGTGCCACACTCACTGTCAAGACCTGATGAATTGATGTTTACTATTGCACCACTCATGTGTTGCTTCAACACAAACACACACACACACACACACACTCTCACAGACAGACAGACACACACACAGAGATGCACACTTGCACACATTTACATTTGCAGTGCCTTGTGGTTCTGAGATTCTGGTGGGGAGAGAATCTATGTCTTAATTTTGCTTTAAATAAAATTTTAATCTCAGCACTTTCTGCCTGTTTATTGTTGCTGCACATGTAAATTGGTGATGTCAATAATGGTTCACTAGGAAGTAGTTTCACTGTCTGCTATGGTGGCAATCAGATATGATATTGCCATCAAGTCAAGTCACCCATAACTAAAAATTCCTTATGAATACAAAACAGGAAGAAAAAAATGATAACCGATTGGTAAGACATTCCTTTATAAGATTTGTGGATAAGATACACTTTAAGATTTATTTGTTTATTTGTATGCCTTATCAACTGAACTGAGGTAAGCAATTTCAAGAAAATAATATTACATGCCATGTCTGCGACAGCAATAACAGTCACAAGAATAAAGGAAGAAATGAATTTGTAAACACATTTCTTTAATAATGTTATTACAATACTACTATGGCGACTTTTTTCGCAATTAATATTCAAATTATAGCCCTTGCAGCAACCGCTCAACAAAAATTAATTGGACTATCCAACAGAGGACAGTACTGGTTTATTTGTGCAAAGTCAGCCTGACGTGTGCTAGAAGAAAAAGTAGGACCCTATCCACACAGAAGGCTACTCGCCTGTCTCAGGGGAAATGAGACACAGAAACACAGTAGCTGGTTTTTCTCGTTTCATTGCCATTACACATGGGTAGACTACGAAGACTAAACCAGCCAAACTCGATCCCGATGAATCAAAATACAGAACACCCGGAAATGCTTCTGAGGTGTTCCGTCTGCATGTGCTAGAAACCCGCTTCTGTGGGAGGTTCGCATTAAAACTGAGAGAGAGAGCGGCCGGAGTAGGTTTACATCAGAGGCTGCAAGAAGGTAAGTTGTGAACAGCTTTCCAATGTTTTCTAATGTTACCGTGAATATTGGACGTCAAAAGCTAACGGTGCGAATTGCGGTGCTTGTGTTGCCTGGTGAATTGTAAGCCTGTCTTGTATCTTAGTTTGAGAAATGTACACAGATTTTCTTTGGGCGACCACTACAGCGTTAACGCCAGCAGAGAGAATTCTAGATTTCAGAAGTTAAAGCGTGCCTGGACACCTTGTCATCGGGTGTTTTTGTATGAAAGTGCATTGACTGTATTAACATCGTATTTGTTTGAATTCCCAATAACACAATTTGTATGTTTAAGTACAACAGCAACGGCATAAACATTACAGTTACCACACTTTTATTTTCCCGTGTGTGCTCTCACATGCGGGTGAAGGTACCAGCATTACCTGAATTGCTATGCATGAAAGGAATCTAAATCCATGGTGTACTATGGTTAAAATGTCTTTGAGACGTATTTATAGTCATAATAACCATACGCACTGGTCTCGTTTGTCATAATCCTGAAGTAGAAAACAAACTGATCCAAACTTTGCAACAAAGTAGCCCCATCATCACGAGGGCCTTGATTTTAGCCTGATTATGTTTGTTTCCATTAACAACCAGGTAGCTTGCATACACAGCTTACGCCATAGCCTACAAGTCTTGGCTTGTGTGTTTGCCTGCATTTTTTTTTCAGTTAATCTTGGGCATACTTCTCCAAAGGCGGGTCAAGTGCAACACGATGGAAAGTCACAGTGAGGTGATTGCCAGGCTGCGCACAGTCTTCCGCACTGGAGTGACCATCCCGCTGCAGTTTCGCCTCACGCAGCTCAGCGCACTTCTGTCTTTGATGGAGGATAACGAGGCTCAGATTGTGGACGCACTTAACAAGGACCTTGGCAAGGTATACATTTGCTTATTGCTTCTTCAGCATTTGTTGTCCTCTCATGGGATTCAACCATGTTGAATCATGGGAGATGTTGTCTTTCTTTCAAACAAGACATGTTGGAATTTGTGACAAAATAGCTAGAGCTACAAATTAAAAGATATGGGTTGATGTTGAACCTGTCATAGATTTTGAACTCCTTCCCCAACTCCTTGTCATATTTTCTATAGCCAAAATTTGAAGCCGTACTCTCAGAGATTGACATGGTGAGGAATGACATTTGCTACGCAATAAATAACCTGAAGACCTGGATGACGCCTGAATATGTGGGCACGAATCTGGTAAGCCTCTGTATGAAACTTGGTGCGTTGTCCATTGCAATCTACTGCGAATCTAGAGATTACCATCCTCTGAGAAATGTGCCCAGAGCAAGTAAAGCAATTTTAGGGACACATGCATTGTCTTACATTGCGTAAGATCTGTGTGGCCCGGCTCAAAGCTGTCTTTTTATCTTGACTGGGCATAACTGCCATAGCCTGGTGGTAAACCAGCCCCTCATACTTCACTTCATTTCATACAGACGGTTTGGCTGTGGTTTCATTGACATGGTTGTCTCGGGCAGCATCTTGCCTGACCAATCAGCAAACAGTTTTTTCCTGTATTTGTAGACTCTGCTGAAGTTTAAAATGATTGGGTCTGCCTTTACCCAATTGCTAACGTCTGGTTATGACCCCCTCTGTTCGCTGATTGGTCAGGCAAGATGCTGCCTGAATCAACCATGTCAATGAAACCACAGCCAGATCCTTGTACAAAATGAAGTATAAAGGGCTGGTTTACCAGGCTATAGCTGGCATGGGGTATGGGGTGTTAAACTTTTGCCCTGAATAATGCTTGTGTTTGTAAGAAACACTGATATGTGTGTCCTGTAGTTTTCTAGTTGATCATAGCAATCCCTCTCTCATACTTTTTAGTCAAGTCAAGTTTATTTTATCTAGTGCATTTCATATGCAGGCACCAACTCGATGTGCTTCAAGGCAGAGGACAAGACCAACAAATAAACATATAAAATAGAGTGCTACAACATTTAATCATTTTAATCCTTACATTTCTATATGTGTGTTCCACTGTTTTACTGTTGTGATTCAGGCAACAAAGTTTGATGATTGCTTCATACGAAGAGAACCATTCGGAGTTGTTCTGATTATCGGGGCATGGAACTACCCCCTTCAGCTCATCCTGTTGCCTCTAGTGGGCGCCATAGCTGCAGGTATGGTATGTCTATCATCATGCCCTATAGAATCTTTACCAGCCGATGTCCCCATTACATCATCAGTACATAGCAGACATGTTTTCTTTCATTCCCCCCTATGTGTTATGTCACCTAACGAGTGCAAATGTAAAGAAATTCCCAACATTGACTTAATGTCAAACAAGACATATTGGCATTTGTGACAAAATGGCTAGAGCTACGAATGAAAAGATAATGAAAGCATTAGTTTTGATGAGAATTGAATTAAGCTGTTCGAATTTCATCTTTGTGCTCCTTCCTGCTTGCAGAAAAGCTTGTAAAACACATCATTTTCCTTTAAATCAGTCAGGTCATTAAAAAGTGCCATAGACGTTCTCAGGAAGTGTATTGCTTTGTCATGCTGGTACTTCATACCTGTATTGTGCGCTAGGTAACTGTGCGGTCCTCAAGCCCTCGGAGATCAGTCAAGCCACAGAGCAGCTCCTGGCTCAGCTCATTCCCAAATACCTGTCCAAGGTAAACCTGTCCGCAGTGTGAACTTGGTACACCTTGTTACCTCTATGCTGTGTTCTGCGTTGGTGTCTTTTGTGTGTATTTATAACCATCTTTTCATAATCCTGCCAGGAGTGCTATGTAGTCACGTGTGGTGGAGCAGAGGAAACCCAGAAGTTATTGGAGAACAAATTCGACCACATTTTCTACACAGGTGAGAGTGTTGTACTGGTCAGCTCTGGGTTGTCTCTGTTCAGCTGTAAACATCACTTTCATGTATTTTATTTATTTCTGTATGATTCAGTTTCATCCCTGTATGTATTATTTCAAAGCTTTTCAGTAATTTCATGTTCATGTTCAATAACTGTTACACACTTGGGGGCTTACTGTCAGTCAATTCAACTGTTTAACATTTAATAATGAACTCAGTTATTTCTTTTTTTATATATTTCGATTTGTATTACGTTTATCAGTGTTTAATCAGTGGATGTAAGCACGGACTAGCCTGGTAAACAGTCCCTTGTACTTCACTTCATTTACAGAGGGTGTGGAACTGCTGTATTGAGAGACTCTTTCTCCGGTAGAATTCTTACCGGCTAATCGGCGAACAGAGGGAGTGTTTGTAAGCGATGGCATCGATTGTGCGGGCGATGCTTCTGAATATCAAGGAATTAAAGTCGGATGAATGTTTAAGAAGTTTCATTTGTGGAAGAGACGTTGTGGCCTTACTCCCCACGCGGTTCGTTAGTTTATTAGTTTCCGGAAAGCTTCGGAACTTCCTTCACAATCCGGCGCATTGCATACGTCACAATTAGGCGTTAATGTTTGGGTAAAGGCAGATCCAATCGTTTTAAATTTCAGCGTCCAGAGTCCACACCTCCAGGAAGACAAGAGCTTGTCAATACAGTAGTTCCAGACCCTCTGTACAAAACGAAGTGACGCATGGGGGGCTGGTTTACCAGGAAAAGCACTGACTTGCATTGCTGCACTTCTACCTTCCACACCTTCCACTCCTTCAGGTTCTCAGTCAGTGGCGCGCGGCATCCTCCGCGCAGCCGCCGATCATCTGACACCGGTCACGCTGGAGCTGGGCGGGAAGTGCCCCTGCCTGATCTACGGAGGGGTGGACATCAACACCGCCGCCAAGAGGCTCGTCTGGGCCAAGTATTTCAACTGTGGCCAGAGCTGCGTGGCTCCAGACTACCTCCTCTGCACCGCGGAGACCCGGGACGCCCTCCTGCCCGCCATCCGCAAGGCCCTGGAGGAGTTCTACGGGCCCGACCCCCAGAAGTGCCAGGACGTGGGCCGCATCGTGACGGACAAGCACTGGAGCCACGTGATGGAGCTGCTGGGGAGGTCAAAGGGCACGGTGGTGATCGGGGGAGAGAGCACGCGAGAGGAGAAGTACATCGGTAAGCAGGGTGGCAGTGAGGAGATGAGATGAGATGGGATGGGATGAGCGCTGTGGTTGTTTTCTTAAACATTAGACTTATTATTTCTTGCCTCAGGAGAAACGTCCACTTCATATTCTTAATTTTACTAAATTTGAAAGCTTGAATTTCTCGTTTGGCCATTACTGAATTGATCTAGTTACTTCAAATGAAGAGAAACAGAAGCATTGAGAAAAATAATGGGCATTCAATAAATAGATGTACGATGTACTCTTTGATTTTAAGAGGGGAAATTATGCACTCCTTTTTGAGTTGCGAGCATACATGAGCAGTGAACACACACACACACACACACACACACACTGCAAAACACTGCACACACACTCAGTGTGGCTCCCAGGGAAAGTTAGAAGTCTGAAACTTTTTGCTCAAGGGCAACTCTGCCATTGATGAGGAGAGTGCTGGTCATTCACACATTTTTTTCTTCCCAGTATAGGTAATACAAATTTGTAAAGAAGAGGCACGCAGATGAAAAGTATTAAATTGGGTGCTGGACTCAAAAAAGACTAGAAGAACATAAATAAAAGTCTGCCCACTAAGAGCTCCAGACAATAAAAGGTTAATTCACCGCCAGTGTTGTGTTTCAGGCCGCATTGTCCTTCAGACAAAAAAATCAGGATAAGGAATCAAACCTGCCGCTTCCCGGTTACATCACAAGCTAATACTTGACCTTTACCGCCCCGGAACTGATGAGTAAATCAAATGCCTTGTCATTTTTTTGTGACGGTTGCAAACAAGCCAAGCAAGTCCAGCGAAGCTGCATTTTTTTGGTGATGCCTCATCTGTTACCTCTCTTCCCTCCTCCGTGTAGCTCCCACAGTGGTGGTGGACGTGGATGGAACAGACGCCCTCATGCAGGAGGAGATCTTCGGCCCTGTCCTTCCCATCATCACCTTGGAGACTGTGGAGGAGGCCATTGACTTCGTGAACGCCAGAGAGAGCCCGCTGGCCCTGTACGTCTTCTCCGACGTGCAGCAGGTGAGCAGCCACAGTAGGAGAGGAGTGAGTCTAACGTGATGAGGGCAGACGGGCTTCCACAGAGTCCACTTCTTTGGTACCAACTGGCGCCTGGGTGCGACAGTCGGAAAGCGCTGGGCGTGGCATGTCTGTCAGTGTTAGACTGGTTCTGGACTGAAGCCGGCTAATGGTTTGCACTACATCCAATTAAAGTGGTGCTTGGAGTGCTGCTTCCATTAAAACATGTGGTTTGATGTTAGGATCCAGGGTGTATTTCTTGTATAAAATGTAGGGGTAAACCTTGTGGTGATGAGCCCTGTTGTTTTATTTCTGCAGCACAAGAAAGCTCTGGGAATCTTTTTAGGAGGCTTGCCAAATGAACACAACCAGATGTATCACTAACAGGGGCGATTTTAGCATCTGGTCTTTAGGGGTGCCCGGCCCCCAGTGCTGATCACACAACACTATTATTATATATAATATATTATTCATTTTGCACTGAGCCAGGGGGTGCCGAGCAGTTTCACGGGGGTGCCTTGGCACCCCTAAAAATGGTCTAGATTCGCCCCTGATTACTAAACCATATACTTGTCTCAGAGCGTGTGTTTAGACTGCTGCTGCTACTTGATTGAGTCTGTATGTAAAGACTGCCACTCTGTCACTCTTCTCGGTTTTAGCTGGTGAGCAAAGTTCTTGACAACACGCGCAGTGGGGGGTTCTGCTCGAATGATGGCATCGTACACATGACTCTACCTACGCTACCTTTTGGAGGAGTTGGTAAGTGTCATGGGTTACTGGTGATCAGTAGAAGAACAAGTGTGGGTTGCACCAATTCATTTTAGGCAAATCACATTTGCCTAAGAATTGGTGATAAGGACAACTAGTTCCATCAAAATAATAATAATAATAATAATAGTATTAGTAATAATAATAATAATAATATGTATTTGTATAGCACATTTCATACAAACGATGTAGCTCAAAGTGCTTCAACAGTATTCACACCTTCTACCTGACAATAATCTCCATCCCTCCACACCTCCAGGTGCTAGTGGGATGGGCTGTTACCATGGTCGCTGGAGCTTCGACACGTTCAGCCACAAGCGCGGCTGCGTGTTCAGAGGCTGGGCGCTGGAGCGGATCGGAGCCCTGCGCTACCCCCCTTACAGCGATACCAACCTCAGTTGGCTCCGCTGGGCGACCACCACCAAGAAGAGCAGCTGCTCCATCATGTAGGAAGATGCAGATTGAGAACTTTGGTTTCGTGCTGAAAAGAAAAGATGGGTCTTGGACCAAAGTGCATTGACGCATTGCCCCATACCACTGCTCTGAACCTGTTATAGTCTCAGTGAATGTCATTGGAGGTTATTTCATGTTTGTTTCGTTGTGGTATTTGCAGTGGTGGATGTGGACTATTTTTGTAAAGATATATGTATACCTCTTTTAATATTTTTCTGCCTCGAATATTAAGGTTGCTTTTAAACATTCTTTGTGCATATTTTTTTTTAGCCTTTCTTGACCTTCACACGTGGGTGTTTTTGGTGTGTGTGTTATTTATTGTTAGTATATCCGACAACAGCCGGAACTGTTTTACCACTAGTCAAGGTACCTGTTCAGATTTTTTTTTCTCTCAGTATTCACGAACAAGGAATACTGCAGTGAAACTTGGATCTTTTTAGTGTGATTGGTATTTGTGAATGTGTTCTATTCTTTATATCATTTGTTAATATGATGCACAATAACACTGATACTGCTACAGTTCAGTTTTCACTGTTTTTATCTATTGTTTTGTCTACCTGTACATTATGCCATAAGGCATTAACAAATCTACATTAAAGTATTTACATTTTAAAATGAATACATCGTTCATGTGCTTGTATTTAACAGTCATTGCAGTGTAAAAAAAATGTGTTCAGAACTGGATACTGTGGAAAACAACACATACCAGCCAACTGTGTCCTCCATCACATTTGACAGTCATCTTCAAGAAGCAAGGGCAGCTGCTTATATAATGAAGTTATCTAATACTAACTGGTTTTATAATCTTCCTGGTGCCCTCAGTTAGCTGAATGTTCACTTCTTCAGTGATGAGTTTAAAACTAGGACAAAATAGCAGATTATGAAGCCAAAAGCAATTGGAAACCTTTTTTCCGTGGGTAGTTTTGTTTAAATGACCACAGTGGTCATCCCCTGGCTTTCATGCTCATGAACCATGATATCACTGGGAAAAGAACTGCATAAGCCCTAATTTGCATGGTTTGACATTGTGGCAGCTTCAGTAATAGGACATATAATCATTTAAAGTAGTATAGTTTTTTTCTGTGTATATACTGTGTACTGCATACATAGTACAGTGGTAACTTGGAATCAAATAAATCAATATTCCGCCTATTTGGCTGGAGTAAAGATATGTCTAGCATGCCAATTTTGCAGTTGCCAGTTGTATGGTATTACAGTCACAATGTAGCCTCTTTAAAATGAGTATTCATTAAGTTTGCCCCTGAAGCTAAAAAAAAAACTAAGACATTTTAAAAATGTTTTATTTACCCAACTTAACTAAATAAAAGAAACTTCAGACTATGTTAGTTGTAATATTAATGTTTGTTCATGTTGGAGGGAAACATTAACAGACAATATTATGAAGAGTTGAGTAAGACTAAAGAGATATCCAGTCTTCAAACATTCTGTGGCTGAAAACGTTTAATTACTGTTCAATTTCCAATTTCATCTTATACTGTACTTATTTCACTGCTTTTGGCAACAAATAATTTGAACATCACCATGTTTTACATATCCTTTTATTATTATAAACATGTTATATTAAAATTAAACCTAATGATTTCAAATGCAAAATCTTTGTTGAGACTGGGACGTCAGACGCATTTTTGTCTGTCTTCAGATTGAGACCACATACACATATTCAGGACTATGGCATGTCTTCTGTCCAAACTTACAGAGAGTCAGGACACCAGAAGAAAAAAAACACGGTGTTGACAATAGGCCACTGAGCAACCACTGGTGCCCCTCCCCCTCCCTCTATCCATATCCATATCCTAAGTGAGTTACGCAGCTGGAGGCTGTCAAACCTGTTGAGGTAGGACTACAGTCTTGACCCCCCCTCCCCTGCCTTCAGGGCTCAGGTTTGTAGGAGGAGGGCGGGTTGGTCCCCGTTGACCCTGGCTCGGGTGTGGGTGTTTCGGGCGCGGCGGGTGAACTTGACGGTGTGCTCTGGTCCTTCTGTACCAGCTCTGGTTCATCCTGTCCTGCCTGAGGGGGGTGCACCAGGACCCGGTCGATGATCCCGAAATCCTGGGCCTCCATTGGGCTCATGTAGCGGTCTCTCTCCATCACACTCTCTGGAAGGAGGAGGAGAGGAAAGGGTGTAACTCACATGGGCACAATGCTCAGAGGAAAGTAACACTAATATACCTCAATGGTCATGTTAAGAAACAGCAGGAAACAACACTGTAACTGTCATGGACTAATTCACCAGCATTGTTATTACATAAACATTACATTATTATTACATAACACCTTAAGAAACTGGCACAGGTGGGTCAGTAAGGTCACAAGTGAAATATAACATAAGGAATGCTACCTTAACCAGCAGGCCACCACTGCCCTTGTTACTTTACTCTGTACTTTAGTAAATTACCAAGACTATAAAAAAAAGTAGGTACACTCAAGACAAATGCTTAAGAAACTATTACAGGAACTTACCTATTGTTTCCAGTAGCTGGCCTGTGTGTTTGCTGTAAATGTTGTTAATCTGCCTCTTTAGTTTTAGAATCTCTTCTGCCTGAATGGCAATATCTGTGGCTTGACCCTTAACACAGAAGTTAGAGACATTACAATTTGACCCCTAATACACATTTTAGAGACAATATAATTTGACCCTTAACACAAAAGTTAGAGACATTATAATTAAAAACAGACACATCCGCATATTCCAGAAGTTGGAAGTCATCATGAAAAGTTAACAATTCATTAAGGTGCAGTTGCCAACTAACACCCCCCACCCCCAAACACAAACACACACACACATCTGTATATCGCAGAGGTTGGAAGTCATAATGACAACTTAACAATTAATTTAGGTGCAGTTGCCAACTACCTACAACCCCCTCACCCAACCACCACCCCCTCCCCTCATTCCCCCAATCCCACCGCCCTTAACTGCCCAACATGCCCCGGGTCCTCACCCGTGCCCCTCCTGATGGCTGGTGCACCATGATGCGGGCGTTGGGCAGCGAGTGCCTCATGCCGGCGGTGCCTGCGGCCAGGAGAAGGCTGCCCATGCTGGCCGCCTGGCCCACGCACCAGGTGGAGATGGGGTTAAGGATGTACTGCATGGTGTCATAGATGGCCAGCCCCGCCGTCACCACCCCACCTGTGTGCAAGCAACAGTGCACGCAGTTGTTAATAATAATAACAACCACAATAATAATAATAATAATAATAATAATAATAACCTTTACTTGTATAGCACAGTTCATACATACAAGATGCAGCTCAAAGTGCTTTACAGTTTGCCAAGGTCACAACAAGGGTACATTGCTTGCAGTCCAATGGCATCGGAGCAATTGAACACAATAATGAAATGGTGCAGTGACATAATGATGCAATGACCCATTAATGTTGTAATCTTGTTATAGTGCAATAGTTATAGTGCAATATCAACGTCATGATTGGTTTCTCAACCAATGACATTAGAGAGAGATACAGAAAGGCACACAGACAGGTACACATACAGAGAGACAGACAAGCAGACAGACACGATTTGCCCTGGAAAAAAACAAATCATGGTCCTTTCCTCACTTACCTGGGCTGTTGATGTACATGTGAATGGGTTTGTTGTTGCTCTCTGACTGAAGGAACAGTAACTGGGCAATGACGAGGCTGGCTACAGAGTCATCAATCTACAGGGCCAAAGAGGAATACCAAAGTACATTTTTTGGTGAATGCATTTCCACAGATATATACCTATCTACAACAAAAGGATGATCAGCTTTGTCAGAATTGTTTACTACTGCATAGGACTGGGCAATTAAAGCAACACACTGTAGTTTTTCAGCCTTCAAACTATATTTTCAAAATCATACTGATGGTACAACAACTCAAAATGGGTTCAATTACACCTTTTTTCATCGCTTCAGAATACCTGTATCGTCCACACTGGCACCATGCAACTTCTGGGCTTGGGTAGAAACGATGTCACAATAAAAACTACAAAATTTAACTGCCTTATGTCATACATCACATACTCCCCCTTTAAAGGACGAGGTAGGTGAACATTAGAACCATAGACAGTAAAAGAAACAAGAACGAGCAGTTGTCATGGCTAAAGTACCAAGATATGACTTACAGTTATCCCTAAAGCTGATGGCATTGTTGGGAAAAAAAAAACACAATGTCTGTTGTGTGCTGGTGGTTTGGTTATAGCCAAAGTGATGCAAATGAAGTGAAGCAAATAAAGCCAGTGTGTGAGATATATCAGTGCCTTCCACAGGTTTTAGTCCAGCTGCTCTCAAACTGGCAATATCGGAGAAAAACTTTGTGATAAAACCATATTTTGCCATATTGCCCATTCCTACATTCTGCATACTCATGCACTATTTGCTACTTTTGACTTTTTCAATTATGATTCAAAGATGTGTTTTAAAACACTATTTTAAAACGCACAAGGTCAAAGGTATAATTTGTTTCAGTAAGTTTATAGGAGGAAAGTCAGCAACATTTCTGTTAAGATTGAGACCCTTACCGGACCCATCACACAGATGATTCTCTCTCTCAAGAGGCGGGAGTAGATGTCATAGGCGCGCTCTCCTCGGCCCTAACAGTAAAAATGTAAACATTAACATGAAAAACATGGCTGTAATTTGCAATGTCAAATCAGGATACTTCCAGGGCAGGCATTTGACAGGAGAGACCTACCGTCTGTTCGACTACAATGGGTATAAGCGGACTTCTCCATGGCGCACTGTGATGGATGAGCCGACTTCCTTTCGCAACAGAGACGCCCAACTGTAATACTTTCTAAGGACATAAAAACAAGACAGTATCGACTGTGGCCAAGCGATATCAGCTCCACGTATTCACGTTGAACGGGGCTAACTGGGTTAACGTTAACTAACTTACATTGTACCCATGTGTACCCTCAAGGAGGCAACGGTGACAAATCATATAAAATACCAACCTGACAACACTGATATTGTAATTGAGACATTCATCGTGTATACTTCACAACTACCTTTTCAGTTTAACATGACTGACAATAGTTTTACATCTAACTGGCATACAGCTAGCTAGTTACCTGACATAGCTAGTAGTTACACAAGCGCCCAGCATCGCAACCATAAGATAGGACACATTAAAAAGAACAGCCGTGAACGACCTTTATTACACACAGTTACAACCGTCTTATTTGCAGATAAAGCAGACAGTGTCAACTATATTCAAACTCAGGAGAGATTAAAAGTTACTCACTCGTATCAACATTGCAACACCTACAGTGTGGAATCCTTCTGCACGACCCCTTGTAAACCGGATGTACTACATGGTTGACCTTCCAGCTTCATTTTTTGGCAAAGACTCTTTCAATAAACAAAATGTGCACTAGGTGGCGGTGACAGGCCATAAAACCCAGCGCCATATCCATGCGTCATATGCACAGCTGAAACTCAGAGACGCAGCATTTGGTCAACTGATGAAATTATAAACTATCCCGGCGCCAGCTAGTAATTATTTTGACTTGTAAATCACTTTGGTTTTGGATTCACAGAGTCATATAATAAACAATATTAAATATATAATTATGGGTTTACGAACCAACAGCACTAGACTAAATGATAGTAAGGCATAAATCGGTGTTACTAACCCATTCTGACTCAAGACATTTCAACCTGGTCGTCAGAACCATGGACCATGCAGTGAGCAGAGGGCATATGAGGTCGGAATAGGCTACTCGTGACTGTACTAAAATATCCGCTGGAAAATGCAGATGCACATGACCAAACGCACAAATGAAAATCTCGAGATGGGAGGATAACTTTTTTCCTCTTCATATTTAGGCTATGTTGAATGGACCACAGCTCAACATGCAGTGTTTTTGTTGTCTACCGTGGAGACACATTCTTTGAAGAAGCCTATTGTTGGTCTAACTTAGCCTATAGGCTATGCATTTTCAAATGTAGGCTATTTATAGCCTTTAAACAGAACAGACTTCTTGACTATAGATACTGTGATAAGAATCATTTGGGGATTGGTTTGCATAATTAGACTATTTTACTTGCAAATATGCCTTTACCTTTCTGTGGGCTAGTACGTGCACTGAGCTTAAGGCTGTTACACGTTGTATCCACAGGTTACATACGCTACAATAACATTTTCATGGCTTACTGTTTCAGGTGATATACGCGCGTTTTAGACCAGGACTTTTTAGGCTCTAGTGTGTATTTTCATCCTAACAATCTGATTAAGCAGCGTAAGTTAAGGCTACATCTAAATTAGACTTAAACTTTACTTAAGCTACTTGCTTACTCTTTTTTACTTAGGCTATTCACTTTCAAACAAGCTGTACCTATGGAACACTTGGGCTGAGATAAGCTTATGCTTTCCATATGTTGTGCGCCAAAAACATTACTACACCCTAGCTCAGGACAGTGGAGGCTAGGTGAAGTTTTTTTTTAGGCCACACATTAGCCTTTTTAAAACAATCTGGCAGGGATAGTTTGGGTTATCTGGAGTGGAGGTGTGGCTTTGATATTCTTTTTTTATGCACGCAAAGGTTGAGGTTCATTGACTTTCTATCCCTTTTTGAGGAAAAAGGTCTCATCCGAAAGGGGGGCGCCGGTGAGTTCAGAGCATTTTTAATGAGTCGCAACAGCAGAACACTTTCCTCCACCGACGCCGTCATGTCAAATAACAGCGCAAACAGCAATTTGGTAACAGCACAAAAAGCCGTCAAACAACTACGCTTGGAGGCTAGCGTCCGCAGGATCAAGGTAGGCTCAAGAAACGGCAGACACCTTGAAAGTGTGTTTTCTTTTCTCGGGATTGTGACTGTACAAACTTGTTTAATGTTGCCGCTTGATCTGAAACGTCATAAACCGTTTGCAGCTTCTTAAAAAGTCCATAGCCTATAGACCACTGTAAATTACAGCCTAGTCCACCACAATTTTTCGCTAAAAATATTTAGCCTATTCTCAAGCCTGTATGTTAAAGCCTGTTTGGAAAAGGCAATTAGACCATCTTTCTTTATCGATATAGTTTAGTTAGTTTTCCATTTGGTGTGTAGCGAGATGAACTGTAGCCTATCCAGCAGTCTATACATTTGTAGGCTAGAGAGAGCGCACCAACGCAGCCTTGACAAGAATACAACGTTCTCTGTGGCGCGTGTTTTTTAGTGCGCTCAATTGGGCTTTTCCTTGCCAGTTTCTAAAGTTCGGGCAACATTATATTAAACATTCCTACATTATGTTTGCCCGGTATATCCGGTTAGCCCATTGGTAAATTAAGACGAACATCTGGGTGTTCCCCCATAGTAACACAGTGGTGCTCTTTGTTGATTGTAGCCTCATGACAGTGGGGCAATTGTTGGCTGTAGGCTCTCTAAAATAGTCTAGATTAGTGGACCGTCGCACGACCTAAATCCACCCGAAGTGATGAACTTTTTGTCAGTTCTTTCCAGTCAGTGTACTCATTGTTCACTTAAATTATATAAAAGGCGCAGTGTTTTTATTTTTCTCGTTATTTCATTCCTGTGTGAAAATCATTAACACAGTCACTTAGTTCAGAGCTGTTGCATTAACCTCATGATGTATCAGTATGGCGTGAGCCATGTGTCATTATCATCATGTGAAATGATTTCATTATCAATTAATGTTTCCCAGTGTAATCTCACCCTGTAGTAGTTCTATAATTTGTGATCAATCTGGCAAAATGAGTCACAGTGACCTAAAATTCAAAACTGAGATTTTGATACCAGTGAAAAGACAAGACAGTACACTTTTAAATGATTTCTTCGTCAGAGACACACCTTTCAAAGTTGTCAAGATATAGTCATTTGAAATATGACATCCCACCATCTGTTTGAAATGCAGAACCTTAGAAAATCACATTTATTTTTGACATTTTGGTAATATTTCAGTGCTGCAATGAAATGTCAGGCAGTCCATTTAAAATTTAACCGATAACATAGTTATCTTGACAACGAAAAGTGGGGAGATGTTTTTGAACACCTTTTGTTTCATAAAAAAATAACAAAAAAGGTTTAATATTTTTAAGGTTTTCTACCTAAATTGGCCTTAAAATTCAAATGTGCATCTTTAGACTCATTTTGCCAGATTGGGTCACATTTAGGAAGAGCTTGTTGACTAACTCACTGGCTTTCATTTATGGTCCCTTTGAAGGTGTCACAGGCTGCTGCTGACTTGAAGAGTTTTTGCCTGCAAAATGCACACAAAGACCCTCTACTGATGGGAGTGCCATCCAGCGACAACCCCTTTCGTCCACCCAAATCCTGTGCCCTTTTCTGAGGTGAGCTGTGCTGTGTGAAATAAACAGGTTAGACATCAAAAAGTTGGAGATCGCATATCCAAAAAAGAGCCTTGATGCTTCTCAATGCTCAATCCCAGTGTTCATGATCACAGTGCACAATGATAAGCCAATTCCTTATGCTTTGGCAGAGATGTGATGTGTGATGTGCACTGCTTGGTGATGTCGACGTCATGTTGCCTAGCAACCCTCCTGATAGAATCCTAAAACAATTGTCTGATCTGATTTTGTTTTAGATGGAACACAAAACATTGCACTTACCAGAAGGCAGGATGGGGGGGGGGGGGGTGTGGGGGGTTGGATGTAAGAGGAAACGGAACACTGAGGATGCTTGTACTTGCATTGATTAACCATATTGAATGAATAACCATTCATATTTTTCATATATCTGAAGAGTGTAGGAAAATGCCACCTGTTTGTCCACTCACTTGCTGGGAAAAATATATAAACTTGCCTCATACTCATGTGAATTCTTATCTTTCCAGTGCCCCTAGATGTGTATGTGAAGTGAGGTGAACTCTGAGATGTTTCTGGTAACTCTTCTGCTCATCCACGCCTCTCTCCTCTCGCTCCATCTGTCCATGCTGGGAAATCTGGAGGACTGCTGAAGCAAAACCAAGTGATGGAGGATGTCACATTACATAGTCTCATTACTGTCAACAGACAACACTGAACTAGTTACTCTGTACCATCCATGTTTTTATGCTGTAAAAAGTAAAGCCTAGAACCAATTTAAAAAGAAATGAGTACACATGCTGCATGGATCTTTTTTAAAGGTCTATGAAGCTGCTTGGCTGAAATTTTTGAGTCGGTTCAAAGCAGGACGTTTTACAATACACTGTGTCATGATTATGTTCTGTTTTTATGCTTTTGTCGTGTTATATTTGTCATGTACATAGGCCCGTCAATGGCTTTTGCTGAAGTGACTGTGCAGAGACATTTTACTTACTGTATGTGCCGTGATACATGATCTGAAATGTTTAAATTTAACGTCTGCTGTATTTCCATCAAATACAGTTAAAAGTGCAGCTATATGCCAGAGAATGATCTCAGCAAAAGGTGTGCCCATGTCCAAACCATCTCCCTTTCGATTCACATGCCTGTACATGTTTACAGAAGTGGCAAATAATGGACTTGCAACTACAAAAACATACATATCTAATAAAAAAGACGGGCAGTTACAGAAAATATGGTGTCAGGTTGCCTGTATGTGTAAAAAATAAAAAATAAAGAATCTTTCATTATTTATCTGCATTTCCATGTGCATTTACATCACAGATTAATTATGCACCAGGTCTTGTATAACACAACATTTTGCTGTGATTACGCATTAAAAAATAACACTGTTGTATGATTCCCAGTGCCACAGATGGCTACTGACATAAGCAGTGAGGTCATTTGTCAGCGTCAGTCCCACAGAGCTGACTACGGAGAGAAGCAACGGATCGTGTCTCATCTAACCTGCAGAGCAATGAGGAAATGGTCTGTGATGAAGCCACAGTCTTAGCTGGTGTGTTGCCACAAGGATGAGGAAAAGATATTGATGCAAATTGAGGTTTGAGAGGGAAGGGACTTTTCAAAATAATGTGATACACATCAGACGCTGGCAAGATAAAGACCTGTGCAGTACTGTCTGTTCATTTTGTCATTATGAACACAGACCTTGCATCCTATTTTAACTTGTGTGTTTTCCAACCATCTTAAGATGATAGCCAGCTCATAATTTTGCTGTGACACTGTGAGAATAATGATCGCTGTGACACTGATCGCAACTTATTTAGCATGAACAACTAACATGAGTGATGAGTGCTTTGAAGGGAACTATGACTAAATATATATTGAAAGGAAAATAAATTGGCCATTTTGGATAGGAAAAAAATGAAATGCCCCCTTACGTGTGTTCTTTTCATATGCTGTAGAATAAGAATGATCTGGTAAAAGTTGGAAACACAGTGGATTACAATACAGCAAAACAGTAAATATTATATACATGAAGTAAATACACTAATATTTTAACTGATGTTATAAATAGACCTGCCAGTAAGAGGGTCCTCTTACTTCATTATAGTAAGTGTTGTTGCCAAAACTGTAAATGTCATACAGCCATTGTGCCGCATGTGGTTAGGAGATCATGGTAGACTATGTCAAAATATCATGACGCCAACTATATATAGCCTTCTGCCATGCTTTGGATAAAAACAACTTTACCAAACCAATACCGAATTGGACGATGCTTATTGAATTTATACTAAGAATTCTAGGTGGTGAGTTGAGGAGTGTTGTGAGACCGATTGCAGTTTCATGATATCACCGCACAGTGGGGTAAGAGAGTTGGGCCTGCCTTTCCTGTGGAGCAAATTGCGCCCAAGTGCGGTTCGAGCGATTGGATGTGCAGTGCAGCGACTGCGAGCTGTCTCTCCCCTAGATCGAAGATGGCGGTGTCGGTATTCCCCGGCGTGCGGCTCCTCTCTATCGGAGACGCAAACGGCGACATACAGCGG
Organism: Setipinna tenuifilis; assembly: GCA_030347295.1. Taxonomy (NCBI): domain Eukaryota; kingdom Metazoa; phylum Chordata; class Actinopteri; order Clupeiformes; family Engraulidae; genus Setipinna; species Setipinna tenuifilis. The sequence continues at coordinate 7,456,190 of CM059266.1, forward strand.
CATTCAGAGCAGCAACCTCTACGGCTGGAGGTGAAAACAACCCAGGATGCGGCCCTGATAAACCTCTCCAACAGTAAGCAATCTGTTTTTCTTTCCTAAAGCCTCACTGGCCTGGGGGCTTTAGAGCAACGCTATTCATCACTTCACTGTAATTATAACTACATGTGTGCCTGTCTAGTGAGTTCGCAAAGAAGCCCACATTCCACAAAAGCAAACGCTGCGAATTAAGCACTTAGGTCCTGACTTCACGTGATGAGCAAAATGCCTCAGCAGCTTCGCGTTGTTTAGAGGGTCTCCTCGGCAGGAACTTCAAAGCTACAAAGTCGCAGATAGTTATTCGTATTCTCCAACAGCCCATGCTCTCTTTGATTGTAACATCAGGTTATGTGCTGTCTGCCCGTCTGCTCTTAGACTATATAGCTAGCGTGCGAGCTAGCTGTGGCTAATTTTACTCCTTCCAAATCTGGAGAAAGTGGTCAAAGTAATTTATGATTAACGTAAATTCATAAATAATACATGTAACGCATGGGCCTTGTCATAAGACTGTTGTGACGGTCTCTCTGTGCTAGCGACCTGACAGTTTACAACTGGCTACTTTGATGTAGCAGTAATGCAACATTGTCTCAAGCTTATCATTGCATTTTTGTTTGGCTTGATACATGGTTTCGAAATGGTGACGTTAACATACAACATCAGACTAAAGCTCTGGCTACAGACGTGTTACATTTTGGTGACTATTGCGCTATGTCCTTCCCTTGAATTATAAGAGCTAACGTTAGCTGAATAGTTTTGTGTCATCTTACGTTATGTGTATCATATTGCGTATAGCGGAGGATGCATTTCAGCAGGCGCCAGCAAAACTTGCACCCTGCCGTCTCTCTGAACTAACTGGAATAAAGTCTGTTGTAAAAAAAAAAAAAAAACGCTCTCATGTGCTAATGTAACAACTAGCTACTTAGGTATTCATCTTTGTTCTGCTGCGAACAATGGTAGGACGCCCGCCTCCCATCTCCTCAGCTTGCTCGGTCAGTGGTTACGGCTTTGTTTGGGATGGCTAGGCAGTGGTGTTTCTTATATGAATGCAAGGTTATCGCACTTACTCGAGATTGTGTTGGCAAATACGCACACTATAAATGACATCATAACGTTAGATGGGCTGGCCAGTTTGCGATGTTACTACAGGCCCAGGTGTTTACCTCCAGTAAACGCCGTCTAGGTTGTCATCACCGTTGGTGTCAAGTTTGTTTATTTCAGCTGGTACGTTGCCACCATAGGTTGCCACCAGTCCTAAGCTCCGATATTGTTCAATAATGTTGTAAGTATCGCAGAAAGTGGGCTAAGCCAGTCACGATACTGTTCTGATTGCAACATTTAACACATTTTAGTGTTCTACTGTGGTGAATTTTCATTTCCTCTTAGTTCACAGCACTCACACATTATGAGAACCCAGTGGCTTGTTTAACCAAAAGGATTTTTCACTTAAATTATATATTTGGGTTTAGCCCTTCTTAATAGATGTTTGAAGATCTCGGTGGATTTTAAGAGCAAGCACCAGACAGCATTAGAAATGTAAATATTTTAAAACTTGCACTCTTTACACCTCTCATAGAGCAATAAATATAGTGCCTCATACAGAATCCCAGAGAGAGAGAGAGAGAGAGAGACAGAGACACTTGTGCATTAATATTTGATTTGGTTTTCCCCGTTTTCAGTGTCTTATAAACTCTGTTACATAAACTAGCAGCTGTCATGCTTGGAGCAGGCAGTTTTGTCCTCGTCTTGTCACAGGCAGCCTGAGGAGCAGGATGGCTCCTTCACTGTGCCACATTGGGTCTGTTGGAGATTACAGATGTCTGACTGTGTACAGCCAGCCTGCCTACCCTCAGTCAGTCAATGGCTTTATGGACTGGCATTGAACATGACCTCAGAGCGCTCCGTTTGGACATGATCACCAGAACTAATATCTCTCATCTTTATGCAAGACCAACTGGTCTGTTACACACATGCACAGACACCAACTCTTTTGGTGGCATGGTAGGGGAAGGAGGAGAGGGAAAGTGGTGCCAGATCTCGACACACACACACGGAACTGCCAAACTAAAAAGGAACATACTTTCTTCTCTGCCAGTGAATGAGAGCTGTTTCATGTGTTCCTATGAGTTCACAGGCCATATAGAACAGTAAGATTTGTGCTCATGTGATTGATTGGTTAGCACTAAATGGCCAGCTTGGTTCCACCACAGTTTCTTCTGCCTCTGACGCATCCACCTCCATCTCTACCTCTACCTCCACCTCCACCCTTACCCCATGTCTCCCCACCCTTCCTCATCCCCATCTCTCCACCACCCCTTTTCGCAGCAGAGGAGACCTGTGTGTTCAAATGCTCCGTCTCTCAGGACACAGAATGCAGCCGCGTGGGCAAGCAGTCCTTCATCGTCACGCTGGGATGCAACAGTGTACTGCTGCAGTTCCCATCTGCAACAGGTATGGAAAGACCATTTACTTATGTGCTTATGCGGGTAACTCTCTGTGGGTAAAAGCAGGGCTGTTGTATTATATTATGAGACTCTTATTTCCCTCTACTTTGAAGGTCAGCCAGGCCCAAAGGAACTGATTTATGTTAACTATTTTACCAAAGAATGAGAAGAAAGAAGTCTGATAAGTAAACTGATGGCAGCTAAGCTGTGTGCTTTTCCAACGGCATAATCACTGAAACTTAGCTGCTGGATGTGTTGAAAACATTAGCTCTTTAAACTGATACCTATTTGTCTCACTCCACTGCTTTGTGGACTTAATAATTATTCATGAGCGCTCTCTGTTCTATGATGGCATGTTTTCCGATACCCTCTCACGTACGTCCCTGTGGCTCTCCGCAGAGTTCTCGTCCTTCTACAACCTGCTGAAAAACTGCCGCGGCCACAGAGGAGAGCAGTCGGTCTTCAGCGAAAGGACAGAAGAGTCTTCTGCGGTACAGTATTTCCAGGTTAGTTGTCTGTGCACTGTGATGCATTGTCTTAAGTACAAACATGTACATACGCACACATACATACATACACACCCACATAGATACATACATACACACACACACGTATACGCACACGTATACATACACTTATACACACATACGTATATACACATACACTTATACACATACGTATACACACACACACACACACATACACGCACACACACACACATACACCTACACCCATACACCCACACACACCCACACACAGAGGTACTCCATTTTACTGTTCAGTGGACTCCATAATGGATTTCTGGGGTTTTAATAAATGTCTTTGTCAGAACCTGGGGTGACTGACAATTCAGACATCGCCTTGATGGATATGGAGGCTGACCGATAGTGGCAGTGAATTGACATGGGTACTGACTTATGTTCTCCCCGTTCTCCAGTTCTATGGCTACCTCTCCCAGCAGCAGAACATGATGCAGGACTACGTTAGAACCGGAACCTACCAGCGGGCCATTCTTCAGAACCACACAGACTTCAAGGACAAGGTGTCTTGTGTTTCTCCAGCTGTCTCCGGCTTTACTTGCCATGACATTACTGTTCTAGTAATTTTGAAAGTAGAAATGTACTGTTGCATAGAAGCACTACACATTTGCATTATTATTTGCAGCGTGTTAATTTTAAATAGAACTTCTTTGTTTGTATTTTAAAAAGATGGTATGTATGTATACAGTAGACAAATATGCTTTCGGCAGTCATAGCGCAATGACACTTATTCCTTAATCAAATCTTTTTAAATCAAGATCTTTTTAAGATCTTTTTTTGGCTACAGTACAGTTAATATTTTGTCAGTTCTTGTTCTGTCTGAAGCAGTAAGGCACTGACCCTAGAATTCTCCAGCTTTCATTACAGAGCAACAAAAACTATTTTTGATGCAGCATCAGTTTACTTAAATTAGCACGGGTAATTAAAACGGAAAAAGAAAAAAAAAAAACCTTTAAATGTGCAGCCTCCAAAAATATCCCTGAAACCTGTATTTGTGTACTGTTTCCCTTCGGTGTACTTTGGCAGCTAGCTTTGTAAACACAGTGCAGTGGTAGTATTTATTTACCGTCACGTGGCGCCACCCGTGCCCGTGCCTCTCTCTCTGTCTCTGTCAGGTGGTGTTGGATGTGGGCTGCGGATCGGGGATCCTGTCCTTCTTCGCCGCGCAGGCTGGAGCGAGGAAGGTGTACGCGGTGGAGGCCAGTACCATGGCTCAGCATGCAGAGGTGCGTGGGCATGGTCCTCCCCATGGAGTTAACACAGCACAGCACAGCACAACACAGTTAGTCACAGGGAGTTAACACAACACAACACAGCACAGCACAGTCCGTCACATGGAGTTAAGACAACACAACACAGCACAGTCCGTCACATGGAGTTAACACAGCACAGTCAGTCCCATGGAGTTAACACAGCACAGTCCGTCACATGGAGTTAACACAGCACAGCATAGCCACATGGGGTTAACACAGCACAGCATAGCCACATGGGGTTAACACAGCACAGTCAGTCCCCATAGAGTTAACACAGCACAGTCAGTCACATGGGGTTAACACGGCAGTCAGTCCCCTTAGAGTTAACACAGCACAGTCAGTCAGTCACATGGAGTTAACAGAGCACAGTCAGTCAGTCACATGGAGTTAACAGAGCACAGCAAAATCACATGGAGTTAACACAGCACAGTTAGTCACATGGAGTTAACACATCACGGTTAGTCACATGCTTCTAGTGCAGAGTCCACTGTTGATTTCATATCAGGCTTATCAAAGGGTGCAGCAAGAGAAAAATATGTGAGCCTTCTGCAGGGCTGACAGCTTACAATGGTCTTTTACTAATGCCTTGATTTTGTATGTGCAACAAAAATGGGCAACAAAAAAAGAATGGTTTATGTAGGTGTTTGCAAAGCATGTAGGCTGCCGATGGCAACCAAAGCTTCCATATTTTTCCATCAGTGATTTGGCACCCATTGCTTAACGCCAACACATGGACACGTGCACCCACGTCAGCCTGCAGGGTGTTCATGTAAATTCATTTCTTGGTGAACAAATAAACACTCTCAAATGTAAAGTTTGTGCACACACACACACATGTTAATGGCTTGACCTGACCGCCCATACAGTTTTAAATGCCACGTTTCTATTTTAGAGATCACTATGTTTGTATAGACTACCTGCAGCTTATGTGCTAAGGTTATGATGCATGATGTGCATTTTGTGACCTGTGGCCTAGAATTTTCATGTGTCTGTGTGGGTATTGCTATTTATCATTGATTTATTTTCTATGTAAGCAGCCAGCACTGAAGTTCAAGACAAATATCCTCTAGGGCACAATAAAGTGTTACTTTATCTTTATTTTTGTTTTGGTGTATTAAAAGTGGAATTGGGATAGTAATAAAACAGATAAAAATCTCAAGACTGCTTACTAAACAGACAATCACTTATGAAGGTCTATCTGACCAAAATGTCAGTTTATTTGCGTTTTTCCCATTTAAGTGGTTTGTCAGTTTAGTAGGCAGCATTGCACTTTTGTTTGTTTTTAAGTAAGTTTTAGCCAGTCATCTAGCAGCATGTGCAGTATACCCCATCCAAGGTGTGAAGGCCTTCTCTAGCCCCATGTGGGAGTATGCATGTCTGTAGTGTCCCTGCTGCGGGAAACTTATTCAGGCACATGCACCTCCCTGTATGTATAAAGGTTGCTTGCTTACTTTGTGTCCCTTTACATCTCTGTCAGCTTATGTCCTCCTTTTTGTAAGTCGCTTTGGATAGAAGCGCCTGACAAATGCAATGTAAAGAAGTACCAGTAGCGAGCTTCAGCAGTGCTCTAAGAGTGTGTGGCTCTAAATGTTTAACCCCTCCTCCCCTCCAGGTGCTGGTGAACAGTAATCGTCTGGGCGACCGGGTGGTGGTGATCCCTGGTAAGGTGGAGGAGGTGACCCTGCCGGAGCAGGTGGACGTGATCATCTCAGAGCCCATGGGCTACATGCTCTTCAACGAGCGCATGCTGGAGAGCTACCTGCACGCCAAGAAGTTCCTCAAGAACAACGGTGAGTCACCGAGCAGGCGGAACAGAGAACGGAGGCCACAGAGGGTGGTGCGGTGCGGTGTGGTGTGGTGTGGTGTGGTGTGGCACAGTTGGCTAAGGCGCTCATGCCATACACCTGACAACCCAGGCTTGATTCCAGCCTGAGGTTATTTATTTCCTGATCCCCCTCCCCCATTTGTCTGTCTCTCTCTGTCTCTCTGTCTCTGTCTCTCTGTCTCTGTCTCTCTCTCTCTCTCTCTCTCTCTCTCTCTCTCTCTCTCACTCTCTCACTCTCTCTCTCCCCCTCTCCCACTCATTTCCTGTCATCTCTGTACTGACTATCTCTATATCTGATTAAAGGCAATAAAAGCTCCAAAAAAACTTCCCCAAAAAATGTCACAGGGAGAAACCGTTTGATAACAGTAAGGGGTTGTCCCACAAGCCACTGGGCATGCCTCATAACAAACATGTCAATACCACATGAGAAGAGCAGAAGGCTAGATGAAAGGAAGAGAAAAAAAGCCAGCCAACAATAAGGGGAAAATGTTTTATTGACTGAAGGCATTTGACTTTATTTGTTATGACAGTCACAAAGTCTAAAGGATGGTATCCTTATAGAGAGATGTATTGTACCAGATTTATCAGACTTTGCACTGTAGGGAATGTAGGGAAGTTGAATGGGGAAGTCTGTAGCAGCAGGACTGACTGACGAGCTGTGGCTGTCACACAGTTATTGTGTCAGGGGTTAGCTGGGCTCAGTAATAATAATAATAATCTTGTATAGCACAATTCATACATACAAGGTGCAGCTCAACGTGCTTTACAGTTTGGCAAGGTCACAACAAGACAGCATTTCTTGCAGTCCAGTGGCACCGGAGCTGAACATAATAACAAAATGGCGTAATGACGCAATAGAAAGGATGGAGGTATGTAGGAGTCAGCAGTGTCAGGTAAATGTCTTTGCTTAATGCCCATAGCGTTTCACCTACCCATGTTTGTGTGTTTTTGTTCTGTGCTTCTGCATGTGCAGGTAAAATGTTCCCCACCATCGGAGACGTCCACCTTGCACCCTTCACAGATGAGCAGCTGTACATGGAACAGTTCACCAAGGCCAACTTCTGGTGAGGCTCAGGCCCAGGCCTAGTGGCTCAAGAGTGTGTGTGTTTGTGTGTGTGTGTTTGTGTGTGTTGGATGAAGGGTAGGAACTAAGAAAGCAGAGTGGTGCAGGTAGCAGAGCAGGTAGCATTTGTGTGTACCCATGCAGCAGACAGCTGTTACCACAGTGTGTACTGCGATGATGTGCAGTCACCAAGGTAAACACACACACACACACACACACACACACACACACAGACAGACTGTGGTTTGTATAGGGAAGTGGTTGGGGAAGAACAGGCTGGCCGGTTTGCGACACTCTATTTTGTAAGGGCAGTGTTTGTTTTTGCCAAATATGCAAAAATCTAAAGATTGAAGTGAAAGACATGAAAATATACTCCTGGTGTTTGTTCCCTTTTGCCGTTCACTGACGGTCTCTCTGGCAATGGATTTGTTCATCCAGTTCATCCATTTATATCCATTCGTTTATTCCTTCAGTCATCTCACCCCTTCCTTCCCTTCTTCCTTCCTCTCCTCCTCTCCTCCTCCTGTCCTGGTCTCAGGTACCAGCAGTCCTTCCATGGGGTGGATCTCTCCGCTCTCAGGGGCGCCGCCGTGGATGAGTACTTCCGCCAGCCCATCGTGGTAAGAAGCAGAAATAGGAGACTACACTCACAGCTAAACTGTGTGTGTGTGTGTGTGTGTGTGTGTGTGTGTGTGTGTGTGTGTGTGTCCTTCTCTTCCTCCAATCTCACCCCTCTGTGTGTCTCTCTCTCTCTCTCTCTGTCTTCCTCCCTCTCTCTCTCTCTCTCTCTCTCTCTCTCTCTCTCTCTCTCTCTCTATCTCTACCGCTATCTCTCTGACTTCCTCTCTCTCTCTCACTCCCTCTCTCTGTGTCTCTTACTGACTCTGTTCATGTGTGTGTAATAAAATCTATTACAACAGTCAGGCTTTGTGTGTGTGTGTGTGTGTGTGTGTGTGTGTGTGTGTGTGTGTAAACATGGCAATGAGAGAACGGTGAGGGTATATTTGGTCGTCACAGCAGACATCCTCTAGGGATTGTGTTTCGGGGAAACTGGGTATATGGGGTTTGTATCGGGGGAAGAGTTCAGATGAGGACACATGAGTGTGAGGTCCTCAAGGTGTGTGTGTGTGTGTGTGTGTGTGTGTGTGTGTGTGTGTGTGTGTGTGTGTGTGTGTGTGTGTGTGTGTGTGTGTGTGTGTGTGTGTGTGTGTGTGTGTGTGTGTGTGTGTGTGTGTGTGAGAGAGAGTGGGCAGGGAAGAGTACAGTCAGCATGCTAAAAGTGGGAGATTGAGGAACATTAAATGTAACCATTGTAGGCGTGTGTGAGTTGGTGTTGAGAGAGTCATACAATGCACTCAGTTTTTCTAGCAGTGGCAAAGTTGATTGTGTATATTTGTGATAGTCAGGTAAGGGAACGTGTGTGTGTGTGTGTGTGTGTGTGTGTGTGTGTGTGTGTGTGTCTACGTACTCATACTCTGGGCTTGTTTTAAAAAAACACACACACACACAAAAGTTGTGCTGTCAGCAGCAGCAGTGCAGTCGCACTCATTTAGCACAGCCAACAGAATGGGGCCTTGGGTTGGCACTGCCTCATTTTCTGCTCCCTTCTCTCCCTGCATGTGTGTGTGCATAGTCATTTGCTCTCTGTGTGAGTGTGTGTGAGTGTGTGTGTGAGTGTGTGTGTGAGTGTGTGTGTGAGTGTGTGAGTGTGAGTGTGAGTGTGTGTGTGAGTGTATGTGTGTGTGTGTGTGTCTGCTTGTGTAAGTGTGTGTGTGCATAGTCATTTGCTCTCTGTGTGAGTGTGTGTGTGTGAGTGTGTGTGTGTGTGTATATGTGTGTGTAAGCACGCGGTCTGCGTTGATAAGGAAATTTGTTATCAGGAAACTCTGCAGGGGTGTTAGTGGGTTACTGTGTCCCAGCACTCATGCCTCATCTGCTCATTTGCACCAGCTGAGGTGTGTGAGTGTGCGACTGTCAGATGTGGAGGAAGTGTGTGTGTGTGTGTGCGCCCATTCTGAGCCAGCGTGTGTGTGTGTGATTAAGTGTGTATGTGCCTGAGTAAGTGTGTGTGTCCGTGTGTCTCTGCTCTGATCAAGTGTGTGCGTGATAAAGTGTGTATGTGGGCATGATGAAGTGCGTATGTGCCTGATTGCGTTTGTGTGTGTGTGTAGAGGTGTGTCTGTGTGTGTGTAATTAAGTGTGTATATGCCTGAGTAAGTGTGTGTGATTAAGTGTGTGTGTATGTGTGTGTGCGTGTGTGTGTCCGTTGTGACTCCTCCAGCAGTAGTCAGCAGCAGGGGCCTATCTCTTGCCCGTGTGTGTGTTACACTGCTGGGACAGTGATAAGCTGTAGTGTGTGTCTGGTCCAGGTGGGTCCTGCTCCTAAGTGTCTGCCTGCTGAGGCTCAGACACACACACACACACACACACACACTGGATCTCTGGGAGTGTGAGCACGGCTCCTCTGTGGTGGGCCTGCTCCAGACAAGAGGTCCCACACTGACACTGCAGTCATTATTTATATTCAGGTCAAAACTGGGGCACACAGAACAGACTGTGAGTTAGAGAGGTGTTGGAAAAGGTGAATTGAAGGCGTGACTTATTTAAAGGTAGGGTAGGAGATCCTGGAAAAACAGTTCGAGCAAGCTACATTTTTAAAAAGTACATTTAAAAGTCCAAACCCCTTTCTTCAGACTCCCGCCCCAAAATCATGAAGGGGGAAGGGGGGTGGACAAATGGCAGTTGAGTTTGGTAGCCATATCACCAGTCAATCATTTTGAACAGGCCGCTTAAAATGACTAGAGTCTGTGTTTTCAGACCATCCCACAGGTGACTGACATGCTTTTTGTTTGTGGTAGAGCATTTAATTAATTGGTTGCTATTGGGGTGTGAAGGGGGTTTTAAGCAATATAGTTAAAAGTGCTCCAAGAGACCTCTCCTACACTATCTTTTAATGTGGTTCTCTTTCATACCTGAAGATGTTGATTGCACTGATCTGTTTTCTCTTTCTTCCCACTTCAGGATACCTTTGACATAAGGATACTCATGGCAAAGTCTGTTAAATACACCGTCAACTTCCTGGAGACTAAAGAGGAAGATTTATACAAGTATGTGCCAAAGTTTGATCAAGATGTTGTACTAAAGTAAACTGAGAGTGTGGATAAGGTCAGCAGGTCCATCACTAGACAGTATTATACACTTTTATACACACTGCACAGTTCTTTTTACCGTTTTTAGTACAAATATAAAAAAAAAACATCAGTTAAATTAAAAGTATATAAAAGTATAAAAAAATAATGGAATTTCACGATGTTTAGATTGCTATTATTATAATAATTGTATTGTATTTTAGTTCTGTTTTCCATTTTGTTTTCACAACACAATAGTCCAAGCAGACTGCCACCCTTCCCCCATCCCCCCTTCCCGATATGAATCTTGTTATTTTTCTGTTCAAGAACACAATGATGTTTTGATTATATGCCCCTGAGGTAACAGTGTTCCTCTGAAATGAACCTCCGAAATGAAGTGTTTTTCTCTCCTCCTCTCCTGTCAGGATTGAGATCCCCTTCAAGTTCCACATGCTGCACTCGGGCCTGGTACATGGCCTGGCCTTCTGGTTTGACGTGGCCTTCGTGGGGTCTGTGTAAGTTCGCCTCGCTCTTCCCCTCTCTGGATATGCTGATGCACACAGGCAGGCTCTAAGGGTCTAAGGGATGCTTGTGTGGTCCTCCTCACTGTCGGAGTCTAGTTCCAGTTTTGGGAGATATTTTAATGGTGTCGGACAGTTCCAGAAGGAGTGCATTGTTCTTGCGCTTATTTGCTGAGACACGCTCAGCATCGTCATTGTTTTTTTTTTTTGTTTGTTTGTTTGTGTGCTCACAGGACTACTAGTGGGATTTAAAAAAAAAAACAATAACAAAAACCAACAAACAAATAAACAATGTTTTGTTATTGCTGTTGTTTTTAAGCCCCATCCCTATTCCTGTGGGTGTCCCCTGGTCTCGTAGCTGTCTGACGAGGAGACAGTGCCAGTGTGTACAGTACAGTGAGCTGCTGTGGCTGTGGAGTGGCCTAAGGAGGAGGGCCCCATAAAGAGCAGGGGAGCGTGTCACGGCCAACCCGCTCAGAGACTCTTAAACCCAGCCGTCTCTCATGAGCGTGGGATTGAGCCGAAGGGAAGAGGGAAGAGGAGTTGTGGAGTGATGGATGTCATCTGCTCTCCTGCAGATAGAGTGCTAACAGCTCTTATTTTAGATGAAGGGAATATCGGTGTGGCGGCTTGGATGGTGCCAAGGTCGGAGCATTAGATGGACACGTTGAACTCTTCATCCTGCTCACAGCCCGCTCTCTCTCTCTCTCACTGTTACCCAATAGGGGGCTGTGGGTATCGTATTCAGATCTGTGTATGTGTGTGTACGTGTGTGTATGTGAGTGTATGTGGGTAAGTGTGTAGGTTCCTCTCGGATAACTTAAAAATGACCGGGTTCATTTACATAAAACTTTCATGCGAGGTTGGAGGGTGAGCGTATCACAGTCCTCCTGCATTTTCATTCAGACCAGCATCCAGATGCTGCAATTTGTTTTTCGTTTTCTTTTACAAGCCAAGTGGAGGGATAATGGTCTGGCTGCTCTTGTTTTGTTGTTTTATTCACTGTGTTTTATATTTATGTGTTGTCGTTTAACTTGTGCCTGCCTCGTCCATTTTCAGCTACACACTGAAAATGGACCAATATGTGCCAGTGACCAGCATGTAGTCAGCCTTACACCTACAAAAAGTCCCAAGCGCAGCGCTTTGCCTACCTAATCACACACACTCACACACACACACACACACACACACACACATACAAACACACACACACACACAAACACTGCAGCAAAACACCTGCTTCCTAAACAGCAGCCACAGCACCAAACACGTTTCCACTTGGAAACTGTTCTACGCGAGTTATTTTCCGTTTATCCAAATGATGTGCTTCTTGTGCCTAATATGTTTCCCTTCTTTGGCTTGCATTTGCAAGCGTTTATAAGAAGCAGCAGTGAAAATGAGTAAGACTGGAGTTTTGCTGACACCCTGTTCCTAATGCCCCCCCCCCAATCACCCTTCCTACAGGATGACGGTGTGGCTGTCCACCGCTCCCACCGAGCCCCTCACCCACTGGTACCAGGTGCGCTGCCTCCTGCAGTCGCCCCTCTTCGCCAAGGCCGGAGACACCATGTCGGGCACCGCCATGCTCGTGGCCAACAAGAGGTGAGGAGTTGAGCCCCGGTGCAGTCATGGGGGAGGCGTGCTCAGAGACTAATACTTATACTTACTACTTGTATTGAAAACCATTGAAATTTGCAACAACTCTTAGGACAAAGCTGGACAACAGACGTTTTGGGCTTGGCCCATTCTCAATGTTTCCAGTTTGCCATTTATTTATTATAAAGGACAGTGTGGGACAGTGTGGGTTGTCCCAGTTTGTCAGTGAATGTGGATGACGTCTTGCTGTGGGGGACATTTTGAGTAAGGCTAACTGGGGTGGTGGTGTTGTTGTTTTCTAAAGGACAGTGTTTGGTGTCCCAGTTTATCAGTGTATGTATGACACCCTTCTGTGGGTGGCAGTTTGATGCCAGGTACCTGATGTTCACCCTAGTTTGTGTTTGTTTGTTTGTTTTGTTTGTTTTTCTCCTCCTAAGGCAAAGCTATGACATCAACATCGTGGCACAAGTGGACCAGACAGGCTCTAAGTCCAGCAACCAGCTGGACCTGAAGAACCCTTTCTTCCGGTGAGTGAGTACTCAATGCTCCAGAATCTGAAGGCCAACATCCTGTATCCTATTTTGTATCCTGGCAAATGTGCTTAAATAGGAGCTGCTGTGTGTTGTTTGTGTTTTTAAAGAGACTTCTGCGTATTAGTGTGTGCTTCTGTGCAAGGGCTCATGTTTATGTGTGTGTGTACATTGATCCTGTTTGTTTGTACGTTGATCCTGTTTGTGCGTGTGTTTTAAATTAGACTTGTGCATATTTGTGTGCTTCTGTGCGGAGGTGTGTGTTTACGTTTGTGTTGGTTTTGCGCTGCAGGTACACAGGCACCACCCCAGCCCCCCCTCCGGGGTCACACTACACCTCTCCCTCTGAGAACATGTGGAACACTGGGGGCGCCTACAGCGTCAGCCAGGGCATGGCTGCGTCGGGTACACACACACACACACACACACACACACACACACACACACACACACACCTCTCCCTCTGAGAACATGTGGAACACTGGGGGCGCCTACAGCGTCAGCCAGGGCATGGCTGCGTCGGGTACACACACACACACACACACACATATGCATACACACACACACATGCATACGCACACACACACACACATACACACGCATATGTCACTGAGGTCTTCCTGTGCAGTCTTAACCCCTTGACCTCAAAGCACACACTCCACAGACACTCCAGTATGGGAGACACACACGCCATCAATTGAGCCACAAGCCATGCTATTAGCTCAGTCAGTAGTGCATCATTTTAAGGAGTCGGGAGGGAGGTTTACTAACATTCTCTGCTGAGCTGTGCTAGCTGGCATCTGTTACACTCACCCCCCTAAACCTCACTGCCATCCGGGTCACGGCACCACTGTAACTGGGGTCTACCTGCGCAGTCTAGGCCCAGTCTTGAACCTGCGACCTCATACAACTCCGGTATGAGACAGACGCGCTACCAACTGAGCTAAAAGCCGAGCTATTAGCTCAGTCAGTAGTGTATCATTTTGAGGTGTCGGGAGGGAGGTTTACTAACACAGGGTTCCCACGGTCATGGAAATCCTGGAAAAATCCTGGAAATCAAAAAAGTCATTTTCCAGGCCTGGAAAAGTCATGGAATTCTGTAAATTCAATTAAAGTTTTGGAAAAGTCATGGAATTTTAATAGGTCGTTTACGCAATGACATTGTTCTGTCAAGATATCATTTATTATTTCACGAAATATGTGCTAGCCGACCGCTCTAGTAATTTGATGGGATCCGAAAGTACTGCGCTGTCTGTCTTTGGTCACTGAGAGTGAGGGAAGAGGAGAGGGGAGGGTTGCAACAAAACGAAGGCTTAACATTTCATCTTTAGCCGTAAAAGCATGCAAAAATGTTACATACATACGGTGTTGTGGAAAAACACTATAGGTAAAAAAAAAAGTCATGGAAAAGTTTTGAAATTTTGTCAGTGAAAAAGAGTGGGAACCCTGCTAACATTTCTCGCTGAGCTGTGCTAGCTGGCATCCAGTACACATACACTCGCGCATACATAGAGACAAGCGCACACACAGATGCATACACATACACACAAACGCAAGCACACACACATATACACACACGCACACATACACACATGCATGCATACACTCATGCATGCATGCATGCATAAACACACACACACACACACACACACACACACACACACACTAGTCACTTCACTCCGGCCCTGTGTGTGCATTTGGCACAAGGCGTTCCTCATTCCAGATAATGTTTAGATCAGATTTCATCCCTATTGACTTCACATTTGTAGATATAAATGGGCTTCCTCCTGCCAAACAACACAGGAATCGACTCACTCTCGTCTCCAATAATGCCACTATAATAACCCTACAAATTCTTTTGTTATTTGTGCATCCCTATAATTAGCTATTTAAAACAACATGCATTTTATTGTGAATCTGTGCCCTTGCAGACAGACTTCACTTGGTCTAACTGGGTCTAAAAAAAAGGGGTTTTAGTCAGGATGACGTTTCCTCTCCCCAACTAATGTGTAAACTGCACTTGAGTACAGTTCAGTCATTAGTGCACCTTATATTGCGTGGTAGAAACTAAGTGTGTGTTCATTCCAGTGTGTGGTCGTATTCATCAGGCTGGGGATTAGGGGACAAATCTTCCATGTGCTTCAGCAGTAGGTGCACCTGTAATTATGTGCACTAATTGAGCTTTAGTTAATTGGGCTAATTGGACACTTTGAGCTGCAAATGATCAGCAGCAACTGTGCTGAACCTAAATGAAGAGAATGTCATAATTTGGCTAGGGGCTCAGTCATACATGAAAGCCATACACCTGAGCCAACTGCATAAAATAAATCCTTTTGATAAGAATTTTTGTGGAATTAGTCGGACTCTTAATGGACCCAATTACACAGTCACCTGCACATGGGCAATGAGTAGTGAAGCAGACTCTTGCTAATGGTCTGTTTTCTCTCCCTCTCTCCCTGTCTCTCTCCCTCTCTCTCTCTCTCTCTCTCCTTGCCTCTCCTCTCTTCCTCTCTCTTCTCCCTCTCTCTCTCTCTCTCTCCCTCCCTCCCTCTCTCCCTCTCACTCCCTCCTCTCCTCTCCTCTCCTCCTCACAGGGATGCCTGCAGCCTATGACCTGAGCACCGTCATTGGCAGTGGTTCCACCGTGTCCCACAACAACCTCATCCCTCTCGGTACACACACACACACACACACACTCTTAAATACCTCACACTATGTTTCTGTGGCTTTCTCGAAAAAGGTCTGATATTTCAGTGGGAGTACAGTATCGAGCAATTAATAGATGGTTTTAGGTTCATAGAAAGTCAGATGTCATCGGAACACCATGTTACATGATACACAGCCCATTTCAGCTGCTTGATGATGATGTGGCCCTGCTATGTTGTTGCTGACTTCATTTGGTATATTTGTCCTCTCCTCCTCTCCTCTCCTCTCCTCTCCTCTCTTCTCCTATCCTCTCCTCTTCTCTCTTCTCCTATCCTCTCATCCTCTCCTCTTCTCTCCTCTCTGCTCATCCTCCTCTCTTCTTCTCTCCTCTCCTCTCTTCTCCTCTCTTCTCCTCTGCTCTACTCTCCAGTGAATACCGGCATAGTGAACCACACACACTCCAGAATGGGCTCCATCATGAGCACAGGAATAGTTCAGGGTATGTATGCATGTCTGTTCTCAGAGGCTGGATCGATGGCAGCCCTCCTCAAACCAGGCTCATAAAGCCACTCAGAATAGTGTGGCCACTACCTCTCCTGGCTCTGCCCCGTCCAGTCCAGGTACTTTTCCTCTAACAGAGGAAGAGAGGATCACGTACAGGACTTGGGTGTTGTATTTCTAGTTCTCTGAGGCTACCCTTACCAGATGCAGTGTGTGCTTAAACATTGACAGAGGAGCCACAGGCATGATCTTAGAATGACCTCTGTGTTTTGCTTTGCTCTCTTGTTCTCTCTCTCTCTCTCTCTCTCTCTCTCTCTCTCTCTCGTTCTTTCCCTCTCTCTCCCCTCCCAGGAGCCTACACTGGACAGCAAGGTCCCAGCAGTAGCAGCTCGTACTATCCAGTAACCAACCAGTTCACGATGGGCGGCCCTGCCATCTCCATGGCGTCTCCCATGGCGATCCCTAGCAACACCATGCACTATGGGAGCTAAGGGCCCGAGGTCCCAGGGGCCCCCGCCACCGCGTGTCAAGCCTCCCAAAACCCACCCCAGCCAAAACCAGAAAAAAAATACCAAAACCAGTGCCGCCGTCTTTGTGCACCATCATCCTCTATTTAGCCTCTTTCTCTTCTCTCTGCCTGCCTTTCTCGCTCTCTCTCTCTCTCTCTCTCTTTCTTTCTTTCTCTTTCTTTGGTTTTGTTACATATCCGTCCTCTCCTACAGTGGCAATATTCTCAGCAAGCTTAAAAGTGCTGCCACCGTCACTGCTCCTCCTCCCCGCTCTCCTCGCTCCCTCCGTTCCCTCCTCCTCCGTTCCCTCCGCCTCATCCTGCTGCAGCTGCTAAAGAAAATGAATTCCTAGTCCAGCCACAGGGTGGCAGCGCTGATGAGCACAAAACTGAACAGAGACTTCAAAAAGACTGGAGAACCACACACATGCACACAGACACACACATGCACCACAAGGACAGGACGTGAAGCATACTGGACACGACCCACCTTTTTTTTTTTCCCCTATGCTTCTCAGATGCAGCTCACACACACAGAAACACATACACAGAAACAAAGAAACATACACACAGAGAAACATAAAATCACGCACACAAGTAACCAGACTGTTGTAATGATGACTCCAAGGAAACAGACTGCAGTCTCAAAGGAAGAACTGTTCTCTTCTGGTCATGGGGATGGGTCTAGTCCTCGCTCTCTACACACCTTGCTGTTTGTGCAGTTGGCCAGACTTCTCCCTCTCTCTGTCTTTCTCTCTTTGTCTCTCTGTCTGTCTCTCTCTGTCTTTCTCTCTGTCAGCTGGTCTGTATGTGAGCTGGGCCACAATAAGCACCGCAATCTCACCGTTCAGAGCCTGCTTCACAGAGCCTCTACTGTCCGTCAAAACTCCACCTTGCTAGTTTGTGACGGCCATCTTCGCCGCGGGTCATATAGACGCATGTACTCTAGTGTAATATCAGTTAGCCGATAGCCGGTTGCCTTCTGACGCATCTCTCAAGAAAAAGAAATACTAGCCGGTAGGACCTTCAAATAGTCCGATGCCATTTTCACTTCAAGGTCTGTTTGTTAGTTTATACAGTAGTGTAGATATGGTTGTGTGTGTCGACTTGGTGTCCCCAGTGGAGATTTTTGCAAGGTTATATAAAAAACAACCGTTCTCCATCTACCCCAGCCCCCTCGACCTCAACCAAACGGATGTCCTGGATCTCTTTGTCACTGACACTTTTTTTTTTTGCCAATTGTGCTTCTTGGTCATCTTAGGATTGAGAAGATTTACTCCCCTGCCCAGTAACACAGCTGGTGGGATTGCGTTGAGCTGGAATGGACAGTCAGCAGATGTAAGGTGGGGTTGGGTGGGTGATGGGGAAACTGGACATGTGGGTATGGCGTGCACTTGAGACACATATTAATTGGACACTGCACCTGGGGGGGGGGAGGAAGGACGCATGAGAATGAAAGAACTTAAGCTACAGAACCCGTGTTTACAACCCCACACTGCACCCTCCATCCCACCCCCTTGTTTTTCGTTTTTGTGCATCATGAGACTTTTGGTATCAAGGTGGGGAGATGTTTGCCCCCCCCCCCCCCCCGTCCCTCCTTCCCCATCACGTGTCCCTCACACCCCCACCTGGCGCTCTCACACCTGGACACCTACACCCGCCCCACCCCCACCCCCTCCATGACAACATGGAAGCAACATGGAATTGTGTATGCATTGCTTCCAGTCACACATTTTTAAGTTCATTTTTAACTTAGCACCTTTGTCGAGGTAAACAAAAGCAGTAATGTCTGTTGGTTTGTAGAATTAACTTTTTTTGTTGGTTTATTTTTTTTGTTTGTTTGTTTTTCTTTCACAAAAAGCGACAAACAAGAAAAAGAAAGAAAAGCAAAAAAAAAAGAGCCAATTAAACATTATGGGAGAAATTCCATACACAGTCCATGCGGTCTTTTAAGACCAATATCTTTTGTCGTTTGTGTAATTTGAGCTTATCTCTGTGAGCCAAGGACAGTAGTTAATGCAGGATGGTGACAGGACCTCCACTTCTGATACCGTGTACAGTTCCGTTAGAAAAACCCCACGAATGGACAGGCCTACAGGGCTTCAGTGACTTTTCTCTTTCATCGGAAGAGTAAGTGAGGCTCGATTGCCATCATCCAAGATGAACTGAATTAGGTCTATCAAAGTAAGTTATCGTCAGTCGAACAGTTCCCTAGAGGGCTCCATGTACTTCAGTGTCTTCACTTCACTCACATTTAGCTTGAACAAAAAATGTTTTAGTAGTTATTTAAGTAGACTTGCTCACCCAGGCCCATAAAACATTCAACATTACAAGGCGGAAAAATACAGAACAAATGATATTGACTTAAGTGGAATGACAGTTTATTTACACACAGCAGGGAAAGTCCCAAAGTCAAAACAGGAAAGTAAAAAGCAACACAGGAAAGTATAAATAAATAGGAATAGAGTGTACTAGTTCCAAAATTAAAAATCAACCACGGGCATGGCTGGAAAAAAAAAAAAGCAACGGATATTAACCACACCAACTCAAATGGTAAGGGTTTCTTAAATAATCCCAAGATTCTGTGATTAGACATTCACCCTTTAATTAACTTCACGCATCAAACATCTTATGGATTTCTGTGCTGCCAAAGTGCAAAAATAAAGATTTTTTTTATTATTTGGCTCCCCCCACCCCCAGTACAAATTAACACAATCACTACCCTTCAGTCCCCAAGACAACACCCTCACAATGTGCACCCACTCAAACCCTTATCCAGACACTTTGCCCACGCTGGTGTTCAGGCTGGGCGCGGGAGTGGGCTTTAAATCCAAAGCCGTCTCAAAGAAATAGAGCTGGGGAGAAAAGAGACACAACAGATGTTCACATTAGGTTTGTGATGGAGAGCCATCTTCATCTACGTGAAGTATCGTGCTTCAGGTTCAGGTACAGTCGCTAGCTGCTACAAGAAGTGTTGGTCTGCAAATATTACACAGCAGGGAGAATAAGTATTTGACAACTCTTTTGGTTATTCCTAATGGGTCTATTGACAACATTTCTGACATGTCAATATCAACTCAGGTATTCCATTCATACTGGGACATATAAACATCGCATAGTGCATATATTGAGTTATGTGTAATAAAGTGAAACCACACAGGGAGAAAGTATTTAACACATCAAGATAAAATCTTACAGAAAGCCAGGAAATTAACTGAAATCTGTAGGGAGAGAAACCCTGCCCTCAGTCAGTGCTAATAAGTATCAGCTGGTTAAGGCCTAATTGGAGGCCCATTAAGGCATTTAATTACTCAGGAGTCACACAGGAAGAACTCCATGATTGGGTAAAAGCAAATAGCTCTGGCCAAGACTTTTGTGATCTTATTGTTGAAAATCATTCAGATAATATTGGTTATAGGCACATTTCCAGAATTCTGAATGTTTTTGCGAGTATTGTGGGCGGCCATTATTCAGAAATGGAAAGGGCATCATTTCACAGTAAACCGGCCAAGATCAGGTGCTCCAGGTAAAATCGCAAAAGCATCGAGGAGTCCAAAACTTAATGAGAAAACTTCTCCAAGAGCCAGGAATCACTCGGGCAGAACTTCAGAAAGGCCCTGCATCAGTGGGTACTGTTGTCTCAAAGAAATTCATAAGCAATGCACTGAACTGCCACAGAGTCCATGCACCCTCACCGTGCAGGACTCCATTGATTAAAAAAAAGCATGGTGAGGCTCATTTAAAGTTTGAAAAACAACATTTAGAAGAAGCCTGTGGATTATTGGGAGAGTACAGTATGGTCAGATGAAGCCAAAACTGAATTTTTTGTTTGTCATTATACACATCATTTTGGAGAAGAAATGGCACTGGTAACCACCCCAAGAACACCATAACAACAGTTAAGTTTGGGGATTTCAGCATTACGGTGTGGGGCTGCTTCTCAGCAAATGGTAGTGGGTAGACTTAATGTTACTTAAGACATGATGAATGGATCAATGTACAGAAACATTCTTGATAAAAATCTGCTGTCTTCTACCAGAAAGCTGGAAGAGAATCGAGGGTGGACATTTCAGCAAGACAATAATCCCAAGTACAAGGTAAAGGAAACAATTAACTGGTCCCAAAGAAAGAAAATCACGTTGCTAAAATGGCCCAGTCAAGCACCTGACTCCAATTGAAAATGTATGGATAGAATTGAAGATCACAGTTCATAAAAGAGTCCCCCAGAACCTAGAAGATTTAAAAACTGAATGGACCAGAATTACTCCTGAGCAATGCAGGGGATGGGTCTCTCCATACAGGGGGCAGCTAGAAGCTGTAGTTGCCAACAAAGGCTTTTTTACAAAATGTTAAATAAAGTGTGTTCGATTCCCTGTGTCATTTCACTTAATTTCTTATAACTCAACTTTTATACTTAAATGTTTGATTTCTTTGTATGAATTTAATACTTGGATTAATGGCAACATATGATGCAAAGTCAGCGTCAATAGACCCATTAGAAATACCTTTACTGAAAAAAATTGATGTGTGCAATACTAATTTTCACTGCTGTATGTTTGTTTGTTAAATATGTCAACCTAAAAAAAAAAAGACACTGAACTAGACATACCTTGCAGCCAATAGCCAGCAGTGCGTGCAGCACCACAATGCTTGCCACTATGGCAAAAGCAGTCATCTTAGTGTCATCACGGACGACGGGCCAAAACGTCAGGACCAACACTGACCCTGAGATCGCCATGGCTATTAGAATAAGAGTCCACTGCACCCACGGAAATGGTATGCTCCACAATACCTGTAATGCAGGATAAAAGAATATCAGTAACATATGATCTATCACACCAGAATGAGTCAAACAGACACCTTAGACTGTGACATTCTCCTTGAAGCAATTCTTCCAGGTTATTTGAGATATCACCAGAACTAGATACCTACTGCTCAGTTTTTATTATGTTAGTACTATATAACTGCATTGTTTCTGTTATGCAATGGCCGTACATTGACAGACATCTCAGAAACACACGTTTGCTACTTTGTACCGGATGGTGGTACTCCGACATTAGAGTTTCTAAATGCACCACCTGTCCCTGAACTCACCGAGGTGGGGATGAACACAAAGAGGGAGTATCCGTACACGCACACGGTCTCCAGGAAGGAATACCCGCTGGTCTGGCGCTCGGACCCCTTCCTCCAGGTCAGGAAACCCCAAACACCCAGAGGCACAAGCCATGCGTAGAGAAACACCACAACTGCTGCTATTGTCACTGCAAACATATGAAAAGAAAACAGTTCATGTAGAAGTCCAATGCAGGTGACATTGGTGATTACGGCTTCAATTTAACAAACACCAACCAGTGAAACACATTTTAGTTAAAGAGAAAGATCAACCGAGTCCAAAATGGTGGAAAAATAGGCTTTACAGGCCCTACCACAACTCTGAAGTTTTGAATAGCTTTCACAACTTCAACCTCAGTTAAACTACTACATACACTAAAAGCCGTAGAGCCCTCACCTCTGTGGAACTGAGGTCTGTAGTGGTATCTAGGGTCACCCTGTTGGCTCAGAAAGGAAGAGAGGTTCCCGCTAATGGCCACAGAGAACACCAGCGTCACACAGATCCAGAATGGCCCTAGAGCGGACGGGTACAGTCAAAGTCAAAGTCAAAAAGTCAAAGTCAGCTTTATTGTCAAAAACCATATGTACAGGTTGCACACTCAGAATTTTAAATTGCAGCGCTCCCTAGGCCCACATTAAACATCTTATGAACAAGACAATAAGACATATGTCATTGATCACATAACAATATAAACATAGCAAATGATAACATAGCAGTATGATCAGCAGAGTCCCCGTTTGATTCCTATCCATGTCATGTGGGCTGTGGTTGTGACAGCTTGCTGCTCTTTTTAAGAATATACTATTAAAGAGCATAAGAAAATCTTTACAGATGTTCAAGAATGTGTCCCATACCGTATAAATCGGGATTATTTCGGATATGGTGTCTAATGAAGTTTCTGCCAGGCAGAGGCATCACGGATCCCTTTATCCTGTCCAGCACCTTCATATCATGGAAAAATAACAGGCAATTTGCAAGCAGAAAATGGATGATTAACATCACAAGCTGTACATTTTGATGGGGGAGATACAGTTTGTGATTAAATGTGTCAAACAACATGACTTGCAAATTCTAATACAGAAAAAGCAATGCTTTGATCATCAGATTTTTGTTAGGCACTGTAACGCTTCAATAAAGTTAAGCCAATGTTAAGGCACCAGTGTCATTTTCATCCATTTTAAGAATAGTTCATACCTGCATTGTATCTACATCAAAGAAGGACTGGTAGTATTCAAATGTCCAAAATCCACCGGTTTGCTTTTCTCCACCCAGCAGCTGTAAAAACAAACAGAGGAGTCAATTATAAACTCTACAGATAGCTACCATGGCTAGCAAACCTAAAAGCCATCCAGGAGGTCCATGACATCTGGCAGGGCAGTGCTTCTCTGTCAGGCAGGGATGCACTGACTCAAATCACCAGGTCAGGTCAGTGACACCCGGGGTCAGTGAGTGTCAGCTCACCCCTGAGTTCTCCTCCTGGTTCTCTTCATCCTCGGACAGGTCTACTTTAATGTCCTGAGCCGCCGCTGTTGTGCCACCCGCGGCAGACACGCTGAGGGTAGAGGCCCCGGGGTCAGCTGACAGGAGGTCCGCGGCCTCCTCGAACTCTACAGACGGCAGAAAAAGGGGGAAGGGGGGTGGTCATTTTAAAAGCTTTAGATTATGGAGAGGGCATTGAGTTCAGGCACACCTGCAGGGCAAACTTACCTGTGAATTTTAAGTCATCAGGACTTGCCATGACTAAAACGACAAGATTTCAATCTTCATGCAGAGCTAAAGAAGGGAAAACAAATTATTAGCCAACGTTCTTTTAGATTACAGAATTAATACCCATTATATTTCGATCTGCTGTTCAATAACTAGGGAGTGGGCCCTTAATAAATATGATAATTCACAGCTGCGACCATCAGACGTCAGTGATTTTCCCAAATCCAGCTAGCATCATGCCAAAATAACATGTTTTAATTCGTTTGCTTGTTTATGATCTGCTCATTTTACTTAAGATTGAAATGAAATGATGTTTCTTGTCCCTTATGTTAGCGAGCTGGTTATTATACTCACCTGACCACTGGTCCCTGGATGCAAAATGAAGTTCTGCTGACTTGATAACGTTAGCCAGACAGGCTAACTAGCGTCTAGCAAATTTGTATGTTGTCAGTCTCGCCTATCCTCTCACGTCGGTCGATATCTGGTTGAAAGAGTGTTCCAAGAAGATCCAATTTCATTAAACCATGTCTGTTCGTGAAATGACAATCATTCCTTAAAAAAATATTTCATTCATGGCATTCGACACACTCAAGATACACTCCACGTCACCCATACGTGAAACAAGAGTTCCTGCTCACAAACCAGGATAACGTAGTCACGTGATCTTCAGACATGCGGAAGACATATAGCATTCATGGACATTGCTGTGAATAATAAATGTATTCTGTAACCTTATTAGCCTTTGATATACATGAGTCATTTTATGCAGTTAAATATTCCGGGCTACGCGTTTTATCAGTTTCCTTAATCTTATGATCCTGTCCCGGAACCTTCAATCTCAGTCTTGGTTTTACATCGGTGCAATAATATATGCCCCTATGGACAGGTACGCCATTTTGGCTCACATGTGACATTTGCTGGTATTGGTGTCTCTGACTGGCGGCTTCAGATGTACAGATAGAGGAGCTACAGCTACAGATATTTGTTCCGGGGCTCTTCACAGGGAACCCGAAGGTCATATGTTTGCCAAGTATGGCCGCCTCGTTTGTGTTAAGGAGATGGTGCTCCACAGCCGCGGCAGAGGCAGCAGTCCCTAGCAAGGGCACCCGGTTAGAACGTTTCAAGAACAGCCGTTTTGGTAAGCATGATTAGTGATAGTCTCTCTTTTTTCCTTCCACCATGCTGACTGCTGTCATATTCTGCTCTGGGGTTAGCATGGCATGTTTCACGTATAATGACGTTAAGGCTAAGCATGTGGTGTAGTATCATGGGACAGAGTAAGAGGCATTTATATTATGAAGTCTTTTATACTGTACTCTACTACTATACTGTACTTTTATACTATCTCATTCCTAAAGAGGTGTCAGTTAAGAGTAGGCTAGTGGGAAATGTAAGTGTAAGCACAGTTATTGCAAATCCTTGGGACTTGAACATCACAACTTTCCAGAAAATGACAAGGCTTTATTTCTTGTCAGGTGTATGGTTCAAAAGCCTGCTCGGTGACTACAAGGAGGCCTGCCGGGAGGTGGTCGTGGGAGCCTGGGAGCGCCCACTCAAAGCAGGCATCTATCTGGGCCTACTGGGGGGTGCCGGGGCCTGCTTCTACACCAACCCCAGAGAGGGCTCCTTTGAGACCGACCTCCTGGATGTGGCCAACCAGCTGGGCCTCCTGTCGCCGTGGATACGCAACGGGGTTTCGGACGGTCACGTACAGAAGCTCGCCAAGCTCCACAACGAGGGCCGCCTGCGTTACATCAGCCTGGGAGTCGCCTCGCTAGAATACCAGGCCGAGTACGACCCAGACGCCAGCCTGTACGAGGCAAGTTGCTCAGCACTGTCTGTGCCCTGGCGCGAGCTGCCAAAGAGGGTGGTGGACGTGGGCTTCGCTGGCCGCTGGTGGGTACTGGACACCAAGATGAAGGACTATGACGTAAACGAGGAGGAGTTCCGCCATCTGCCCCCAGCACTGCTCGCCACGGTGCCGCCAGCGCCCCAGGTGACGGAGAGGAACGAGCAGCTGCACAAGGACTCCTGGAAGCCTGTCGCCATGCAGGAGGACCAGGAGGAGAGGACGAGGCCCGCGGAGGAGACACAGACAGAGGGAGATGGAGAGGAGGCGACGACTCAGAGTGATGCTGTAGGACAGATTCAGCAACAGACGCAGACATAACCCAGACCCCCCAAAAATAAATGTATAGGGGAAAATGTCGCCAGTCAAACAGAAGGGCAGATGTGAACGGTTTACACTAAGCCAAATTTGTCTTCATGTTCATATGTAGAGAGGGAGCTGGATAGACTATTGATGCCCTTGAACAGCCTGTGTTGCAGTGTGGTGGAATATTCTCACCACGCCATCTGTTAGTGGAAAATGTGGGGATGGTATTGTACTCACTTGAAGAAGAAGAAATCAACACATCATCAATAACACACGCAACTTACTAGATTTTATTATTTGACATTTTCAGTGTTATGTTGTGTCACAGTAAATAATTTTGGTTTCTTCTGTCGGAAATGTCAACAGCCTCTGTGCAGCCTCAACAGTGAAGCTGCCAGCCAGTGGAAGACTGCGTGGGTCAAGAAAGCAAAGTTAGGCTGTGTTATTACAGTCCTCTAAGATGGACTGGAAATACAATTGCAACAATTGTAAGAAACGGAAGAGATATTGATGTCAAGGGGGGGTCAGAGGAAAAGCCCAATAAAATATGTCACAAACCGCTGAATTGTGAAGTGTTTCTTTACAAAGAAAACCTCTGTAATATTTCTGTGATTTATACCAGAGTTGACTATGAATGCGTTTTGCCCCTTTTCTGCCTTTAAAGTAGGTATGATCAACGATAAGAGAAATATGCACCAAAATTTTAGCAGCACAGACCTTCATGTGATTTTTATTAGTGCATTCCAACTGCCTCAATAATAAACTGCCATAAATAAGATTTAATATGTTTTTTACTTGAATTCCTTGTTTAGTTACTTAATGACATTACTACAAAATAATCTCAGCCATGGTGCCTAAAATCAGGAGTAAAACAGTAGGCTACATTTTAAATCTGTTAGTAGATAGTTACAATACCTTTGTAACATTTCGATAATTGTATCCATATAATTACTTCTTGCTTTATGCTCTATACCTGAACATTCTGTGGAAAATTATTGTATCATGTTTTTGCACACAGGTGTGTCAATAGTTCCTAAACCGTTCTCCGTAGTTACTACCAGCCCCCTGATCATCATGACTTGCATGTCTGTCAAACATGTTCTGCAGGGGTGTAATCTTCACAGGGACTGAGATATGTTTTATTTTCTACTTAAAAAGTTGAGCGAGTGGCCGGTGCTTTTTTTCTTTAAGACTCCAGGTTAATTGCTCTTCTAATCGCACTGCCTTTGAATGACCTCTTGTGTCATTGCGGAGCTTTAATTCATTTTCAGGAGAAATCCTCCTGCCGCAGATTAATCGCTTGCTACCTCGTCTACCCCTTCTGCCCCCCATCCCCATTTTTTCTCTTTATCTTCCTCTCTGTGCTGGATGGCTGTGAGAGGCCAGGTATTGATCTAGAGGCTCTCGGACGGCAAAGCCATGCTGGGGCTCTTGTATCTGATGGGTATCTCATTGCTGGAAGAGGATTATTCATCCTGATCAGGAGGCATCGCTCCACCCCGGGAAAGACTCAGAAAGGGTCGGAATCGGAAAGGAAGGAAGAGATTTGTGGTTTCTGTGGCATAAGCGCACCATTACGACGGCGTTCACTAGCACCGCTGTCATTGAACCCGCACACATTCTCCCAGCCCTGAGAAGAGAATGGAAACCACCTTGTCATCAGCCCTTTTGCTATTGTGGTACTCTTGTACACCTCTCTCCTTTCACTGCAGCCAGCGGTTAGTGTTCAGCAAAGCCTTAACAAAGTCATAAAACCCACAGCATGCTGATTGTTAATGGTGTGTGGACATATTTGATCTGTAGATCTGTATCCCCAGGTTTAAGTATAAATTCCACTGCACACAGTGGCACACATACCTGTGCTCTAACCAGGAGTCAAAGGAACATGTCCTTGTGATAACAGTGGCATGAAATCAAGCCACTTAGATGTATTTATAGAGGGATATTAGTTTGCTATTTATGACCCGCATGAATAAATGATAGACCAAAACTGACAATTGAGCTGAACTCTTGCTCCGGCCTATTCTTAGCACCCAAGTGCTCCTCACACACCCCTGGTCCTGCTTGGACTGGGAGGCAGTAGTGTGACGTGTTGAAAGTGGGCCCCTTGTCTTCTCCTCCCTTGTCCATCTTCTCTGTGTGTTTGTCTGTCTGTCTGTCTCTGGAGGGCTGGTCACTGGGTGCACAGGACCTCAAGGGGCCGAGCTGCCCTCGAGCTCGTAATCCAACTCCAGCGCTAAGCTCGAGAGTAGACCAGAACCCTGCCCCTAATGGGGTCAAAGGTCACCTGGTGATGTCATTAACGTCCTTTTACAAACCGCTTGTCTGAAATATCGCGTGTCACTTATGAAAGTGATGGGCCAGGTCCTGTGCTGTGCTGGGGCGGGGCAGCGGCAGCGGCAGCACAGCAGGGCTCTATGACCAGGGGGGCCAAAGAGAGAAAGAAATTGCGGTGTGATCCGGGGCAGTTTTGTGTCTGCTCCATCCTAATGTCAGCCGGTCATCTCCGGACTTGCGCTCAGTCAGGCGAGAAGAGAAGAGAAGAGGCGAGGGAAGAGGGAAGGAGGGCAGCGCTTTCACGGGCAGTGTTGTCTAATGAGACTCCATTTCCGTAATGCACTGATGGACTGCGGCAAGCCATCAGCCTGTGTGGGTGTGTGTGTGTGTGTGTGTGCAGGGAGCTCTAGGCTTGGCACGCCACCAATCATCACGCTTCCCTTCTCCTTACAAACACACACACACTCAGAAGTACATGCGCACAAACACAAACACACACACACACACACTCAGAAGTACATGCGCACAAACACAAACACAAACACACACACACACACACACACACACACACACACCAACTGTGCCCACTTAACCACGCTGGGATGAGCCTTATACCGCAGCTTTTATGACTTCTTCATCGGCTCACCTGACTTTTACGCTTAATGCATATGTTTGCCTTTTAAATGCTTTTGTCTGCCTCACCAGCAAAGTGTATAGACACTTAGCGTGTCCCATGGCCCTGAAAGACTATCCAGCCATCTGAAATGTAATATCTCATGATATGGTTTATAGAGGTTAAGTGTGAGGTAATGGCATTTTCTTCAGTGTGCTGAGACTTGAGCTGCAAAGACAAATATTGAAAGACCAGAGGCAAGGCAGGCTGATGTTTGAGATGCCTTTATCGTCTATTGGTTTGCCCGTCTAAAGGATGAAAAATATAAACACAATCTCCTAAGATGCTCGTCTTTCATGACTGTCCAGCTTTTGCACACCACCCCTCCCCTCCCCTCCCAGCACCATTCCCCCCACCCCAGCACCCCTCACACACACACACACACACACACACACACACACACACACACACACACACACACACTAGTTCCAGCGCACCCTCCATCGACCATGCTGGTCAAGCTCTTCCCCGTCCTCTCCTCCTCTGCATTGACTATCGACAGTCACTCTATCTGTCAAATGGATCTCTGTTCAATGTCAGTCTCTTGTGTAAGCAGAAGCTCGCCAGTGCATACTCTCCGTGGTCAGTCTGGCTTGTTGACTGGGGGTGGGGGGTGGGGGTGGTAAGGAGAGGTGTGTGGAGAAAGAAGAGGTGGGGGGTGTGGGCGGTGTGGGTGTGGGGGTCGGAGGGTAGAGAGGGGATCGGTGGGGGAGGGGGATGTCTGGCCACGGGTCTGACCTCAGTGACCACAGCTTGGCTAGCCCCGCACATATTTTCTGATCAATATGTAACTAAGGAGGAGAGGAGAGGGGAGAGGGAGAGGGAGAGGGGAGGGAGATGGAGGTGGAGGGGGCCAAGAGAAGGCTGGGAGGGGGGGAGGGAATGGATTAATGGACTGCCACCAGGCTGTTGAATAAAAACAACAATGTTTGGCTTCCTAAGAAATAAGGGAAAAGGCTCATTTTTCAGTTATTAAGTAAAAAAAAAATGTGTGTCATTGACAGCAATAGGAAAAAGGAGCCCACATACAAACAACAGCTAAAAAAACTCTAAAACAAGTTAAATTAGATTTCATTCTAATCACTATCTAGACCAAGTAACTAGTTCTTCACGATTCACATTCTAGTGAAGTTAGTCAAGTGAGAATATGTGCTGCTACATGCTTTCTTTGTTGCTGTTGCTATTTAGCATCTTACATCTGTTCAGAAACTCATTCATCAAAATTATTGATTCCTCTTAATGAAAACCCAGCATAAACTACAACATTAATCCTGCAGCGTTGGAGGTTCATAGATCTCATTGGGTTAAAATACCAGACAGAACTGAGTAAAATATGCAGATTGATGTGACGTAGAGGAACCAAAGGGTTAACTGTCTGGCACACACTGATCCAGGCATGTTTGTATGCGTGCGCTTGTGTGTCTGTGCGTGTGCGTGCGTGTGTGTGTGCGTGCGTGTGTGTGAGGGGGAGAGAGAGAAAGAGAGGGAAAGAGACAGTGAGGGGGATACAGAGAGAAAGAGAGAGAGAGAGTGATGAAGGGGGGTTGTATATAAATATAAATGTCTGTCTGAGTGTGAAAATGTTTGAAGGTGGGGGAGCTGAGAAGCCGGGCGGTGGACAGAAAGAGAGAGAGAGAGAGAGAGAGGAGAGGAGAGGAGAAGGAGGGAGGGGCACGGAGAGGCGAGGTTGTCAGAGTAGGGGGAGGGAAGGAAGCCGAGAGGGAGAGAGAGTAAGCGAGAGGGAGAGAGAGAGAGAGGGAGAGGGAGGAGGAGGGAGAAGCAGAGCGTTCACAATTTTCATTCAAACTGACACAGCCTGTGTGTCCTGGTTTGCACTCCCCACTCCCTCTCTCTCCGTCACACACACACACACACACACGCAAACACACACACGCTCAGCACACACACACATGCACGGAAACACCAGACTGTCTGCAGTTAAGTTTACAGCAGCAAGAGGAAGGCTTTGGACACCGAGAGATCAAGAGATCGGGGAGCGGAAAAAGAGAAGACTAACCCGGAGACACAGACAGAGAAGAAGAAGAAAGAGAAAAAAGGTGGAAGAGACGGAGAGAGAGAAAGAGAGAGAGAGAGGGGGGGGGGAGAGAGAGCAAGAGGTGAGATTCTAAAAAGACAAGTGAACTGAAAGATGAGGAGACGGAGGTGGGTGGCTGGGTGGGTGGTGGGTGGTAGTGGGGAGGTAGGGTAAGGGGGGTTAGTTTTAAAATAGAAGAAAGAAAGGATAGGGGGATAGAGAGAAGGGGAAACCAAGGGTGGATAGAGCAAGGGTGGAGGAATGCAGGCGGCTGGGCTGTGCTGTGCTGGAGCGAGCGAAAGAGAACTCAATGTATAGAAGGGGGCAGCGAGGCTGGGAAGCAGCCAGACTGGGTGTAGGCATCTTAGATTTCCACAGCGGAGAGCAGAGCAGCCAGAGCCGGAGCCGGAGGAGGAGGAGGAGGAGGCAGCGAGGTAAGTGCATTTCAGCCCAAAGTGGATTGCTGTGTGTGAATTTAGCCTGCATGTGAGTGAATGTTGACGTACCGTGTTGTGTGTAAAAAAAAGCA
The DNA here is from genome assembly GCA_030347295.1 of Setipinna tenuifilis. NCBI lineage: Eukaryota > Metazoa > Chordata > Actinopteri > Clupeiformes > Engraulidae > Setipinna > Setipinna tenuifilis. Next base: position 7,487,266 of record CM059266.1, read on the forward strand.
GCGGCATCTTTTGTAGCCAAACACACACACACACACACACAGCAGTGCTGAGTGTTGTTGTGTTTTTTCTTTTCTTTTCTTTCTTTTTCTTTTTTTATCATGGGAGCTTGATTTGCTTTGACATTTGTGACAAGTGTTGTTAATATGGCTGGACATGCCTGCATGAAATCCTAATGTGATCTAATTCAATAAGGCACCCGTGACCCATGCATTTCGCCTCGGTTTGCATGCTAGCAACACCTTGACTGCAACATTTTGCAAAAACAGAGATGTTTATATTTATATTAAGAAAAAAAGGGTAGCTTTTTTTTACACATGCGGAAATTAGTTTTTCGTCAAGTTTTGGGAATTTTTCAGAAGATGTAGTCGTTGAAGATGTGAAATGCAGCATGTTAAAATATGTGGTTTATTATCCAAGGAATTCTTTTTTTTTTTTTTGTGCTTTTGTGTTGCATATTGCTGTGTTGTGTTTATGTGTGTGTGTGTATGTGTGTTTCTATGTGTTGGTGTGTTTTGTGTGTCTGCCTGTGTGTGTCACTGTTTGTATGTGTGTGTGCTCGTGTGTTGTGTTTTGTGTGGCTGTGTGTGTGTGTGTGTGTGTTTGTGTGTGTGTGTTTTTGTGTGTGTGTGTGTGCGTGTGTGCTGGTGTGTTGTGTTTTGTGTGTCTGCCTGTGCATGTGTGTGTATGTGTGTGTGTATGTGTGTGTGTGTGTGTGTGTGTGTGTGTGTGTGTGTGTGTGTGTGTGTTTGTGTGTTCACATACATTGGGGACTCCATATGTGTGAGTGACCATGAGGGACATCAATCCCAAAGGATGTGAATGGCAATTTGATTAAAGTATTGATCTAGTCTGGTTCAGGTAGACACAGACCAGCTAACCCAGACAGGGGGGATGGGCCATCAGCATTCACATTACCACCAACATCTTCATCAATACCTCTAGTGTCTTAAACAACACGCACATCCATATCTGAACCACACTATACAAGATGGCCCAAGGTTTAACTAATCACTTGGTGCTTGCCACAGCCTATATGAACCCGCTGGCACAAATGAACCACGTATTTATCCAAAGTACATCTTACTGAAGAACTTTTATGTAGTCAGAAACGACATACGTTGTACACTAATATACTTGCACAGACTAGTGTACTTGCACTGGATGGCTCATTAGTAATAGTCCATATACTCCACATACAAAACACCCACATACACACAGGCAGACTCTTGCACAGGCAGTAATGACTGTTTCTCCCTTGAACTCATTCACCGGAGGGTCACGGGTTCAAGTCCCAGGTGGGGGAGGGGTCTGTCAAAGCCGTCTCATTCTTCCTCAAAAAAGGACCACAACCCCCCACCCCTCCCCCACCTCCCCCCTTAGCCTTTTCCGCACCTCAGCAGCCCCTGCAGCCACTGCCACGGCTGGACAAACACACAGCCTGCCCAGGGTATTACAATTTTGTCCGCTTGCACGAAAAACCCCCTCAGCAGCAGCCCACAGAACCTCCATGCTGGATCTAAGAGGCCGTCTTGTAGGCGGCTCCAACCTGCGTTGTCTTTAGATGCCGCCCTGTGGCTACCATAGAGGCGCCATATTTACATGCAGCAGGTCTAATGTCAATATAACGTTTCACTGTGAGGTGTGGGGTGTTTCGCGGTGACTCAGTCCTGACTGACTGACTGACTGACACACTGAGCGGGAAGCAGCAGTCCCCTCCTCTCGTGGGGGTGAGATGGGAGGCAGCCATGAGTACACAGCGGCCATGTTTGTTTGTTAGCAGTATGGCTTGTCATCCATGGACAAAGTAGGTCTCTGCAGGTCACTTCCTTGCTGTTGTGTGGCTTGCTTCACTGAAGCATGTTTTCGTGCCCTCGGAGGGTTGTGTGTGGCTTGTCCATGCGTGTGTTTCTGTGTGTGTGTGTGTGTGTGTGTGTGTGTGTGTGTGTGTGTGAGTGTGTGTGTGTGTGTGTGATTGTTGGGGGTTACTCTGAACCCAGCGACACCGTCAGGCCCACCAACGGCCAGACGCACAGACAGACAAACGGTGCGAACAGACAGCCACTCTTTCATAGGAAATGAGCCCCTTTGACCTTTGCCATTCAGGCTGTCTGGAAATGCTGAGCCTGGAATCGATCATCAACACCCCCATCCTACCCTCACCCCTGTGCCCCCCCCACCCCATCTCAAACACACACGCACACACACACACATGCAGACACACACACACACAAAAACACACACACACACACACAAACCCATGTGCGGGTGCACACACACACACACACACACACACACACACACACACACACACACACACACACATACACACACGCAAGTGCCACACGCATATTGTTGCCTAGACATGCACTCTCCACCTCCTCTCCTCCTCGGCCCCCTCCCCCACTCCCCATTTTTCTTTTTCTCTCTCTGCCCCCACCCCTCCTTATCCTTCCACTCTTCTTTGCCGTTCCCACTCAGCCCTCTCTCTCTCTCTCCCTCTCCCTCTCTCTCTCTCTTTCTTTCTCTCTGGCTCTGTCCCCTCCCCCCGGATCAGATAATAGTGGTTATGCTATACCTCACACTAAGCCCAGGGCCCCTGCTCAACACACTAGCCAAGGCTGCTCCGCTCTCTAGGTCTGCCACTCCCTCCTTCCCTTCCCTTCCCTTCCCTTCTCTTCCCTTCCCTTCCTCCCCTCCCTTTCTCCCGCGCTCCCTCCCTCCCTCTCTCCCTCCCTCCCTCTCCCGCGCTTGCCTCCCCACGCACACAAAGCCACACACGAGGAGGACGCTTGTAGACGACTGGGTCAGCAATGGTCTCAAATGAGTCATGAGGCGTTTTTGGTTTCTTTTTTTGGTGTGCTTGCGTGTGTGTGTGTGTGTGTCCATGTGTGTGTGTGTGTGTGTGTGTGTGTCTGGGTGTTTATGTGTGTGCATGTTGTGCAACGTGTGAAAGGTGACTCTGTGTGTGTGTGTCTGTGTGTGCACTTGTGTTAGTGTGTGTGTCTGTGTGTGTCTGTGTGTGTGTGTGTGTGTGTGCTTGTGTCAGTGTCTGTCTGTCTGTGTTTGCAGGTGCAGACAAAATTGTAGTGATTACCTTTATTATTTCTTTGAAGGTCTATAAAGATTTTTTGTAAACATTCTTCATCTGCTGTCTATATGTATGTGTATGTATGTATGTGTGTGACATGAATCAGTGTGTGCATGTGTGTATTTGTGTCCATGCGTATGTGGTGTGTAGGCTGACAATGTTACACTCACTCACCGTGTGTCCACTCCCCCTGCTCATCCTGAGCGGTAGCACCCAAGCCATTGCCAGAGTCTCAAGGAACATTCAACGCTGTCGGTGAGTTTGTGACTCAGAGAAACCATCGAGTGTTGAGTGTACCCTGCCTCTTGTGCATACTCATCTTCTCCACCCACACACACACACACACACACACACACACACACACACACACACACAGACCAATGCTCCTAGCCACAGTCAACACCACAGCTGGCAGTAAGCTATCACCTGGTTGAAAAACAAACAAACATTGGTTACCTTATTTAATCCAGAGGTCTGCATAACAGTGATGTCCTCAGCCCCGTCTTGTGCCTCTAGAGGAGGAAGAGGAGGAGGCAGGCGGAGGCAGGGCAGACATAGCCTCACATGGCACGCGCTTGGCCACACATGAACTCCTCGCGCTCGGCGCTGATGTTGACCAGAGGGCACTTAATTTCATCAGAGGGGAATCAAGCGGAGCGAGGAACGACACGCGCCGTCCACACCACCACCGCCTCCCTCCAACCACCACCCCCCACTCCACTCTACCTCCACCCCTCCTCCGGCACCACCAGGTCCCGATTCACATTCATTGCTGTCGGTGGGTTATTTCCCGTCTGAAATGGCTCGACTCGCCGAACAATGAATGAACACCGTGGCCACCTTTAATCACGCTATCTCCTCTGTCCTCACGCACGCGCGCGCACACACACACACACACACACACACACACACATGTAGTGCTGCTGCCGCCAAAATAACGGATGTGTCTAATGGATGCAGTTGGAGGCACTGCAGTTACCTTTCTGTAATTGCTTTTTCTGTGTGTGGTGTGCAACAGCAAGTGGAAAAAAAAAATAAAAAAAATGTTGGAACATTTAACAGATATCTGTGGTCTTTTTTTTTTCCATTCCTATTTTTTCGTGTGTGTGTTTGAGTTTGAGTATGAGTATGCCACTTTAGGACGTGACCAGCAGACACAAGAGGATTAATGGTGAGCACCAGAATAGTTCTGCAGCCGCACTCCAGAGCCCCAGCCAGGTTTGAAGCCAGCGAGGGGGGAGAGAAGGAGCGGCTGGAACCCACAGGAGTGTCCTTAAACCACGGCCACGGCGGGCTGCTCTGCCTCCCTCCTCGCCTCGTCTGCCTCGTCTGAGGAAAGGGACAAAGTCTCAAAGTGCCAGACAACAATATGAGTGTGTCCTGTTTCAGGCAATCACTCTGTGTGTAAGTGTGTGTGTGTGGTGTGTCTGTGTGTGTGTGTGGCTTTACAAGGTTAATCCCAGGAAGGAGACAAAGTTACCACAGGAACAATTGGCACTGTACAAGCCAAGAAGAAGAAGAGCACGGCTGCTTCCTTTGGCCCCCTGAGCACTGGATGACTCCCCCCCCACCCCCCTCTGAGCGGGCGAGCGAACGACTCAGTGGCCATGAATGTTGGCACCAATTAAGGGGCGCGCTCGAGGATCTCCCATGTGACCACAGGATCCCCTTCCCTCAGGTGGAGTGTGTGCTGGAGGACAGCGAGAGGGTGCTTCAGTGAATGCACCAGTGTTCCTGGGCAATGACGAGCTTGTTCCCACACTGCTAAGGATAAAAGAAAAAGAAACTAGGTATTGTATCCTGTCACAAGCTGTTTAACTGGCTAAGGCAGTGCAGTGCAAGGAGAGAGAGAGCCACAGAATTAAAAATCATTGGCAAAATGAAAAAACATAAGGGGGAGTTTTTAATACATGGTTCTCACTGTTACTGATTTTTACCGGTACAGAACGAAAACAAGCTGGACAAATGATTCTTTTGGACTGTTATGGACGTAGCAGAAGTGAATAGGTATAACACAGCATGTGGAAAAAATCTGTTCATTTTTCCAGTTAAACAAGCATGGCGTTACCTTGGTAAGGCTTCTGTTTGTGTTAAACAGGGCTCACAGAGAGATGTACAGCCACTTTAGTAGCACAAGAATGCAGTCTACTTCAGCGTTAGAATTCTGCCCTTATAATTTAGTTTGATTACTGTCAGCGGGCAGTCTCACTGCTACTATGTAATTGCACAGATTTTTGTGTTTTTTTTTTTTTCATTGTTTAGCTACCAACACTATGCAAAGACATCTAACAGTAAGACATAGGTTTAAATATGTCAAAGGTCTCCTTTTACTGAGGGTAAGTAATGAATTGTATAACGGACCAGACATGTAGCTTAATTCTCCCAGCAAAATTAAACTATGGTATTCCTTTGTTTGGAGGTTCACCCCTTTACTTTGACATAACTTTCCCTGGTTTGTCACTAAGCTATATATTTAAAGCAGGGCCCTTGACAGGTTCCAAGAGCACAATGCCTACACTGATAGTCCCTTCGTGCACTTCATGACCTTATGACACATACGGCCAGGGTCCTGGGAAAGTCATGATATCTGTGTGAGTGTGGAGGCGGCTGAGTGTGGTGAGTCCGGGCTGAGACAGACAGACAGACACTCATCTTTGTTCTGTCTTCTCACGGTGTCCCTAGCTCGGGTCCTTTTCCTGACCCAGTTCATCACCCCTGTTCATCTATTCCTCTGGCCACTGCAGCCATAAGGCAATTAGGGCGTGTCTGGTAATCACATTGACCTGATTGCATCCGCGCAAATAAGCTGAGGGAGATGGATAGTGCGGCGATGGATAGGGCTGGGGATGCAGGACCTCCTGATTGAAGACGACTTTCTAATTACTGCAGGGAGGAGGAGGGGAAGAAGGACGGGGTGGGGATATACAGCAGAGAACGACAAGAAAGGGAGAGAGAGAGGAAGAAAGAGAATGGAAATGGAAGGAGGGAAGAGTGGGGAGTGGGGGGAAGGGTGGGGGGGAATGATGGGTAGAGAGTCCTGGAACTCAGACACAGACATCAGCATGTCTCTGCCGCACTGGCCAAGTCGTAAAACAGAGGAGACGTGAGGCCATCAACAGCTGCCATTTACTCATGCAGGTCTCTGATCCGTCCTTCTCCCTCCCCGCCCCCCTCCCCCCTCCCGCTTCGCCCCTTCATCTCCGTCACACAGACACCACTGTCTCTCTCTCTCTCTCTCTCTCTCTCTCGCTCCTAACACACTCCGTGTCACTCCACACTCGCAGACAAATCCTTGCCCATCCTTCACACCCTCATGTCCTACCGACCGAATGTCACATCATTTCTTCCTCCTTTCGCCTCCTTTATGGTCCCTGTCCTCATATCCCATTCCCTGTCATCCTCCATCCTGCATTCTCCTCTCGCTCATCTTTCCCTTCCCTTCCCTCTGTCACGTCTCTCTCTCCCTCTCTCTCTCTCTCTCTCTCTCTCCTCATCCCTCCTCAACCCCCTCTTCCCCTCCTTGCAGTTCGCATAGTTCACCATTCACACTTCAAAGGCTCTACTGCCGTGACAAGAGACTTCTTGTGTTGTCACAGCACAAGGCATGTAAAAGATATAAATCACAGGCACAAACAATAACAATATCATTTCATTAGAAAAGAACTGAAATTAAAACAATAAACAAATAAATAAATAAATAAATAAATACTGAAAAAACATCCCTCTTTCTCTCTGTGTGTGTCTGTCTCTTTCTGTCTCTCTCTCTATCACTCGATCTCTTTTGGGAGTCTCCCTGCCACATCGCTCTCAGACACTGTGTGCTGCTCTGATGTGGTTTGGCTGCGAGTCAGGCTGGGTGAAGAGGAGGCTGACTGGGGCAGTGGCTGGGGCCGCTGCGGTGGGTTTTAGCGAGGGAGGGGGGCATGGTGTGTGTGTGTGTGTGTGTGTGTGTGGGGGGGGGGGGGTAATGAGTGAGCAGGGGGAAGATCAAAACAACGGCGGAGTGAGTCCCACTGCACTTCTGCTATCACGCTCATCCATATTAATCTGCCCAAAAGCCCGACAGAGAAGCAGCCTCGTATAGTGTACATGACCTGGCCCAGCCCCCTATGGGGGAAGCCTCAGATCATACAGATGTTTGAAGGATATGGTTAGGAATCAACTGACATCGCTCCCCTTCCTTCCCTCTTTATCTCTGTCCCACTCTCTTCCTCCCTCCCTCCCTCCCTCTGTCTGTCTCTGTCTTGTTTTACCTCTTCCTGAGTTCATACAAGTTTTTCTCGCCATCTTTGTGCCCTTGGTCTCTGTTCCTTCCATGTGCAGTCTGCCCCCCCCCCCCCCCCCCCCCTCATAATCAAAACCTTCAGGATGTCAGGATTCGGGATCAACATGACTCGCCCACACGACACACACTGATCGCACTGGCTCGCACTTGGAGGGGGAACAATGACTTTCTCTCTCGCAGGCAGGAGAAAAAAACAAAGAGTGCGGCCCAGTTCGTGGTGCCCTCTGTTTGCCACCCTGGCCTGGGCCCTGGGCCAGCTGAGGATGGTGAACCACTGGTGGGGGGGGGCAGTATGGGGGGGGGGGGGGGGGGGGGGGGGTCAGAGGCAGCAGCAGCGGCAGCACCACTTCCCATTGGAATCTGAGCCCCCCTGTGCATTCTCGCCGCTAATCCTAAATGCCACCCCATATAGAAACATGTGTCAACGAAGGGGCTGGGTGGCTCGGAGGGGTGGGGTGGGGTGGCGGAGGGGAGGTGGTAGGGGGGGTAGACCTCCCCTAAAATTAGAACCATTCCTTGAACTCCGCGCGGCGACGAAAGAGCCTGAAAAACAGGCAGAAATGGGAGTGACACAGAACCACATGAAAGACAGGCGTCCGTGGGACGGAGTGGAAAGAAAGGCGAAGGGGTTTATCTGACTATTTTCTGACAAACCAAATGTTTTGAAAGTACCGCGAGAGGTATTTATAATGTGGTTTACATTTACTGTACCAAGCGTTCACAAGCTTAGAGGCACAAACACATGGAGAAGAGAACATTCTCAATGAACTCAAAAAAAAAAACCCAGTTTACATCAACAGAGGGTCTTGATAACCCCGACTGTGTTTGTGTGAGTGTGTGTGGGTGTGTGTGTGTGTGTATGCACGTGTGTGTGCATCAATATGAGACAGAAAGGTAGATAATAGGAAGCCAGTGATACCTCAACAGTAGTCTCATAGTGGCTCACCAGGTGACCAGTTTCCCCCTGGTCATCTCCGGTCTGCGCACACGTCCTATGCCACAGCCTGGCGAAACTGTGTGAGTGGCTGTCAACACGCAATCATAAGTCATCTTGCTGCAAGCGCCGGCTAAGGTCACCAGAGGAAAAACAATGCGGGATGTGCTGCATGAGCTGAAGAGCCCACAGCCCGAAAGGAACAAAACATGTTGACATTCCACAGAAGTAGGCTACAGCTAGACCTATATTAATCATGTAGACACAGAAAGAGGATGAGATAGAGAGAGTGCTGGTGGAGCATTGTCTCTTTATTTTTCTTGAGGGTAAATTTTCAATTTTCCAAAGCTTAGGTAATTATTTGTACTGTTCAATTCAAGCAGAGAGCTTTTTTAGTGACAATCATGGCAACAATTGTAAGCTTTATCTGGACTTGTAAAGTAAAGTTTCTTCTGCAATGTAATAATTACTGTCAAAATAATAAAACCCCATAATAGGTAATAGCCTGCTGAACAAAACAGTAAGCTTAAGCAACAAAACAGCCTACAATAGCTGTAAGCAATCAACCGGAAAAATGAGAGAAAGAATCAGGTGACCTCACACACAGGTAAATCTTCCTTGGTGTCTGGTTGCCAATGGAGACGGTGCTGACAACAGGAAGTCCATCACATATTTTGGAATATTTCACATATGGGTGCACATTTTCCTTTCACGGTAAGATGTCGGCGATGTTGTTATCGCTTTAATGGAATTTTAACATATTTCCAAATATCAACAATTCAACATGACTTTGTGATCACGGAGTATGGTAGCCAACTTTGCTGCTAGCTTCAGGCAAATGCGTCTTGCCAAACTGTTTTGTCAGCTATTGACTGCTTTTCTTGGATCAGTGTTGGCCGCGATTTATATAGCCTAATATGAAGCATTACAGTTTGAACGAATAAAAAGGGAGTAGTGGTTAAGTCCATACCCAAATCAGTAGCCAGTGCTACAGTCATAACATATTTATAGTTAGGTAACTATATAGCTATGGGTACAATGCCTTAGCTTAATTATGGTAATAATTATCTTTTCGATTCATATGCCAGCACAGCACACCTTAAACAATTGTCCAATAGCACGACTAAATAGGACAGAAAAAATGACATCATAAATATGTAAAGTTATGATTTACATATTATTACAAATAGTGTTTTTTTCACCCTTGTCCATTATCTTTTTGTTAAAGATAATGGGATGTGCTCTGTCAAGAAGATGGAAGACCGGCTGGAAGATCACCCTGCAATCTCCGAGGGCCAAGTAACCGAAAGAAGAAACGGGACTGGAACATGTAGGTCTTGACGATAGTCTATTTGGTAACATACACCTAACCTATGTGTTTTAGCAGCCCACAACGAACACACATTGCTTGTGCTTTAGAATGGGGGTTTATTCGTGTGTACATGTGTGTTATTTAGGTAATTCGTGATGAGACATGCTGTCATCTACTTTCAGATCCAGAGAGATTAACATTGCTTTGTATGAAGTCACTGGAGGTAGAAGAGGAGCATGAACATGAAGAAGAAGAAGAAGAAGATGATGATGATGATGATGGTGATGGTCTGGAGTGCAACACTGATCTCCTGGTAATCTCACACTTACACACACTTACCATACCTCTACTGTGTCAGTACAGTAGACTTTAAGCTTTTACTGTCAGCAAGAGGAACACTGTCAGTGGCTAGGCAAAGACGGCCTTTAAAGTCAACCGCAGCACCAGAAAAGCACAAACCCAAGTAGTGCTCCAGGCTCTGAAATGGGCCTGGCCCCTTGCTGTGTTCTGCTGATCTTGCATATCGATCTCACATCCGGGCCAAATCCAGCAGAGACACGTTCTGTCTGGGATACAGCTGGAATAAGGATTTTTTATGTTAATTTGCGTAAAATCCAAATGTTCCGTCTCACTCTGTCCCTTAGGCAGAGTTAAACGAGCTTCTAAAAGAGGATGGAACCGATGAAGACTCCACCGTTCAGACGCAGCCAAGCACCCTGCCTCTGCCACACTCCACAGCCACCACAGCGACCACGGCCCCCTGCACTGGCCCCGAGGGTCTGCAGCCTCTCCTCATGGAGCGGATTGAGGTGTACCGAGCAGCCATCGAGCAGGCAGAGGCAGCTGGAGCGGCGGGCAGACAGCGCAGATACAGGAGGGGATTGAAGGTATCAGATCCAGGCATAGCCTATATCCCTTAAAGGCGGCTTTGAAGACAGAGAGAGAGCCTCTGAGCTCGGGTTAGGCTGTGTGGTGTTAGTGCACAGGCCAGAAAGCTGCCAGAGTGATGTAGTGCACGTGCTGCGGTGATTTTGCTGCATTTTGATTTGTTGCATGTGGGGGAAAAAAAGAATGTGAATTAAAGTAACCCCCCACCACCAGCACCAGTATCCAAGTCAATTCAGTCAGTAGCCAGTTGCTGTTATTCCTCCGTAGACCCTAGAGACCATGCTGGAGTCAGCAAGAAGAGGTGATCCAGTCATTGACAGTGAAATCCCTCCTCCACTCCCAGTAACCCACAGCAAACCATCGTCAGCTCATCAGACTGTACAGCCGATCAGCAATCAACAGCAGAGATGTCCACATCCTGGGACGCCTTCCTCAGGTGATGACAAAAACACCTCTTATCCAGGTGTGACTCTCTCAATTTGCCATTTACGTTCACTTCTCCTTCTGTTTATGATTGTAAAACACACACACACACACACACACACACACACACACACACACACACACACACTCGTCATTAAAACTGTGCACCATTACAACTGCCACGTTCACACCACCCTAGTAAACACTAACTGTAACTGTAAGAAGTTTTGTGTTAGGATGCCTTCATCGGTGGCGTTGATGGTACAGTAGCCCTTACAGTATAACGATCCTCGTCATTATCTGCTGCCTGGCGTCCGTAATGAAACTTATCATGGCTTCCAGTGGTAAATGTGATTCAATTTTTCAGTCAGTTTTGATTTATGGCTTTCTATGGATTGCGCATTTACAAAAGGCAGAGAGTGAATTACCTATCGATCCCCGGCTGGCGGGCCGGGTCAGGAAGGGGGGGTGGGGGGGGGCAAGTGTGATTTGTGAGGTGTGACGACTACTCTGGTTAATAGAATGGAATTATGGTTTCTTATTAGTGTTAATGGATTCATGATTCACCTGATGATGCGACCGTGAAGCCTTTTTGTGCCAGCGCTCATCTGGGTTTTTGTTTTGCTGTTTGAATAAATAATTCGGCAGGTAACGTAGAAGTCTGCGTTATGGAGTGTTTGATTTGCACAACAAAATGACCTTAGTGTTGACATGATTCGTTTGTTCTCTTCCTCCCTCCCATCTGCCCTGCTTCTCTCTCTGTCTTTCTCTTTGTTTTTCTCTCCCTCTCTGTGGGTCTGTGTGTTTGGTGAAAAGGTCAGGATTAAAATACACTGTAGTATGTCCACCTTTATATCTCTCAGTTATTGTTCAGGTTCACTTTTTTGTGTCTGCTTCTGTATGTGAGTGGGTTCCATTAGGTACATGATTATCTAGCAAGTGTGTGTGCGCATGGGTGTGTGTGTGCGCATCAATATGTGTAATGTGTGTCTGTGTCTGTGTTTTGATCAGCATGCGTAGACTGCGACCCCACTCCCCAGGTCCTGGGCAGACTAAAGGAGTACAAGATGGCCGCTGTCCAAGCCAAACAAGCAGGGCACACGCAGCTGGCCAGGCGCTACTACCTGACAGCCAAGGTAACACCTGCGTGTCAGTGAAAATGACAGATAGACACACACACACATTGACTCGCGCGCACTAACACACACACACACACACACACACACACACACACACACACACACACACACACAATGAAACACACACACACACTAACACACACATACACACACACACCCACTGACACACACACACACAGACACACTCTTACACACTCTCAGAGACACACACACACACAATCTAACACACACCCATTGACACAGACACGCACACACACATACACACATACACAGCCAAACACACACACACACACACACACACACACATTGTAGCATCAGCTGGACAGTGTATGCTGTGCATCTGTGTGTGCCAGGGGCACTGAGGAGAAGATTTAGGTCAGCACTGTAAATCCAGCGGCTCTCTCTCAATGCGCGTAGAGTAGTGCTCCCAGCCCCACCAACACATCCCTGCACAGCCAGACACCAGCCTCCCTGATGGATGACTGTAGTAGCATGCAAAATAATAAAGTCAATAATGAAGGTCATAAGTCAAGTTAATGGACTGTCTTGCCTCTCTCTATCTCTCTTTCTCTCTTTCTATCTGTCTCTCTCTCTCTATCTATCTGTCTGTCTCTCTCGCTCTCGCTCTCTGTGTCCATCCCTCTCTTCCCCTTTTTGCTTTACTGCCTCCCACTACCCTTGTACAGGAGCTGGAGTGCATAGTGGAAGCATCAAAGGAAGGAGGACCTCTACCAGACATAAGATCCCTACCGCCCCCTCCTGGTCAGAGCATGTCATGACACCTGAGTCTCCCTCTCCTTTCTCTACTTCTGTTCATTTCAGTGTGATGTTGCTACTGCCTATATCGCCCCCCCACCCCAACCCCCATATGAGCTGTCTCATCTATATGAGGTTTCAGTTACCACGTAGTCAGTTGTCGAGTTCAGAGTCGGAGGCCTGGACAGACAGCTTCATCAGCGCTTTCTTTAGCACCCTACACCGTGTGACGTCAGCTGAAATGAGGGATGACACCATCAAGGGCCTGGGAGACTTTGGAGCAGAGGGAGAACAGGGCTGTTTGAAGTGGGAGAGTTGCAGACCTTTCATACATACGCTCCTGGGGGACTTTGCTGGCCAGTGGTGTGAATCTGTGTGTATGTGTGTGTGTGTGTGTGTGTGTGTGTGTGTGTGTGAGGGGTGAGGTGAGGGAGGTGTTTGGCGGCAGGAGAGTTTGACGAGAGGAGAGCCAATGGTGTGTGTGTGTGTGTGTGTGTGTGTGTGTGTGTGTGACGAGAGGAGAGCTAATGAAGGGAAGCAGTGGCATGCTAATGAACAGCTCCTGATTTCCGCTCTGACCAAACCTGAAATAGATCAACCTAGTGGGGCACGCTCCCCATGCTCGCGTTTTCACCTTGTCTTTCTTTCATTCTTTCCCTCTTTCTCTCTTTCTCTCTGTATCTTTATCTCTTACATGCGCTCACTTTCTCTTTCAGCCCTCAGGGTTAAGGGTGGGAATCATTCTTTGCAGTTCACACTCTCAGCCCCCCACTGAGAGACCTGCGAAGTACTCTGATGGAAAGGAACTAATTAGTGTGTGTGTGTGTGTGTGTGTGTGTGTGTTTTGTTTGTGTGTGTTTGTTTGTTTGTGTGTGTGTGTCAGGAATGGAAATTGGCACCAGCCAAATGCTGGTAAAATACATAAGTGGCTGGTAGATTTCGGACACAGAATGATGATTTACTGTTGAGTGGCTGCTGAATTTTAAGCATTTATTTGTTGCTGGCTGGTAAAGGTTCATATTTTGTACAGTTCATTTCCACCCCTGGTGTGTGTGTTGGTGTGTGTGTGTGTTTGTGTGTGTGTGTGTATGTATGTGTGTGTGTGTGTGTGTGTGTGTGTGTGTGTGTGTGTGTGTGCATGTGTATGCTGTGCACGTGTATGTGTGCATCCCGCAGTGGGTCTTTTCAGGTCAAACATATAAAAACTGTTAGCAACGCTGCGTGCGTGGCTTCATGCGTTAATGAGATCTCTTTCCCACCTGTTCCTCACAGCACCTGAGCAGTCTGGCTCGGAGGACAAGTCTTCACTGCTGAGTCACTCCGCCCCAGCCGAGGAAGACCACGCAGCTGCAGAGGCATGCTGGGTAAAGAACACTCGTCTGCCATCCAAACACCAGCATGGTCCCAACACTCCGTCATTAAACGAGTGCGAGGGGATGGATGGGGGGGGATATGTATCGCTTTTATAAATAGCTCCTGTCACACTTATGGACTTGTGCTGGGTAGTGGGTCCTCTACTAACTTTTACTCTCTCTCTCTCTCTCTCTGTCTCTGTCTCTCTGTCTTTCTCTTTCTCTCTCTCTGTCTGTCTATTTCGCTCTCTCCCTCTCTCCTTCTCTCTGTTTCTGTTTCTCTCTGTGTCTCTCTGTCTCTGTCTCTCTCTGTCTCCATCTGTCTCTCTGTCTATTTCTCTCTCTCCCTCTCTTCCTCTCTCTCTCTCTCTGTCTCTCTCTCTCTGTCTCTGTCTCTTTTCGTCTCTGTGATGCTAGGAGCCAGACCCTCTATGTGGACAGGTGGGGGACAGGACGTGGGGGCTCTCTGACGCACCTGCAGCCCCTGAGGCTGAGGACTCCTACACATACCTGATAGATCTCTTCCTGCAGCAGCAGCAGGTCCTTCCTTACTCCTTATTTCTAACAGATATCATTGCACACAGGTTTCCAACACATCATTACTAACCTAATTTACTTAATGCTTTTATTGGGTTTAACTAAGGACACTTGAACATGTTACAACTATAATGATGAAATACTATTAAAACTAATAAGCAGGTCCTTCCTTGTTTCTAACAGATAGCATTGCACATATTCATCATTCATCACACATCACTACTAACCTCATTTATTTAATGCTTTCACTGGGTTTAAATAAGGACACTTGGACATGTTGCAACTATAATGATGAAATAATATATAATAAATAAATAGCAATAATGCACTCTGTGCATATGCAAGTCCTGTTAGCGTAGTGCTACTCTTCTACACTGCCTCTTATTCTGTACGGCTTCACTCCACAGAGATGCCTTGCCTACTGCCAGCAGTTCAGTCACATGGGCAACATTGAAGAAACCACCAGGTGATTCATTCAGTGACACTGTGTCTGACAGACCTGCTGAAAGGAAATATATGACTCAATATTACCACATACTGTAGTTGATTTTAGCCTCTTTATACCACATAGGTGATTTTATAGTCATTCATATATATACCACATAGTTGATTTTAGCATCTTATAGTCAGTCATCACATAGCTTATTTTAGCATCTTATAGTCAGTTATCACATAGTTGATTTTAGCATCTTATAGTCAATCATCACCTACTTTATTTTAGCGTCTTTATACTTATATTTCTATCTTTATATAAGATTACTTTATACTCTCTAAACTTGTTGAATATTACCTAGTGTTAATCACTCAGATACAACATACTCAACTGTGTTTGATGTATTGAACCACTGCAGGTTTGAGGAGCTGGCCGAGAGGAGTGGGCAGCATGCGGAGGTGCTTAGGGAGTGCCAGAGGAGAGGATACCCTGCACCAGCATACCACACGGAGGAGTGCACCGTCAACACCTTCAGGTAAGGAGAGCACCAGGCATACATAGAGGGAAACGACGAAAAAAACAAAAAACAAAGCCTAAATGTTTTCTAAGCATATGGTTGTGATGCACTATGCATGCATGTATGTATGTATGTATGTATGTATGTATGTATGTATGTATGTATGTATGTATGTACAGTACCAGTCAAAAGTACCAATACCAGTTAATTTCCTTAAGAATAAATAAAGTATTTTATTACTACTACTGTGGGCAAGAGGTGCATATTTTAGGAACTCTGCTTGAAACACAAACCACCTCCTCTGACCACACAAGTCCTGTCCTACTGCCTTAAATTTCACACAGGATTAATCCCGATCTCACTGGCAGCGAGTTGGAGTTGATCATCGTGAAGGGCATTAATCTCCCATTGGCCACAGGTATGATATGTGTAGTCACTTGCAGGCATGTGTGTGTGCTGTATGTGCAGATGTGTGTGCATACGTGGAAATGTGCATGCACAGCAAATTCTATAGCGTTACATTAACTCTGAGAGAGTTAATTTTAACACTATGCCAGTGTTTATTTTGCCCCAATCTTAGTAGTGTTAATTGAACACTCCTCCCTTACATATTTGACTCCTTTACATTTAAATCAACTTTTTGCAGTGTAATTTCAACTCTTAATTTTACACTTAGACTCTGAAAATAACACTTTTGCTGTTCCCTTTTTTGACAGCAAATTCTTTACCCCATGTAGACACAAGTGTACGCTTTGAGTTCCAGTTCCCAAGCTTGGTAAGTAGTATGCATGTAACACACAAACTACATATTAGTACTTATGAGTACAGCAGTATGGAGAGAAACGTTCTGAAAAAAATGTGTTTATTTATCAGGAAGAAGCTCAGAAGGCTCAAACACACTATGTTAAAGATGCCGTCAATCCAGGTGTGTGTTATTTTATTAGTCTGTGGCTGTGCTGCATTTATGTGAAGTTGGTTATGAAATGTTCTTGCTATATCTGTCAGCTGCAGCATACTTACATTTTATGACTGCTCTCTCTAATTGGGCTCTTCAGTCTTCAACGAGCACTTCAAGCTCTTTGTGAAGAAAGATCATCGCGCCCTCAAGAGAGTGATTCAGTCCAAAGGCATCAAATTTGAGATTGTTCAAAAGGAGTGAGTGTTTGTCTTAAGTGTGTGTGTGTGTGTGTGTGTGTGTGTGTGTGTGTGTGTGTGTATGCGTATGTGTGTGTGTCTCTCTGTCTGTTTGTCCATGTGTTTATGTGTGTATTGAAAAGAGATTATTGAGACAGAGAAAGAGAGAGTAAGAGAGATAGAGTGAGAGAGAGAAAGTGAGAGAGAGCGAGAGAGAGAGTGAGAGAGAGAGAGAGAAAGAGTGTGTTTGTGTGTGTGTGTGTGTGTGTGTGTGTGTGTGTGTGTGTGTGTGTGTGTCACTGAGCCTCCTTATCTTCCCCATAGAGGCCTTCTCAAGGCAGATAAAATGGCTGGTAGTGCACAGCTGAAGCTGGACTCCTTAGAGACCCAGTGTGAAATCCGCCAACTGATAGAGGTAGAGTATTACACTTTGGGTAAAGCATTTATTTATGTAGTCTGTTTCCTTACATACACACAGTACAATGTCCTTTGAATAAATTACTGCAAGAACAGTTTAAAAAGTAACTTTTATTGAACATTAGAACCAATTTGTGCCAATTTGTAACATAATTTATATTTTATTACCAACTTATAACATAATTTGTTGGGAATGACCCTCTCATTGAAGTGCTCAGAGTGCACCTGTCATTGATACCTGGCAGCCATCTTGAGAGCCTGACCATGACCTAGTCCATGTCACTGCCTGGTGTCTGCTCCATGCAGGTGATGAACAGGAGGAGGGCTACAGGGGGTCACCTGGAGGTGCAGGCGCGGGTGAGGGAACCTCTTGGGGGGCCACAGGCCCACACGGTCACCGAGCGCTGGCTAGTGCTGGACTCCCATGCCATCCCTATGGTGAGGAGAGGGTGGGGTCTCAGTCATCCCCCTGTCATACTCTTATCCTATTCTACATATTTGCACAAGAGTTTGTACGCTTTGAGTTTCAGTTCCCAAGCTTGGTAGGTAGTATGCTTGTAACACACAGACTACATATAAGTACTTATAAGTACAGCAGTATGTCATACTCCCATCCTGTTATACTCATTTGCACAAGGGTTTGAGGGGATTAGCATTGCATTGCGCTTATCAGACGCTTTCATCCAAAGTGACTTACAAAAAGGAAGGACATAAGCTAACATAGGTGTAGAGGAACACAGAGTAAGTAGACTACCTTCATACACACAAGGAGATGCATGTGCCTAAGTAAGTTTCCCAGAACAGGGACACTACAGACACATATACTTCCTACACAGGCAGAACTGTAGTGCCAATGCATCTGTATTGCCAATGCATCTGTTTGCATCTGTAGTGCCAATGCATCAACTATCATAGTTTGACTTAGAGAAAGGAAGCACACAATGGACATATACCAAGATGATGTCATGACATGCTTTGTGTTGAGCCAAAAGTTTATTTTTTAATTAGCAAAAAACAAGGCAAGTCAGGCAATTAGAACATACTTAGTGTGCGGACCCCCTCTGTTACCTGTAAGATCACTTTGTGCCTTGAGGCCTGTGATTTCTTTTCTGTCAGGTTGTAACTCCCAAAGCCAGACCGCTGGAGGATAACACAAGAAAAGCCGCTGGCAGGTTTGTGGCTTTTTTCTTACCGTTTGTTCTCGAGGTAGCTTGGAACCCAGACAACATCAAGGCCTGTTTACACTGAGTTTAGACTGTTACCTAGTGTCTCTCCCTCCTGGGTTATACCTAAGGACCTTTGGGAAAGAGTTTAGACTTACCGTCATGTTTCAAAGCAGAAAAACATGGGCAACTTGTCATTAATATGTAGGAATAAATATCCAATTGAAATAATTTCTTCAACTAAAAATAACACCTTGCCGTGGTTTGTATGTATTTAGTATATATACTGATATCAAATTCAGTTAGAACTGTTCGAGACTTGTCATTTTTGAGGACTGCAATTACTTCGTAGTGAAATCCCTGAACGGTGCTCAAATTGAAAAGCCACACTTGTAAAATAAAATGGCAGCTGATTCACGGAGGAGAAAATGAATGTTGAGAGCTGAAATGACTGAAGGCCGGGTAATACAGAGGGCCAAGAGCGCCGCGGAGCAATGAAGGGCGGTGGAGCTACACTGTGTCTTTGTAGTGGCTAAATGAAAAATTAATTCAGTGCAGTAGATTTTATAGAAACCGTTAAAACTCAATCTAACCTCCCTTTTGTACAAATATAAAAAGCCATTAGAGCAGGAGCAGTGCTTTTATTCAGGACTGTTATTTTTTTTAAATATTATAATGGCTGTGACATCGGGTGATGAAAAAGACCTAGAAGTAAAAATAAAGGGCTTTTTAGCTCAGGGATAAGAATATTAAAAGAATGTTATTCTCTCTGTATTTACAGGAGAAGTATTATAAAGTGCGATAGCTGTGGGTAAAACAGTCCTTCTGTGTCTATCTCATGAAACTGTTAAAACTCAATCTAACCTCCCCTGTTTGCACTATATAAAGCCCCTACAGTCCACAGGAGTAAAACGCTTTTAGTCAAAACATTTTTTTTATATATTATAGTGGCTGTGACATCAGGTAATAAGCAGGACCTCAGGAAGTCATGTTCTCAAGTAGGTAACCACTTCTGAACAGAAAAGCAACACTGAAGGCACCCCACCTCATAACGTCACTGCGTTGTTATGACATTGCATCGTTGTGTCAGGCAAGAACCCGCATTACAGTAACGGGGCATTACGTCATTGCGCCATTTCGTTATTGTGTTCAACTGCTCCGATGCCATTGGACTGCAAGAAATGTTGTCTTGTTGTGACCTTGCCAAACTTTTATGTATGAATTGTGCTATACAAGTAAAGGTTATTATTATTATTCTTATTATTATTATTAATACTAACTTTTACTTGTATAGCACAATTCATACATACAAGATGCAGCTCAAAGTGCTTTACAGTTTGGCAAGGTCACAACAAGACAACATGTAATATGTAATAATAATAATAATAATAATAATAATAATAATGTCCTATCCTACCAGCAGATCATTGACATGTCTGCTACTCTGAGTGAGGCAGCCTCCAGGAGCCCTGCCCTGTCCAGCCCAGCTCTCCCTCAGCCTGCATGGGTCACCTGACTGGACTATACCAGGGAATAAGGGCTAATCCAGCCGCCAATCCGCCAGTCATCTTGCTCGTCGTGACGCCGGCCTGGAGTAAAACCCCTCCTGACGTCACTGAGGCCCCTGCTGGTTAATCATACACTGTCTACTAAGACGTGCACGCTTCTGAAGACATTAGGCCACCTGATCTTAATGTACACCTCAGAACATACATGTTCACTCTTCATCATCGTCATCATGGTTACCAGTTAGAATGCTTAAACTTGGCCAGTGTGCACATACAATGGACCATTTTTTTGACGCAACTTTATAAATGTCAGAGGATATAATGGTCCCACTTCAGTTTAACTTGTTAACTTTTTGGTTATGTTCATAGCTTATATTTTTGTTAATAAAGATGTTGTAGAAGAATTGCGACTCTGCTTCCTTGCATGCTTATTGACTCATTGGATGCCGCGATGCAGGAGTCTGTCAGCAGAGGAGGAAGAAAAAAAGCAGGATTCAAAGTAACGTTTTTTTCTTGATTTAATAACCCCATCTTTCTTCTGTTTATTTTATTTATTTTATGAAATTGAAAAATGCCTGCTACTCTGAAAGAGTGTTTGTTTCTGTACCTCCAGGCGATGTTTGAATACATTGGTGGGGTCTCCACTGAGAGCACACACAAGTCAAACACTGAGGTGTGTGTGCCAGCTTGTCACGGCTGTCGGAAACAGAGCACAGTGGCACACCTTTCAAAGATGTTTTTCCTCCACTTTTTGGCGTATAAAACTGAACTGAAGTGGTCCCCTGTGATCGAGAGCGGCACAGGGTGATACAGCGTTGCCATGGCAGCACAGTGGCAACAGCACCCAAAGACAACAAAGGAAGTGAAAATTGAAGAGAATGGTGTTTATCAGGGGAGGATGACAAGATGACAAGGTACAAAATTTGTCTACAATATATTGAATCTGTGAACTTACTTTTAATTTACATCTCTGTGGCTTAATATTAACATCTGGCTATTATTTTGTCATTTCAAACTATTACCGGTACATTACATTGGACAGTCGAAGCATTTTGAAATCATTCTAATAGCATGCCTTGTACTGGTATGTATGGGAACTGCCCATCCTTTGACACAAAATTAGAAAGCATAAAAAAACACCTCACCTTAATTAAACATCAGCCCTTAAACATCTCCAATAAATGGCTTCAGGCTGTTTCAATAAAATGTTACTGCATGGTATAGCTGTCAGTTGACTGTCATATAGCACATTTTATACATTTTGTAATACAATAAAGAATATACAATAAAGAAATGGTAAACATAAAAGAAAAAAATATTAAAAGTATGTAAAACAAATTACATTTTAAATAACAAAACAAACATACAATTAGAGAAAGATTATAAAAAAGTCTTAATCACAAACATAAAAAAGAGGTATGTTTTTAATTTACACAGTAATTAGAACAACATTTTACATATTCAGGAAGATCATTTCAGAGCCGAGGGTCAACCACAGAGAACGTTCGACCCCCTCTTGTGTTCCTGAGTGATCGGGGAATTGAGAGGAGGTTTTGGGAGGATGACCTGAGCATCTTCGGAGCCGAGTAAAATCCTACTAAATCAGTGATGTACAGAAAAGCTGAACCATTCAAGGCCATTCAAAAATCTATTCTAAATTTAGCCAGTGCAGCTTCACAAAAACAGGAGTGATGTGTTCTCATTTTTTTAAAGTCTGGCAGCTGCATTCTGGACAAGTTGTAATCTGGTTTAAGCAGTTTGAGTGAGGCTTGTATACAGTGAGTTGCAATAATCTAGTTTGTTTATTAAATTCCATGGCAGTATCAAAGTAGACACCAAGGTTTTTAACTGCATTGTGATAGTTGGGAGAAAAGGGCCTAACATATTCTTCAGGTCTAAAACCTGATGAGATGGGCCAAAGGTAGGATAGCTTCAGTTTTGTGTAGTGTCTACTTGTAGGGAGCCTCTTAGGGCATCCTATTTCACTACTGGACCAGTGCAGTGAATGACTCTCTCCCAGCCTCAGCCAGTGGTGTTGTGGCAAACCGCTCAGGTTTAAAGTGCACAGTGAGTTTTTGTGTGGAGCTGAGTCGGCTCCTTACTGTGCTGCCAAAGGTGCCATTGACTTCCTGTCAACCGTATTTATGACAAACTGTAATGCACTTGGCTCAATTGCATTCATCTTATTGCAAATAGAGAGCTGTAAAATCCTACTACATCATTGGGATTATGGCATGACTTGGATAGTTCCATATATTTCAGTGTTGTGAGGTAACTGAAGTTTTGTTTATTTTATGCTATCCAGCTAAAGAAAACTGTATGCGTACAAGCAAGGCAATGCAGGTACTCATACAGACCTGTGGTACCGGATAGCAAGCCCAAGATGGCCAAGAAAGGACCTGCAGCTGTCCTGTTATGCCATTGACAGAAATGTCTCGACCTTTCTGTTGAGTGTGATGCTGTCATCACACACAAAATAAAGAAGGCAACTAATGATTAGGCCTATGCAGCACTTAATGTCTTAAAATTAATATAGACCTACCAGTTTCCATACTGAAACAGCACAGGATGTTACTGTCCACACCGAGGAAAGTGCTCAGGAATGATGCCTCTGAATGTGTCCCATGCAGCAACAACATATAAGCAACAATATCACCAGCCAGAATGTGAGTTATATTGTAATACTGTAAGGGCCGGCTTTAGTGTCTGTGGGTTCTGATCTGTGAAATGCTGACTGAATAGTTTCCATTAATTGATGCATCATCATGAGAAATCAGGTCATTAATCCTCCTCATACTATTTATTACCGTTGCCTGCTGGGCGTGGCCTAGAGGATCAATCAGTCAATTGATCAATCAATCAATCAATCACCTTTCTGATGAGAGACTTGTCCAGCCCCCCTGTATGCCTCTGTGTTCAACACATGTGTCAGGTGTACTGCATCCCTCTTATGTCATGTAGGTGTCCCATTCATTCAGATGCCCATTCATTTGTTGCTACAGGTGATATAGGTACCAAAAGTAGGCTACATGTTACACTCATAATGAGCTGGTTGTCCAGGTTGTATTGGTGTAGTATTAACTGTGTGCAAAGGAATGACAGTGTCTATGTCAGGGCGATTTAACAATAAAGTAAAACCGTAAAATGTCATTTTATTTCAGGAGTCATGCCACAGAAGAGCGCATGCAAGTGATGCGCTATTTTGCGCAGCCTATTGCTGTCAAAATTACTATTCACACATGCGCTTCACTCATTCACTGCACCCACAAGGTGTGGGCTGGGTTCACGACCCTCGTCCACGTCGCACAAAAATAAAGGGCTACACACTTGCTTGGGGGTAATTTAATGGAAGAATAACGCTTTACTTGTGAGAAACTGGAGTCACCCCCCTACCCCTCTGTGAGTAGCCTACCGACCGTTCAGATTGTGGCTGTGGGTGTAGCTATCCAGCCCCATCAGAAAAAGGCGAGCTTGGTAGCCTACTGAGCGAAAAGGAGGACACATTCGTAGGCAGCAATTCTTCGTGTCCCCGAAACACTAAGAGGGTCAGTTAAATCCATGAACCGCGAGTGGAACTGTCAAAAATGGCCGTAATATATCCCTTAGTATTCGAGCATAGCTACAGCCGCACAGCAATGCGGTAAGTGGTGCAAAGGCTTTCGGGTTGCGATGCACTGAAACTTGCACTGAACCGTACTAGTAATTCGTTGCTAAACGTGTCTTGTGAGGAAGATGGCAACTCACAGGAATTGAAGGATTTAGTCATCACCAAGGTTACAGGCAATGTAACCTATACGGGGATTAATATTACAGACGCGGGAGCTCATTTACACCGGCAAAGAGATTTCAGGAGCCTAATGCTGACAGGATTAGACCCCGCTCTAGTGTCAGATGTGGCGGCAGTAGTGCAGTGCAACATGATGTGAGTTGGTGCGATAAGTCTGCCTCTTCTCACTGTTCTTTTTTTTATTCAGTTCGAAGTGCATTGCAATGGTTAGGCATCGGAGATAGGGTACTAAAGAGCGAACAGACTTTCCTTTTCGTTTGATTTGTGTGGACGTGATGCCATTTCCTCAGGGAGTACCTCAAAGACCGACGGCGCTTGAAACCAGGCATAGCATCTGACAGGAGTGCAGTGAGGATATTCGAAAACACTATTCACATGGGCGAACCGAAGGTTCGGTTCTTGTTTGATCGGACCTGGGCTCGCTGTCAAGATAACGGTGTTACTGATCCAGAGAGAGAAAAACGATGGGCCGAATTATTTGACCAGTTGGACCTCAATAAAGACGGTCGGATAGACGTGAATGAACTGCGCGCTGGACTCACCGCTTGGGGTGTTCGAGGTGACGTGGAAGAGGTAAGAAATACATGAATACTCAGAGATGTGTTTCAAATGGCCTTGGTTGAACTCCTGCGAAGCCCTCCTATTGCGATCACTTCAGAAATGTGTTGTTTTACATAAGGGACAGTCTGGCATAAACGCTAGCCCCGCCGTGTGGGTATACAGTGTCCACGCTTGTTTGTTTATGTAGATTTATGTTGCTCTCCGTGTCGTGGTCTATTTTAAATTATGTTGTCAACACATGGAGGAAAGCAACTAAGTCGCGCGCCTATGCAATATTACTCCCTGTATGCCGAAAATAGCGCACGAATTGATTGAAGTTAGAGATTAGATTTCGGCTAGGGGTTAGAAGCAGAACTGGCCATTGCTGTTTGTAAGATAGCCACCGTTCCAAGGACACTCGGCCTGAACTTAATTTTTAATGTCCTGTGGAGCTCTAGTGAGAGCCCCGTTACACAACCAGGGAAGGTGGCAGACTATGTCCTTATCCCTTATTCTAACTCACTGGGTTCAATGTGGGCAAAATCCAAAGTGTTTGAAATGTTGTGTGGCAGTTAGGCGACCTCATGACACCTTGCCCTCTAAAACACGCAGCACTCCTTGACATGTCCACAAAGCTTAGAAACTGCCTTCGGTGTGTTATCAGTCGTCCTTGATCTACACTCAGTTTAATAATTGATTAGGCTGACTTTGAATCACTGCATAAGTTAAAACTCCCTTAGGAAAAACACATGAAGTGTCTGGCAGTGGGACATTTACTCATGATGATTTGTTGTTTGATGTTACTGATGATGTTGGCAGACTCAGGACACTATCCGCAGATCAGCTGCACCAACCTTGCATGCTGTTGTAGGCTATTGTTGACAAGGTGGTCTTGTACGACATTCATCACAGCCAAGTAATATCAGCCAAATAACAATAAAGTATGCCCCACAGAGAGGAGGAAAGGGACCAAAGATGATGGATGGATGGATGGATAGTAAATATCCTCCAGGTTTGGAGGTAGTGTCTTGCTTATAGTCTTTATATAGGACAGAAGGTCACTGCTTATCCATTATCCACATTGTCCTTGATTGCCTTTAAAGTTAGTTTATAAGTAACCGCTGGTTAGAGTGAGGCAACATCTACGCACCCAGTTCAGGAAGTATGTTGGACCTTGAGGTCAAGAATTCATTAGGCCTAATGGGGTCTTTGGTAGGGTTATCAAAATTATCCCTATATTATAATGGCAATTCTGTTTTTGCATAGACTGCCTATTTCCCAGACCTTTGATTTGTAAATTAACACAACAGACTGCATCACATTCATAAACATGTGTAGATTACTTTCAACTGAATGAGTCAAAGGCATGTTGTTAGGACATTTTTGCTTTCATAAGTTGTTGGGCTGCAAGTGAGAAGTTTGAACAAACAAAGTGTGAAAGCCTATTACACAATGCCTTTTTATAGTTGTTTTTTATTTATTTATTTGTTTGTTTGTTTTTGTTCGATAATCAGATTCTGGTTCACTGTCCACATTGATTCCAAACAACAAACAAACAACACCATTGTTTCATGCACACTGCATGCTGGCACAATGTGAACAAGAGATTTTATACATTTCAGAGCATGGCCTGAAGCACATGTTAAGTGTAACATGACAGTGTTAATCCCTTGGTGAAGGAACAGTGATAATGTGATGCCTCACTGTGTCCTTTGTGGGTTCTCAGACACCCAGAGGCAATAGTTTGCCAAAATAGAAAGGTTGATTATTTTTATCCCGGCCCGGAAAGGGAAATTAGAGGAGCAGTATAACGTCACTTTTTTCCACCAAAAGGTTAACTGTCATGTTGATATTTTTTCTAACAAGTTTCACTAGTGCTATGGTCTCTTTGGATGAAGATACACACTAGTGAGCAACAACAAAACAGCTCAGAAGTAGTTTTTTTCAAACTGTGTGTATTAATCAATTTTGTGAATGAGGACAGAATCTGTCTGCGTTGTGTTGTGTTGTGTCGCGTTGTGAATGAGTCATGTGCCGAGATGAAGCCGGTGAGATTAGCGCTTTACACACACACACACACACACACACACACACACACACACACACACACACACACATACACACACACACACACACACACACACACACACACACACACACACACACACACACATGCTGCAGGTCAACCTCAGATTGGATTGATCTACTGGTTGCCGAGCACACAAGGTGGCAGATTTCTGAGAGAGTGGAGTCCACAGGTCGATCTTTTCTTGTGTGGCCTCAGGATTATCTCTGTTTTTCTTCCACATACAATCCCCCCTTTTCTGTCTGTTGTGAAGAGGAACACTCCATAAGCGTTAGAAGCAACACTTAATTTCCCTGTATATAAAGCAGTTAATAAAAGAGATAAGTGTATATCATAACAATATGTCTGATGGTTTAATGTGTCCCTTTACTGTGTTGTGTCCTCTCCACATGAACCTTCACCTGTGATCCCACCACCTCCTTCTTCATTACAAAATTTCCTAACTTACCTTATCTCCACGGCAAATCCT
Source organism: Setipinna tenuifilis (assembly GCA_030347295.1). Classification (NCBI taxonomy): domain Eukaryota; kingdom Metazoa; phylum Chordata; class Actinopteri; order Clupeiformes; family Engraulidae; genus Setipinna; species Setipinna tenuifilis. The sequence goes on from CM059266.1 coordinate 7,514,035, forward strand.
CACCTGCCCTCACCCTCACCTCCCCTCACCCTCACCTCCCCTCACCCTTAACCCCACCCTGTCTCTCCACCCTCACCCTCACCTCACCTCACCCTCCCCTCCCCTCACCCTCACCATCACCCTGTTTCTCCACCCTGTCTCTCCACTCTCCACCCTAGCTGGTGCGTGTCAGTGACACTAACCACGATGGCCAGCTGGACTTCGAGGAGTTCACACAGTACCTGCAGGCGCACGAGAAAGAGCTCCGGCTCATGTTCCGAAGTCTGGACTGCAACAACGACGGTCTGCATGCACACCTCACACACCCCTCACACACCCCTCACACACACCTCAAGCACCCCAAGACCGCATGGCACATCCCATCACTTGCATGTGCTGTGTGGTGCCCATACTTGTACCCAATGTGTATATTGCATGTCCACACATCAGTACACACGAGTATGCATGCTAGTGATGTGGCACTTTTGTGTACAGGCAAAGATTACCAATACTGGCATGAACTCGTGCAATAAGTGTAACTTGTAAATTGTGTAAGCAGATTTCATGCTTTTGGATAGAGATTGTATACTTGCAAATTAACCTGTAAAATTGTTGGCCATCTGTCCATGTAGCCAAATAGGTTGGTTACACTTTACAGAGCTTAATATTTATGTGTCAAGAGCTGGCAGTGTTAGTTTTTCTTTTTGTATTTCAGGCTGCATAGATGTGGGGGAAATTCAGCTGTCGCTTCGCAACCTGGGAGTGGATGTCTCCACCGAGCAGGCCTCCCGAATCCTTCAGAGGTACACAAAGACAGCCAGGGCTTATATTTATAGACACAAGCATATGGCTTAGATCCCTGCTCTGCTTCTAGCAAAACAATGCAGTCAAATTTAGGGCAGAGTTTTGTTTGTCTTCCACAAGAACTACAATACATCTTCCTGCTTCCACTGTGTTCACAATGCTTAATTTGGTCAAAGTCAGGGCACAGTGATTAGAGTCATTTTGTAAATGCTGTATACTGCAAAGACTGACATTATGCATAGGGTGGAGAGGATGCTCTAAGGTGGCAGCACCTAACTGAGGCCTCTTTGCCCACATGCCAGCATAGACAAGGAGGGAACCATGACCATTAACTGGACTGAGTGGCGAGATCACTTCCTGTTCAACCCTCTCCACAACATGGAGGAGATCGCCCATCACTGGAAGCACTCTATGGTCAGTGAGAGAGAGGAGAGCGTTGGGAGATCCTTTTGTGCTATGAATGGACAGCTTTCACTGAACTCCTTTATTGTTGTAACCTAAACTAAATACATTATCATTTCTCATTCCTTCATCCACTATTTATAACAATTCAGATTTTCATACATCGAATTTCACATACTGAAGCTAAACTATGGCGTTAATCTGTGTGGCTCTGGCGTAGATGTTAGACATCGGGGAGCACCTGACGGTCCCGGACGAGTTCTCGGAGCGGGAGCGGAGGTCAGGGGTCGTGTGGAGGCAGCTAATGGCAGGGGCCATGGCAGGGGCCGTCTCCCGGACTGGCACCGCCCCCCTGGATCGCCTTAAAGTGTTCCTGCAGGTCAGTTAGCCCCAGCATACCTAACTCCTACATACATAACCTGCTGGAGCTGTCTTAGCATAGGCATGTGTATGTTATATGAGGAGTCCACAGGAAAAACCGACATAGTCACAAATTTGTCATAATCACATTTTTTCAGTGACTCCCTCTATTGGTAGCTGCATTGAAACTCCAGCTATTCAAAAGTAATCCTGGAAATAAACGAGCATAGTCTCGAACTACAAGCATTTTAAAATTGCATTTCCCTCTAAAATGAAATAAGAAACATTACATTTTCTCAGTTTCTGCATTTTGTGATCATGCCAGTTTTTCATGTGGACTGCTGATATGCTAATCATTTAACGTTGTGGGTATAGGATACTATTAAAATGTAGATTTTTAAAATGATCAGTTCTAACTCTTAAGTGTGATAAACTGATTCCCATCTAAAGTGGATGCTGGAAAGAGACAGCTGTGATGAAGGTTCCCTCATGTAGGGGAAAGATAAAGGGCAACATGCTGAAATTAATGAGATAATTGGAAAAATTGTAAAACTTTTGTGTGATATGGATGTCATGCTGCTGTCAGTATATAGCAGTCAAGTGTTTGTTTCTGTTGGGTGTAATATGGGTGTAATGTTGTGTCTATATGATGCTTAAATACTGTTGTTTGTTTTATGTGGATACAGTATTGTGTGTGTGATGGTAAAGTGTTGTTATCTGTGTGACTTACATATTATATTGCTGCAATGTCCTATAATATTATATAATGTTGATGCAATGTAATGTTGCCTGTAATACTACTACTACTACTACTACTACTACTACTACTAATAATAATAATAATAATAAACTGTATTTGTATAGCACAATCCATACAAGGTGTAGCTCAAAGTGCTTTAAGAGTGTGGCAGGAAAAAAACACGTTTGTGTGTATATGATGCTGAAGTGTAACTGTGTAAGTGTGCTACAGGTACATGGCACTGGGGGGGTGAGCCTACGGACCGGCCTGAAAGGGATGGTCCAGGAGGGGGGCATCAGTTCCCTGTGGAGGGGCAACGGCATCAACGTGCTCAAAATAGCCCCCGAGTCCGCTATCAAGTTTATGGCCTATGAACAGGTTAGGCCTTTTAACGCCCACTTTACTGTCCATTGTACAACAGAGCTCACATCCATTATTACCACTGTTACTGCCTGTCACTGCATGGAACTGTCAGTAGTGGAGGCTTTATTTTGCTGTTGTCTTGTGATATTTCAGTGGACATATCACATTCAGCTATATGCATCAACAATGCTTACATTTTTTATCTTGAAATCGGTCTTGGAATGTGCTCATTCACTAGTTATCAATAGTAGAGGTTCTCTGTTTTTTCCCCGTTTTGATGTGATATTTATTTCAATGGACACATTTCATGTACAGTAGCTGTAGCTGTATCTGAACAATTCCTACTTTTTAATCTTGAATCTTGCGGTGTGCTACTTCACCAGTTATCTAACCTTCTTATAGCCTTCATCCCTTTTTATTACTTCCTGTATTTTGTCTTTGTCTCTTCCTCCGCTGCAGATTAAATGGCTTATCAGAGGCTGTAAGGACGGAGGGTCACTGCGGGTGCAGGAGAGGTTCGTCGCAGGCTCCCTGGCTGGGGCTACTGCCCAGACCATCATTTACCCCATGGAGGTACAGCACAGCATCCATCCAGCCATTCATCCATCCATTCATCCATCCATCCCTCCCTCCATCCATCCATCCATCCATCCATCCATCCATCCATCCATCCATCCATTCATCCATCCATCCATCCATCCATCCATCCATCCATCCATTCATCCATCCATCCATCATTGGTCACTGAGACATAACTCAACATTCATACCAAAGCTTTCATGAATGTGAAAGACAGAATCATGACAACTTGTCAAAATAAAAGTATAACAGTCGCAAAGCAGCATTGCCGTTTTTGTTCCAAACCTCTTACCTGATCACAAGATGTCTGAATCATTGGGACAGTCTAGTGCCAAAGAGACAGAACATGGTCAAGCAAATATTTTTTCTTTCATAAACCATTCCATGGTATGAGTGTTGAGTCATGTCTCATGAAACAGTCATGAATGCTTTATGTGCAGTTTATGACAGCTGCTATGAATGTTTTATGAACTCACCCGTCAAGTAAAGTGTTATGAGATTTTGTTTTAGATTAGAAGAAGGGTGGCTGTTGACTGATCCTTTTATGTAACATTCTTGACGATCAATTATATAATTTTTAGGTGTGTGAAGCACAAAAGCCTGCAAAAGCCTGAATCATACTTCCCAATTCACTGTTTAGTATGCCTGCTTATTGTTAAGTCTTTGGCTGGCAGTAAGTCAAAACACTTCCTTTGTCTACTGTTCATACAATGCAGTTATAGGCAAACAAAAAAATTGAATTCAGTCAAATGATTAAAATCAGATTTTTTATTTTCAATATAACCACACTGAATACGGCTTTTTTGGTGCGCGGGACATAGCAGTCCTTTTTCACCAGTTTCAAAAACAAATACATCCCTTGTGCACACACTGTCAGACCTCTCATCACCATGACAGCAAAGGGCAAAACAGCACCGTAACTCACGTCGTCGATGGCGGAAACTTAGAAAGAGGGTGCGGGCTCAGTGTTGACCCCAACATGGATGTGTAAGAGGCCCTGGACTGGAAGCCTGGCCTGGAAGCCAGGACTACTGCTGCTGCTGCTGCACAGGCACGTGAATGGCATATCAGTACTGGAGGGGTAGAGTGGTACAGCGCTGGAGTCCTACCACTCACAGAGCTCAGTTCTGCAGTGTAAGCCTCTTTTGAAATGTGCAGGCAGCAGTGCGCTCTTGCCGGTGGCATTTAGTTAATGAGGCAGACAAGCCTGGAGGACTGGGGCTGCTGAGTGAGAGGCACGCCACTGAATGCTTCTGGAAGATCAAACACATTCGAACACAAAGGATATCTTGCTGATAAAGGAAGACTTTATTACTCCTTAGAAACAGTGCAAGCAGGAAGAGGAAAGGGGGATTATGAATCAGCATTTTTTTTATTATTTTGATGATGAGGCCCAGTTTCACATCCACACTGTGTCCAAAAAATATAACTTAAGTGATCCATTCCAGCTCATTCTTTTAGTAGTCCCACTTGTCTCTCAACTTGTTTCTGTCCCTCTTGTGAGCCCAAATGGTTCTGGTTCCCTTCCCCTCACTGGGTCTGTTGTCTGTTTCACTGGCTGGCTGCAGGTGCTGAAAACCCGTCTGACCCTGAGGAAGACGGGCCAGTACTCGGGAATGATGGACTGTGCCAAGCAGATCCTTCGGAAGGAGGGAGTCAGGGCCTTCTACCGGGGCTACATGCCCAACACTTTGGGCATCATTCCATACGCAGGCATTGATCTGGCTGTCTATGAGGTGAGTGAGTGTGTGTGTGTGTGAGTGTGTGTGTGTGTGTGTGTGTGTGGTCTGTGTGTGTGTGTGGTCCGTGTGTGTATGTGTGTGTGTGTGTGTGTGTGTGTGTTTGTTTGTTTGTTTGTTTG
>CM059266.1:7521621-7531621 GCA_030347295.1 Setipinna tenuifilis
ATTACACAGTTACATAAGCACATGAAGGAGATGGTAGTGTTCCCCTTTAAAAAGCTACTGCAGAGCTGTGTTAGCGCTAATGCGTTTTTTCTTCCCTTCCCTTCCCCTGTGCATTGTGTTCTCTCCCCCCCCAAGCCTCTGCAGGAGGGGGGCCCCAGCTGTCTATGGTGGGCCAATTCAAGCACATCGTGTCCCACGAGGGCGTTCCGGGACTCTACCGCGGCATAGCCCCCAACTTCCTCAAGGTCATCCCTGCAGTCAGCATCTCCTACGTGGTGTACGAACACATGAAGAAAGTGCTCGGAGTTGGGTCGTAAAAAACAACACCCAGACCCAGAATGAAAGCAAGGGAGAAAGAGAGAGAGAGAGAGAGAGAGATGAGACAGAGAGAGATGGATGGAGAAGTGGGCTGGGGAGATGCTGAGAGGTGGCAGATGGGCCAACACTCAGATGATGATGAAGAGGAACAAAACACATGAGATGGTAGCTCTATAACCCATAGAAGTGAACGGTCCAAAAACCCTCTCTCCCACTGTACAAAAGCATCTCTCATAAACCATGTGAAGTTCAGTAGCCTCAGTAGTTAATATTAGCTGGACCAGGAGCAATATCTTACACCAGGGGATTCTAATGAAGAACATCAGGATAGTGTAAGTGAGCAGGTGGAAAGGTATATTAAGGTACTCTGTGGATTTACAGCATACCCCATGTAATAAAAACTGCTCCGCCTACTGAAAGAAACGTTATGACCATAAGCATGATGGGTATTGATGAGAAATGTTATAGGTACGAGCTAGGAGGCCACTTTAAGAGGCCAGACCTCTGCCAGGGCCAAGCAAATGTCACAATATTTAAGAGAGACCAGAATAACTAGGATCCACTTCATGAGTTGGATCACCTTCAAAATTTAACAGGATATTTCTTTGGCCCACACTCATCGACCACATTTAATGAAAACTGGCCCAGTGGGATTTTTATGCCTAATTCTGCTGACAAACACAAACACGCACTTGCACACAAACAAACAAACAAACGCACACAAACTAACACAAAACCATGATCTCCTTTGGAGACGAGAATGATGAAAATGGTATGGAACATAGACTGGAAAATCTAAGTAATGTATTTTTACAAACATTTTAATGCAGATGTATTTTCTCCATTCCAGTCCATATTTCAAACTCTATTTTTGTAAAGACAAAAAGGTCAGGTTTTCCAAGATATTATCAAGACTTCCCTTGTTGAACACGGTTATGGATGGATTTGCACTAATTTTTTGTAAATCAGTGAATGTCTCCTCTCTCCTAAAGTGGTACTTAACTGTGCATATGTTCACAGCTTTACTCCACATCGCCCTCCGACTATTACAAGTGTCAGCACTCAATGCAGCAGGCTTGGCTGATTCAAAGCGGTTTTTTTTTTTCAGTCATTCCACAGTAATGCTTCTCACCAGACGCTGCAGAAACATGATTAGCTTCTAAAAGACACATTGCCTTCAGCGGCTGAGTAAGTGGGACAATGTCAGGGATAATGGGACCTCGGGGGGATAGTACAACATTGCACTTGACAGAGAAACTGAGTTTACATGAGTGTCGTTGTGCTGTATGGTACAAGAGTATTGTGGAGCATGCATGATTGCTGTTTTAAAGTATAGTAGTAGCTTCGAATCGTTTCGCCTGTTAGGAGTTTAACCTCCATGGTTGGTGGAGGTGCATGCTAGTGTTGTTGAGCCTGCCAGTGTGAGTGACTTTTGTCTGGCGATCAGGAAGCAAGCAAGGCTTGAATTTGTAATTTTCATCCAAAGATCAGAAAAATGTGCACACTGGATTTTCTACATACACTGTACTCATATACATTTCCATGACCACTCATTGGTTTTATTGCGTTCCTCACTAATATGTCAGGCCCAATTTAGTTTCTTTACTGGAACACAGGAAGGCAGCTTGTTTAGAGCACACAAAGCACCAACAGGGAATGACACTTTTTGTCTGTTTAGTGTCCTTGTGTGCTCTAGTCTAGTCCAGAAAACACACATAAATGTTAAAGCTTTGACTCTGGTTGACATTGAGAGCGTTTACACTAAAAAAAAACTCTAAAGCCACAGTAACTTGCACTCACTAGCCGGACACTGTAGTGTCACTGTGGAGGTCTGGAAACTAAATTACTCGACGGGGCCTCAACATAAATAGCAGCAGGATATATTTCTTGTCTGACATGTCTGGTGTGGGCATGGTCAGTACAGAGGCCCAAAACTCCTACATAGCGAAGGCGTTACAACTAACAAGAGCACTGGAGACTTAACCATGTTATATGGGTCCAGGTAAATCATATTGTATATAAAAGATAACTTCTATGGTTAGTCTCAGTACTGCTCTTGTTGCCATGTCTTTATACAATGCTCTTTACTTTTTCTACTGTTTTTATGAAGCATGTACGGGGGGGAATGAAAAATAGAAAGACACACTGTATTGAGAAGTGCTTTTAATTTGCAGATGCCTGTATTTCTACTGTTTCGTGTGCAACCTAAAGGTAACTTAATGGCTTCCATGAGAAATAATGTTTCTATAGTACCACACGTTGTTGAACACAGATTTAACTGAATGTATAGGTTGATGTGATTGACTGTATCATATCCAAATATAATGTGAATGCCTTCATGTTGACATGCATGCGATAAACTTATAAGGTCCTTTTAAAATTATAATGTGTTTATGAAAAAATAACTGCCTAATGGGTTGGTTTAGCTCTGCCCCCAAATATCTGTATGATGTTCCAGCTTGAGTGAACTGTGTTTGGGATAGGGTGCCTTGATTCTCCATAGGGAACAGAGTACGGTATATATGCTGATGCTATGCTGAAGTCTACCTAAGGAGCCATATGTGAACTGCTGTGTAAAGCATCTTACTGTATTTCTGGGCTACAGGGAGATGTCTCAGATGTAACATGTCCTGTACATTAGTATCTTATCATATAGGGGTGGCACTGTGATAAGACCTCTTATCTTCTGTTAGCCCGATGTCCAGTGCAAATTTTGTAGTAGCCTATAAGAGGGAATTGGCAAGTGTGCAAATATGCATTTAAAGACAACATATTTGAAATGTTGAATGATAATATTTTTCGACTGTGGAAGAAGAAGGGCTTGAAGGGCCCTTTACCTAGTTCTTGCATTGACAACTTAGATACTGCCTATGCTTGTAAGAGACTGTGCCTTACTGCACAGAACAACTTTCCATATTGATACAAAATTGAAATGTCTATTAACACATGATTAGCTGATGAATGTTAGCACATTACTGGGACCAGAATTAAGGTGTCAGTGATTGTAGAGGTGTTTTGTGTGTGTGTGTGTGTGGCATAACAAAGCCAGAAATTCAGGAAGTAAATGCACTCAATGACGTAGTTATTTCTTCCAAGAGGTATTCAAAAAAGGCTCTTCTTGTTCAGGGTTAACATGCTTATGTCAATAGGATCTGAATATTTAATTGATCTCCATGTCTGGGTCTGTGTTTGACGGCAACTCTGACAAGGTGAAGACATACCGTAAATGACCTTTGGCTTGGTGTTGGCCAGGCAGTAGGCCTATTTCACAGGTGGCATTTGTAGTCTTTGTAGACCTTGCGGACTGCTGTCGATGAAGTTCGACTATACTTGCATCTAATCTGCAATGAAATAAAGACTGGTTTGATCATGTTAAGAATCATTTTTTAAGCATTCACACACACACACACATGCACAGTACCACAATGATGCTGCCTGTATAGCCTATATTAGGATATGTATGATGGACAAATGCCTAATATGTATGTCATTGGACAAACCAAACATGTTTGTCTAACAACACTATTTTTATTTGTTTGTGACTGACCATCAGATTTGTGGCATTTGTTTCGTAGACTAACCCAGTAGGTGAACACATAACGGTAGGGGGCCGCAGTAGGAAATAGGGCAAGCCATGGGCTACCTGACTAATGTCCAGGCGCTCTTGCTCTTCTCGCCCCTCCCCGATCCTTGACAGTTTGGGCTCCCGCGCTTCTGCGCAAGTCATCGCCGCGTTCTGCTTGCCTGTGACAGGAGAGTACGTAAGGCCACGGCGATAGTACTAACAGCCGAAACGGTATGTCGGAATACGGTGGTGTGCCACCACCGGGAATTGGTGCTTCGCTCGGCGGACAAGCTTCGATTGGAAATGGTGGAGGAATCAAGAAAGATGCGTTTGCAGATGCAGTGCAGCGGGCCCGGCAGGTGAGAGGGGGTGTGTTTGCAGAAGCGCATGGTGCAGTAGCGGTCGACAGCGACAGAGGAGGAGGAGGTTAAACAGCATGACTGTCTGTCGGTCCGCTATTGCGAAGTGCCAAGTTAACCTTGTCTGTTAACCCAAGGCTAAGTTGGCGTTTGATGACTTGGGTACTTCGACCTATTTGCTAATTAGCTAGCTGACGAAATGTAGAAATAGTTCTGCGAGGTTTCATCCATGTTATTCGCAGCTGCCAAGTGGGTATTTCAGAAAACCTGAGAGGGCGAAATTTAGGCGTTCAGACCTTTAACGGCAGTAATTAATATCCTGCGGAAGTTTATGTATTGCTAGTTAGAAACTGTCAGCTGACATGGGCTCGCCGCCGTCACGGTCGGCGTCAGTATTTATTTGTTTATCAGCTATTCCTTTAAATGTGCTTGCCAACAACTAGCAAGCTAATGTTAGCTATACATAATCGCCAAAATGTATACATACAGAGAGGAAAGCCAACAACCTGCTTACCCTAGTATTATTGTGACTATGGTAGAATAGTGAACAGCTAGTTACTGTCCTGACTAAGTCTGTAACAGGCTTTTACTTCGATTACTCTTGCGTAGCCTGAGGGGCAAAAATAGTCAGAGCTCCTTCGACAGTTTCCTCATAAGGTCCTGCATATACACGACACAGCGAGGTAGAAATTCATTTTATACGTTTAGCTAAATATTACCAGCAGCTGAACAAATCCTTATCCGAATCAGTTGACCCCCTCGGCAGCAGGACCAGTGTTATACTGCGCTTGGCGCACTGTCAGATGTCAAACCGATGAACTGTAGCGCTATTTTCATGACGCCTATTCATCTCATTCCACAACATTGAGCTCGAGCACTGTTGTTTTCAAAGAACGGCTGCACCACGAAAGCCCACTAAGGAGGTGTCGCAAAACCATCCATCGTCATTAATCATAGTCAAATTTACATTATGTAACATCAAAACAGTTTCATTTCGCTAAATTGTAGTGTAGTATTTTGACCCCAGCAGCTGTTTTCTATAAATCATATCCCACTTATTCTATTACCACGTTATTTTCATTAAGCCTACACATGTTCTCTCATTATCAGTTCATAGAGGTAATGGCAGAAAATCATCTCAAATGTGATCATTCAAGAAACAGCTTTTCAATATTTTGCACTAAGTTTGTAATCTGTTCTCCATGACAACATATAACCTGTTTGTTTCACGTATCCACTTGTAACAACAGTTTGAGACAGGCTATAAATAGAAGGAAATCAAGTTTAATCTAGCCCAGTTATTAGACACACCACCATGAGGTGCGCTGGGAGTGTTGACACAGGTGCATGTGTTAAGCAGTACATGCCCATGGTGGTGACCCTTCTCACCATGTCCTCCTACTGGGTGGGTGACCTCACCCCCCCCCCCCTGCCGCCCTGATTTTTTTTTCTCTCCTGTGGTGACAGATAGCTGCAAAGATCGGGGGCGACGCGGGAGGGCCGCCCATGATCAGCCCCAGTTCGGGAGACGCAGGCTTCCCTTTCCCCACGCCGCAGAAGCGACAGCTGGAGGATGCCGGTAACAGACACTCCTCAGTCAGCGCACCCCTCTAGACACCCACCGCAAAAAACCTGGCGGTGGACTTAGTTATTTGGGCCTACCAGTGTAGGTATGGTACCAGTTTATTGGGATTCACTGTATGAAAAAATGAAGAGTTGGTTGGTTGGTTGGTTGTTTGTAAAAAAACTGGTAATTATTATCGTGAAGGTCAGTTGGTTTTTTTTTAATGGAATTGCACAGATAATATGCTAATTTTGTCCCTTTTCTGGTGTTTTTCAAATGTGTGCATTTGTATTTGACATGTGAAGCAGGCACAATGAATGCCCTGTCTTAAAGGACAGGAACACATTTCCCTTCATCCAGGAAGACCACAGTGGAATCTGAGCAAAGAAGACAATGGACTGTCATTGTATTGAAACACCTACCCTTGGGTTTATTACTGTTGCAGTGATACTTATGAAGTAGCCTAGCAGGTTTGCCGGGGAAAGGCTGCATGCAGCCCTACTGTCTATATGCAAAGGTCTTTCCCAATAAAGAGGCAGACAAACATTGGGCGTACAGAAACCCCCATGATGCAGTTGGTTGCACTGATTACATTGCATTTAGTATTGTCCAATGTCCAATGTGTATTTGAACCAGTATTAATGATTACAAACAATAACCCATCCTTTATATCTGGGCTGGTTTCAGTAGGACTATAAGTGCACTGTTTTCATGCATTGTACACTGTAAATATATGCAGTGCAGGTGTGAAAACTACATACAAGTGCCCCTGCTAAAAGAATTCAGTGAATGACATGCAGGTTGTCAGTTATTGTAAAGTAAACGTGTTGAAATGAAAGCGCAAAGGAAACAGTGTTGATGTACTGTAGGCAGTGGTGTGCCTATTCTTGTGTACAGTGTTTTTGCCAAACGCAGTGTTGATTTAAACAGAGGTATGATTTTTATGACTTTTTATGACTTGTGTGGCTCTTGGGTTGATTGTGCCGCAGACCAGCCAGAGAGCAAGAAAATGGCCCCCCAGTGTGACCGGGATCCGGCAACAGCTCTGGGTAAATAAATGTCTGTAACGATTTGAATTCCATAAATGGAATTTTAAAAAAATCAATTTTTTACCCCCCACTAGCCCAAATATAGGAGAAAACTTTAAACATGTTTTAACCTGTTAGATGATCATGTAGGTGATATTTGATGCACAAATCAGTGGGTTTTTTGTTTGATTTTGATATCCCAAATCCAAATACCATCCAAATCCAAAAAGAAAGAAAATGGTTTATTTTATAGGAATAAATGTGATTAAATGTGTGATGTTAAATGTTTGTAATATTACAACACAGGGCTAGTGGGTGTCTCCTGGAGTTTACATCACGGCTTACATTTTTTTTACCTGAGACACATCTTGTCTCTCGGTTTGGAACAGTCACTGCCCCCCACATGCCCCCATTTGTCCCTTTTTGCCTCTATTTTACTCCTCAGCTATTGTTGCAGTAATACACTGCCACAATATTTTTCTATTTTTCACTCTGAACCTTTTTATTCCCTTTATGTTCCCCTCAGCCATCGGGGCCCAGTTGGCAGCTCTTGCCCAGCAAAGGTAAGTGAATTTTAATGGCTTAAATCTCTGACAGCCTGCATAGGTGGGAAAGTGGGAGAGTAGAAAAACTGTAGGAAATTTTTGCGTCATCCACGTTTTTGTGTTTTTATATTGGCAATTGAAAAGATCAAAGAGTGTTGTAGGGCAGGCACATCCGAAGGTAAAGTATTTCAGCAGGTGCCAAATCAAAAAAAAGAAAAAGATGCCTGATGAATAAAAAAAAAATATAAGGGTCTTTTAAAAGCAGTGTGCAAATCTTCTGTTATTTCTCTTCAATTGGAAAAGATCAACCGTATGTTTCTTATGCTAACATTGCCCTTACACAAACCTTTGTGTGTGTGTTTTTTTTTTAATAGCAGGCCTGCTGCCACCACAGAGGAGTACAGTGTGCCTGACAGCATGGTGGGACTGAGTGAGTGTTTAAGCTACCGTATGCATGTGCTTCAGTGATCTTGGCTATTACATATATTATATAACGACAGCATGGGTGTATCGGTGGTCTTGACATCCAGTCAGAGTTATGTGTTTTTCTGTAATGAGGGTGAAACACAAAGAGAATGATGGATTTTGTTGAGAGTACAACGAAGTAGTAATCCTTGCTCTTCTCCCTTTCTTTCTCTGACTCTGTCTCTGCCTGTACCACCCTCTTTCTCTCTCTGTCTCTGTCTCTCTTCTCATTTCTACTTTCTGCTTTTCCTCAACATCTGTGTGTTTGATCCAGTCATTGGACGTGGCGGAGAGCAGATTAACAAGATCCAGCAGGACTCTGGCTGCAAAGTGCAGATAGCGGCAGGTAATTTTTGTGCGGTCCAGATAACTGCAGGTAATTTTTGTGCGGTCCAGATAACTGCAGGTAATTTTTGTGCGGTCCAGATAACTGCAGGTGAGGTTTAAGGGTCTGTCTGTGGCGGTGACTGGGTGCTGAGAACCGCACCGCACCAGTGTTTTAATGATGCACTCAAACCAAGACCAGTTTCTCCTTCATGTTCGTCGTCGTCTTCGTCGTCAGGGTGATGACCCTTCCATGTAGCTGATTGGCTGTCTGAAAAAAAAAATGCTGTGGTGATGTTGCAGAGTTTTTTTTCTGAAAAGATCACAGATTTTCAACTCTAAGCTCTTGAAGTGACTGTCCAAAATAACACTGGAGTCAACACCTTTTTCTTTATGCTGGCGCTCAGAAAAAAATGCTACATAGACACGCAGCCTTAGTGGTCTAGATAGCCGCAGGTAGGGGGTTAGTGGTAAGGTTTTCAGACTGGGGACCATTACCTCCCTTAAACCTCAGCATTTACCCCCCACCTGAGGCTAACAGGGCTATGTAAATGCATTAATTGGTGCAGCATACTAGGGTATGACATGAAGATTACATGCATATAGTTTAAATACACTGTGCATAGCATAGGTAGCTTAAGAAACATTAAAAGAAACAATATTTTAACACAACTGCTTGTGGACCACTTGAGACTTCTTGCAGCTCACTAGGGGTCCGCGGACCACATTTTGAGAAACACTGGTCTAGATAGGCGTGGGTAAGAGTTAGGTGGTCCAGATAGCTACAGGTAAGGGTTGCATGGTCCAGATATCTACAGGTAAGGGTTGCGTTGTCCAGATAACTGCAGGTAAGGGTTGCATTGTCCAGATAGGGTGGTGTGGTTGAGACAGAGCTGGGCAGATGTAAGTAGCTAAGGGGCATACCAGGAAGAAGGTTTAGTCATTTACCTGAGTTTAATAGTTTGACTGAGAGCACAAAGTCTAGGTTTTGTTTTTTTATTGCTTCCCTAAAACTAGGCTTGGTCAGTATCCATGGAAACATGGTAAGCATAACCTACCACTGGGCAGGCTGTGGGTAGGGTTACCTAAGGTCAAGGTAATTAAATCCTGTTCCTCGTCAGTGCTAGAAGGTGGGCAGGGAGCTAATATGAAAAAATAGTTGCAGTAAATTAACCAAAATTGTCTCTTTTTTTGTATTTTTGCTCTGGAAAAAAGACACATTGTTATACTATTTAAGGTATTTCTTAGGTTTCCCTGATAACCCTAATCCTCAGGCAATTCAGTTTCATGATATGCTGTTTGTCATATAGTTGATAATTTTTTGCTATTCTTTGATCGTTATTTTATGTCCTTAGGGGGTCACGTAGCAATTCCTTCTTCTGTATCTTTGCTTTTATGCGCTGTGCACATAGTTTACCCACAATCCTTTTCGCCACTACATCAACAGTATTGTAGAATGGTGACTCACAGGAAGTGAGTAAGTCATTAAGTCACAGCAGGCTGTAAGAGGCTACAGATTTACTCCAGTGCAGGGCTTATCCCAGGTGATGGTTAGCCCATCTTTTGAAGCGCTGTGTTTCTGCTTTCAGACAGCGGAGGGCTCCCCGAGAGGAGTGTATCCCTCACAGGATCACCAGATTCCATACAGTAAGTATGTTTGCGTGTGTGTTTGTGTGTGTGTGTTTGTGTTTGTGTGTGTGTTTGTGTGTGCGCCTGTGTGCTTGTGTGTGTTTGTGTGTTTGTGCGTGTGTTTGTGTTTGCGTGTGTGTGTGTGTTTGTGTATGTATGTGTGTGTGTGTGTGTTTGTGTGTGTGTTTGTTTGTTTGTGTGTG
>CM059266.1:7536621-7554121 GCA_030347295.1 Setipinna tenuifilis
AATGATCAAGACTTGTATTGCCCCTTTACTAAACCGTCCTCTGTGATTAGTCGCTTGTCTAACGCTGGTCATGTTTTCATTCGTCTCCTAGGGTCCACTGTGTCCTGTTGGCCCAGGTCTGGGTGGCCCGGGCCCCTCCCCACCCATGGGTCCCTATAACCCCAGCCCCTACAACCCGGGACCCCCCGGAGCCCCTGGCCCACCGTGAGTACTGATGACCCAGAAACGCTCGCCTCTGCTAGTTTAATAATAATAACCTGTACTTGTATAGCACGGTTCATACATACAAGATGTAGCTCAAAGTGCTTTACAGTTTGGCAAGGTCACAACAAGACAACATTTCTTGCGGTCCAATGGTATTGGAGCAATTGAACACAATAATGAAATGGCACAGTGACATAATGACCCATTAATGCGGGCTCTTGCGTGACACAACGATGCAATGTCACAACAACGCAGGGCAGGGCTCAGTAAGGCAGTGGTGTCATTCCACAGATGTGTTTGATGACAGGTCAGCCATAGCAGAGGGTTTGACTACAAACACTATTCAGAATTGATTTAGCTTTGAGTTGAAGCAACATGAAGTAGTTTTCGTCCTTGGTCGCCCTACAGGTTGGAAGCAGAATTGTCTCTCATCGAGAACTACAGCGAGATGGCCCACTCCTTCAAACCTACCAAACCATTAAAACACTTTTGAAACGCAGGTTGAAAAAACTACTGTTGTTTTTAAGCAATAATATATAGGATTGGTAAATAGGTACTGCAATACTGTAAAGAAGTAATCCCCTTTCAGAGGCAAGAGGCAAAAAGATTAGAGTACAAAACAATTAGCATGATGTAAATTAGGTTTGCATCATTGTTGTGAAATCAGTATTTCAGATTAACAGGTAACAGGTTTTTTTTATCAGTCTATATCGACCACACATCAGACAAAATATAAGATCCCATGTAGCATACACTGAGATTGTCTTTTATGACGACCACATTTCTCCACCATTATTGTACTTCTTCATTTGGCCACAAGAGGTCACTGTATGAGCACACAAGGCCCTGACACATTTCAACTGCAGCACATTAGGATACTTTCACAGTATTTGTTTTTAGTGAGTAAGAGAGTATCTTCATAGCGGAGTTAGGTTGGTAAATGTTGTACATGACTACAAGAGCTAATATACAGTGATGAATTAACATTGCTTTAAAAATATTTATGGTAATGTGGTTTCTTTGCAGTGGCGGTCCACCACCTCCATACCAGTACCCTTCCCAAGGCTGGAACAGTGGCTACCAACAGTGGCAGGTCCCTGGCCCCCACGATCCCAGTAAGTCTAGTAGTCCGCCACACGGTAGTCCGCCAGTAGTCCGCCACACGGCTCTCTTCCTGTTCACCACTCACAGTGTTCAACACTTCTCATCTTTACTCTGCTTTGCAAAGGGAAAAGACCGTAATTTCAATTTTGGGCAAAAACTGTTCTTGTTCTTCTATTTATTCTTCACTGTTCTTCTATTTAGCCTGACTATGACCCTGTTTACGCACTTCCGCTCGATTGACACGGTCGTCTCCGAAAGAGTGTTTGTGAGCGATATCAACTTTGTGTGCTACATTTGAATTTATTTAATGGCTGAGGTTCCATGGTTTGGTTGTCTCAGGCAGAATCTTGCCTGACCAATCAGGGAACAGAGGGAGTGTTCGTGAACAATGACGTCGAGTGCAGCACATCCAGACCCTCTGTAAAAAATGAAGTGTAGTAGGATGGGCTGGTTTACCAGGCCACTTCTTTTTAGCTGGTCTCTCTGCTTCTTATCTTTCACCTCTTTACCCTGTCTCTCTGCTTTTGCTGTTTATCTCCATGTGTTTTCTGCCTGATCGATCCCAACACCCTCTCCCCATCTCTGCCCAGATAAGGGGGGAGCGGGCGACCCAAATGCAGCATGGGCGGCCTACTACTCGCAGTACTACCAGCAGCCACCAGGGGGAGTGCCTGCCCAGTCCCCCACCAACCCTGGCTCTGCTCCCCCTCCAGCCCCGGCTCCATCAGAGCAGCCCCAGCCGCAGGGGAACCAGCCCCCCGGCAGCCAGCCAGACTACACCAAAGCCTGGGAGGAGTACTACAAGAAGATGGGTAAGGGTGAAGGTGGGCCGCATGCCATGATACAATGATGATGAGGACTTTTTACCTCTAGGAATTTTGTCTCATATTGTTGCTTTCACACACACACACACACACACACATACACACATACACACACACACACACATACACACATACAGACAAGTACATGCGCAACCCATCTTCTTCTCTTCCTCAGCTCAAGCTGGAGGTTCATCTCAGCAGTCTTCAGCTCCGGGTCAGACGGACTACAGTGCAGCCTGGGCGGAATACTACAGGCAGCAGGCCAGCTACTGCAACCAGCCCACAGGCCAAACGCCAAGCCAGCCAGCAGGCCCTCAGCAAGGCCAGCAGGTGTGCATACACTGATAGACAAATATATCAAATGTATACACACAGTGGCAAACACACACAAATACACATACACACAATGATAAAACACACATACACACACACACACACACAATAACAAATACACACACACACACACACAATGACAAAACACACACACACACACACACACACACACACATACACACACACACACTGTCACCTGCATTTACTTCCTTTATGCCTTATCTGGGGAAAAAAAAACATTTAATATCAATGTTTCTATATACCTGCCACCACAGGTATAGTTATACCTGCCACCACAGGTAGAGGTATTTTATCAGAATTCTGCTCTCTGTATGTTTAACAGACTCAGTGAAATGGCCAGCGGTTGGAAGGGTGTGAGAATGAGGGGTGAGAGTCACGCTTGGCTGGGCTGTGCAGCACCTCGTCCTGGCTCTGGGACACGGTCCGCCTCGTCTCTCTGAAGGCTGTAGGCTGTCTCAGATACTTCCTGTTGTGTTTTTGACTTGTTTTTGCTGTTTTTGAGTTCTCAGGGGAAGGTGGGTGTTCTCAGTGGAAACCTTCCTGCAAAAGTTATGTTTTTTTAAATAAAATGTGTAAAAAGGAGTTAAAGGGGTGTCTTCCTACTTTGTGTGTTTGTGTGTGTGTTGTGCGTGTCTGTTTGTGTTTGTGTTTGTGTTTGTGTGTCTGTGTTTGTGTTTATGTGTGTGTGTGTGTGTGTGTGTGTGTGTCTGTGAGAGAGAGAAGATAGTCACAGATCTGACCAAAGGAAGTTTAGAGAAGCCTTGCCCAACTTCTTAAGAATCAAGAGTTGATGCTAAGAGCATCCTCCTGAACTTTTAGCCTTCTTCCCATCCACTCTCCCCCACTTGGATACAGGCACTCTATCTACTAAATCTACTAAAGCTCCTCTGATGGTCACATGTTCCACTCTGCAACTCATTTGCGTAAGTCAGTTTCTGTTAGACTGCAGGTGTTATTCTGACATGGTTTACTGACTGGAAAAAAAAAACACTTACTGCCTGCACATGTTGGGAAAACCCCCCTACCTAGCGTAGTTGTTTCTTGAACATTTAGCCTAGTCTTCTGTGGGTGTGCGTGAAGAACAACCTGATTTTCAAAGGAACTTTTTTTATATCTGCCTTCAAGGCACATGTTATGACTGTAAGCAAGGGAAGGAAAGTTTATTTTGCACATTTCTAAAGAGCCCGGGAAGGGTCATGTTGGGTGAATATTTGGGTGAATAGACTGTTTAACAGTCTCTTCATAAAAATAAAAATATAATAATAAGAAAGCATTGAATGTAAATACAAACAAATAAGGAATTAAAATGGCTTTACATGAGTAAATAAAAAATGAACATATTAAAGCAACAGATAAAAATGACCAAGAAGTGCCAATAATATGTTAACATAATAACAACAAGGACCAGAGTCCATTGATCTATGGGTTATGCTGAGCTTGCACTTTATATTGATAGGGTTAAGGTTAAGGTTAACCCTATGTGGCCCAAATAATGTAGTGATTTCTAAACTACCACAGCAGCTCTTTAAAATCTATTCTACAGGGTCAACGTAGGCTTACACACAGCCTTCTATAGCTGACTGGAAGTTACTGTAAAGGATTTAGAGCTGTGCCGCCCTACAAAGGCAAAAGTGCAGTCACTATGCGAACACTGAAACTGAGAAAAGTGCCTTCAACGTTGTCATACTGCCTAGTCGAACATGTTGTAGGCATAGTAGTGGTGACGCTTTTATGTACTTCCTTAATAGGAAGAAGCAAGAGATTTAGTCACAACAAAAAGGAGGTGTTATAAAGTCAATAACCCATCTCAACTCAGTTCTGAAAAAAATATGTAGGCTAGTTACTGCCTGTTGGCTTTGTAGGGCAGGCCAGTACAGCGGTGTGCTGATAGGAGTGTATTAGCAGTGTTTATAATGAGATGCAGTTGTGTAATGGTGGTGTTGGTCAGACCATTTAAGGGACCATTACAGCAATAATGTACAGTACAATGCTGGAGATATCCTCACAAACAGGCTTTACTTAAAAAGGTTTCTCTTCTCTTCGGAAGCCTAGATCTTGGTTTTTTCACACAATGAAGTCCCTTTATTCTCTCTATATTTTGATACCGATCCTTGGGGCATGCTACATGTTATGGCCAGTCCACCAGATTTTTTGTAACTGTCAACAGCGATAAAGTAATTCCAGCGTATTAAGTACAATCCGGACCAGTTGGGGTTCCAGGAAGTCCCACCCTATTTTCCAAATTACACAGCAGTATTGTATTGCTTTACCTATGGTGTCAAATGCAGCACAGAGATAACACTTGAAATGAAATAAGCTCTTGAGAGTTCGCCAGAGTCACTGAGCTGAGAAATTAAATTGTGGCTTCCGTGGCTTTCTTTAAACAGTACAGTATCATCATCATCATCATCATCATCACCATCACCATCATCATTATCATCACAATAATAATTATGTCATATCCATAACAACAACAACAACAATAATGGTATTAAAATAAATAGTATTTTTATGAGTATTACTAATACAAAGGGGCAATTGTTTCATACAGCCCTGGATGTTTAACGGTGATACTTTGGACTCTGCAGTTGGTCACAGTGTTGCCTGGAACATGTCTACCAGCCTCCCTGACACTTTGAGCAGAGCTGGCTCCAGTGTCCCGCGCAGCACAAACTCCAGCAGGCATCAACGTGAATAAAACCAAACATTTTACAAAGGAAGGGCTGTATTTTGTTGTAGACTCATTTTCTGCTTTAGCCTTTTGATGGCACCAATTCTATTGCTTACTAGTTATTGGAAACCCTCATGTGTGGCAAGACCTAAGAAAAAAGAAAAAAGATGTTAGTCAACAGTATATTTTTTCAGGATACACATAATTGATTAAATCATCGCATTGTTCACATCACTTCGCATC
The DNA here is from genome assembly GCA_030347295.1 of Setipinna tenuifilis. Taxonomy (NCBI): domain Eukaryota; kingdom Metazoa; phylum Chordata; class Actinopteri; order Clupeiformes; family Engraulidae; genus Setipinna; species Setipinna tenuifilis. The sequence goes on from CM059266.1 coordinate 7,542,022, forward strand.
ATCGCATCACTGTTGCATTGTTAAAACACTACGCCATTCCACTATTGCATTCAATTACTCCGATGCCATTGAACTGCAAGAAATCCTGTTTTGTTTGTGACCTTGCCAAACTGTAAAGCACCTTGAGCTGCATCTTGTATGTATGAACTGTGCTATACAAATAAAAGTTATTATTATTATTATTATTATTATAAAAACCAGCAATAATATGTTTTTTACAACCAGTGTCACCAGAAGTGCTCTCCACCTTTGGACAGGTTATGTGCTGTCAACTACAACAAAAAAATCAGAAATTCATTTCTCTTTGTCACACCATCCTCCCCTCCCCTCCCCTCCCCTCCCCTCCCCTCCCCCTAGTGACCTAAAAAAACAAAAAAAGACACACTCCTCTCATGTGCCATTCCACGCTCTTTCTGCTGACGCGAAGTGAAAGTGTGCTGTCTTCACCGTCACAGTCACAGACACCGTCACAGTCAGTCACAGCTCGCTCTCAGTCTGTGGGATGTTGCCAAAATGGATTCAACTTTAATGGTCTTGGTCTTGGTCTTGGCTGCTGGTCTGTCTACCAGTGCCTCTGACATGCAGGGTAAGTGTCTGTTGTACTATGTTCTATGTTGAGCTACAGTATAGGTGACACTACACACTATGAAGGGGTTAACATTTTTAAGGTTAAACATTTCAGTTCAAAATGTGAACCTTTACCAGACATTGACAAATAATTGTAACATTTACCAGCCACTCAACAGTAAATCTGTGTGTGTGTGTATGTCTAAAATCAGCCACTTTTATATTTTAGCAGCAATTGGCTGGTGGCTGGTGCCAATTTCTGCAATAGTTTTTTCTGGTGCCAAAAGAGGGATAAAATGTGCATACATACTTAGTGAGTAGTGGTTATTATCAATACCTGCTATACTTGACAGATTGGAAAGAAATGTCTCAGTCTTACTTGTATGAAGAGGAAACCGGGGTGTGATATTGTTTTTACACTTATGTCTCTATCTTCTCATTCTACACCTGTGTGTTAACAACGTGAAACAAACCACTTACATGAGTGTGCACTTATATTATGCAGCCATTCTTGTATTCTCTAATACAAATAAAATGCATAGTTTAATGTAATAGTTTAGAGATTAAGTACTTGTATTAAATCAGGATGTTGATTTTTTTTAATTGTGTGTGTGTCTGTGTGTGTCTGTGTATGTGTGAGTGGGAGAGAGAGAGAGAGAGAGAGAGGGGTATGTAATAAGCAAGTAATAAGACAAAGTGCCACACACTTGAATGGACTTTATTCTGTTTGTTCTGGTATATGGCGTGTGTGGTCTAGAAATGGAATTGGTCATGTCATGGTCTACTTCTCAGACAGGTGTGACATGGTTGCCTGTGAGAGACTACCATGCTATCAGGGCCAGTTCATGTGCATTTGTGACCCAGTATACCACAGTATAGCACTGTATACCACCCACAGTTTCACTTCAGCATGTGGGGAGCTGACACAGTAGAGCAAGCACGTGGGAACCTGTTCTACCTGTGGTTGCTTTAATGCTGATCAGGTAAACAGTGCAGGAGCCGTTTGGCTATAGTTGGGTTCATTTAGATTTAAACATTTTTTAAATGTTCATTAATGTAAATAGTCCCTCTATAACAAATAAGGACGGTCACATGCATAGATATACTGGGTAGAGTAGGACATGTAGTGAAATTGGTGATTGTTTGTCTAAAAGGTAAATACAAATACATGACTAGTGCCAATCTTTTGTCTGGTCCTTTGTTTTATGGGAAGGTTACACTTACAGTGATTGCTAACTCTAAATACCATGAGTTGCTGTGCTCTTCCAATTGGATTTATAGTGGTCAGATGTACTGATGTTAAAAAAACTCACATTCTCCTTTATCCCCCTAGATAAGTCCTTCTATTTGGAAGACAAGATCACTGGAGAGTCTGTAAGCTTCAACTGCTCAACCAATGATGACATGACATATGTTGGTGTGTACAAAGGCAGCATGCAGAAAGGCAACACGCACAAAGACAACTTAAAAATCCTGAATATATTTGAAAAAAATGGAGCCAAGATACCTACATTTAATAAAGCATATGAAAACCGAGTAAACTTCACTGGATCCTTGAAGCAGCTTTGTATAACCATCACCCAGCTGACAGAAGAGGACTCTGGAATCTACTGGTGTCAATACTCTACCATCAACACGAATGCGGAGCTTATCAAGAGCGATTTTAGAAAGGTCATCACACTTCTGGTGCAAGGTAAATGTGCAGTACAGAACATGTAGTACCTGAAATAGAGTTTTGTACATGTTGTACATGTACACTAACCAGAGAAGTGTGTCAGTGTCAGTGGCAGTTTCTAGATGTGTGTGACTGACTTGTTATACTAGCTTCCTGCCTACCACCACACATTGGACTACTACTCATAAATATGTCTCTCCTTTAAAACAGTTAAGTCCCATTTGTTTTCACTGAACCAAAAATAACTGTAGTAACCCACTTAATAACATACTGTGTGTGTGTATGTGTGTGTGTGTGCGTGTGTGTGTGTGTGTATGCGTGTGTGCGTGTGTGTGTGTGTGTGTGTGTGTGTGTGTGTGTGTGTGCGTGCATGGGTGCATGCATGCGTGTGTGTGTCTGTGTCTGTGTGTGTCTGTGTGTGTGTGTCTGTGGCTGTTCTGTCTGTTAGAGCCTAGGTACTGTCCGACGGTCCCTGGCAGCATAACCCAAAGCGGCTCTGTGGCCTGTCCAGACTCCAGCCCCAGTGTCATCCTGGTGTCCTTCTCAATTGCCACTGCTGTTGTGGTCTTCCTTATGTTTTCAATCATGATAGCGTTGCATATCATACCTAAGGTAATATAAATGTGTGACTTTTTCTTCTCCTTTTTCTTCTTCTTCTTTTTCTTTGTCATCATAGTAGTAGTAGAACAAGTGGTAGTAGCATTGTACTGCTATTTACCAATGAATCCCTTTGTAGTAGTAGTAGTAGTAGTAGTAGTAGTAGTAGTATTGTCCTGCTATTTTACACTGGTGAATCCTTGTACTTCTTCTTCTCCTTCTCTTTCTCTGTGGTAGTAGTAATAGTAGAAGTTGTAGTAGTGGCACTGCTATAGTGTTATGTTACATCTTTAAATCCTTCATACGATATTTTACCTCATGGGTTTTTTTTTCTTGTTTGTTTTTTTGTTTTTTGTTTTTTCAGATCAAGAAGTTGACCAGCGCACAGTCGGTGCAGAGCAGGCCGAATGACTCAGTGTATGAGGTCATGAGCACCACACTGAGGAGATCATGATGCGGAGCAATGCAGCGCAGACGCAGATGCAGAGCAATGCAGCGCAGATGCAGAGCAATGCAGCGCAGACGCAGCGCAGATGCAGATTCAGATGCAGGCCAGACTCACCTCACCACATTTGCCTCTCAAGGCTGACGCCCGATTGGTGCAGCTCACTCGCTCCAAGAACTGCTGTGGAAGCAGATGATGTACCATGTTGCTGTGTGATGCTGATGTGCCACTTGCACTTTTTTTCCGCTCCATGTTTGAGCTTTTTACTGGGTTAGCCAGAGAGACAGAAGAGGCACTTTGGCAACACATCTTTTTTCCATTCTGACATCGTTCTCCCCCCAGAACCTCTGTAAATACAACAACACCATTTAACTATTTAGTCCTTTTTTTAAAGGCCATTTAATATGTGCTTAGGTGTCTAGTATATTTTTGCATTTTTGCATTGGATTGTGTTTATAAATATATACTGTCTGTCTTCTCACTTCTTTATGACGATGTAGTATAGCATTTTAGCTATCAGCTTGTATTTTGGGAAATCCCTTCTCTGACTTTGGAAAGTCTCACCATCTCTACTGAGCATCTTTATAATCCACTGTGTGTGTGTGTGTGTGTGTGTGTGTGTATGTGTGTGTGTGTGTGTGTGTGTGTGTGTGTGTGTGTGTGTGTGTGTGTGTGTGTGTGTGTGTGTGTGTGTGTGTGTGTGTGTGTGATGAACTCTCATTTTATCTTTTTGAGAATTTTTTTCTGTAGAGCTGTCTGACCTTATGAGCCACATGGACATTTGGAAATACATAAACATTGGGAAGCATTTGTCTGCAGCGAATCTTCAAGAACACACAGTGGGATGGTGGGCAAAAAAAAAACAAAATAATGGGAATCATGTGAATCTTAATGTTAAAAATACCAATATCAATAATAAAATGTACAAAATGTACAATGAGAGTAAACCACTCGATAGAAGACCTCCTGTGTTTTCATTTCTTCTGGCTCAGTGGTACAATGCTAATGAATAACTTCAGGATTCATCTCCTATAAAAAAAGTAATAGATTGGATGATGTGGAATATGTTGCCATTGTCAATAGGCCTATGTCACGTCGTCGCCATTTTGAAAAAAAAAAACATGCACGAAAACAAGGCTGCGGTGGTGGGGTAACGTTTAATACTCGGGTGGTTGGTAACTGAGGTAAACTCCAATGTGTCAGCTCATTTCTTCAACCAGAATCTTGTAGATCCTCTTAAATATAAAGCTCTCAAATTGATTCTCATTGATTTTATGACAGCATTTTGTTTACGATCAATAACACAGATGTTTTATAGGTGTGAGTAAGCATGTTTATAAGTTATGTTGAATGAGTAAGTTATGTTTAAGCATGTTAGTGGCTTCGAAACCATACCATAATTGCTGGCACACTTCTCCCCTGACTGAGTGTGGCCAAGAGCTCATGTCAAATGTCACACACTTGCAGTTTACGTGACAACAAGAGGCCCCTGTTTGTTTGCAGCGAAGCCTGAAGATGCTGTGGTTGTTGTCTCTCTCTCTGTTTACTCTCAAACTGCGTAGATTGATGATCAAGCTCTAAAGAAAAAAAAACAGGCTATGACGTGTAGGCCTGTGTGCAGGGACAAGACGAAGGGGAGACTTCCTTTGCACTTCAGTAAAGCGGTTGGGGTTTGGGGGTGTTCGGGGAACTGAAAACGAGACTTCCTTCGTGTGTGGTAACAAAGGGAAGCAGACACTGTGGACCCTCTAAACCAAGCAAATGTCTCAGTTTCTGAGAATAACAAGCATCTCAACATCTCAACTGCAGCCAGGCTTCTTTTTTTTTTGTTTGGTTGGGCTTTTGTTGTTGGACCCAAGGCCAGAACATGTGAAACGGCTGTGTTATAGAAGTGGTCCTTAGTGTCCAATATACCCAGACCAACACCTCTTTCTTGCTAAAAAAAAGAGTATTTGTCCAATTGAGCTTTTAAAAAAGATTATACTGTAGGAGTTTTATGCTTTAAAATAATACGGCATAAGCCTTACTGAGTGGGTGTGGAGAAGTGTTTGCAGCAGCATCCAGGTTTAACCTTCAGAAAAATGTTTCACAACATCCCTGAAAGAAGTGACCAGCACATTGCTGTTTATTAATTGACCACCAGAGGTCATATTACTGCTCTTCATAGTGTAGCCTACTTCATGTGTTACGGTCATCCATGATAATTGGGCATATTTGTGTTTGAAATAGGCCTACGCTAAGTAGGACTCAACATAGCCTTGTATCGTGTGCTGTGTCCGAGACTCACTGGAATTTAATGTTGATTTCGATTTTGTACAGATGTTAAATAACAAGATTTGTTTGTTTTCATCACCCATCTTTGTTATTTTTCATACATTGTTAGAGAGGGGCCCTAATATGCAGAACAAATAGTGTTTTTTTTTTTTTTTTACATTTCCATCCAGTTTAAGGATAACTGATCCTACTTTTTGAGCTAAAAGTACCAAAACAACCTTGGAAGATAGTAGGTTATTGGTAATATCCACAGTTTTCAGACATTCAAATGTTTTAAAAGGATAAACACAAAGCCTTTGTAGTAGGAGAAGTTAATATTAGCCTCTTAATTAGTTTCTTAATCTGTAGACTAATGCTTTCCTTGACTTAACAGTGCCACCACTAGCTCTGGGTTATGTAGTCTTAAAAGTAATTTCATGCAGTATTGCAAAGCACACTTCTACTTTGAAAGACCTCCACTGGGAGCTGTTTCGGAAAAAGGAAAAGAAGAAATTCTTAAAGTTAATTTCCCAGTGTTCAGCAAAAGTGTTAATTTAAGTCAGTGTAAGGTTAAGAGTTGAAATCACACTGTAAATTAATAAATTAATTTAACTATAAAGGAGTTAAATATTTAAGGGAGCAGTGTTGGGACAAAATATACACTGGCATAGTCTTAAAACTGACTCTCTCAGAGTTGATTTAACACTATAGAATTAGCTGTGCACCATTAATAGCTGCATTCTTTCCTTGTATTTACCAAACAAACAATTTGACCTATAAGTCCTGCACAAAATCGAAACTTGAGTTGCCCTCTCCAGTAGATCGTGGGTGGCATGAGAAGGGAGGTTTGTTCTTACCAGTTTACTGCCTAAATGACTGGGCACCCCAAAAAGTCCTGTCCTTTGTAAAATGTGTCTGCCATAAGAGCAAGGGTCAAAAAAGATGTTCCTGTATGCAGAGTGCAAATCGTCCCTTCATAATTGGGTTGCTACCTTTTATTGGGGGTACATTAATTACATTAACATGTTGGTACCACCCAATCCCACTATTTTTGTCTCTTTGGGAGGTACTGGGTCTTGATTAGGGGGTACCCCCCAGTACCCCCTGTATTTCGAACTACGCCTGTATAGTCGCAATGGCACACCATTTTCCTTTTCCTCCACTGCAACCCAACGGCTCAAGTGTGCACTTAAGTCACAGCATTACTTCTGAGAAATGATTTACAAAAAGATTTCCTTCCTGCAATGCTTAGATTTACAAGACCACGTTTAAGTTTAAGAGGCCTCCGATTCCAAAGTTTGCCTGAGGTAATACAGTTGTTTCATGTCTTTATGTGGTGGACCAAGTGAAGATTCTGAGAATCATTCACCTCCTTTGCCTAAACCGAACACCCATGTAATTTAAGTCGTCCGGTCTAGTGGATAGTTTTGTTTTTGAAGACTAGGTCCAGGCAAAGATTTTTACGCATTGTTCATAGATGACGTCCTTCATGTTAAACCCACACTTAACATGAGGTGAACCGCAATTATCACCGAGTGTACAGTTTATAAATATACAGTACTACAGTACAAGTCCCGCCTCGCGCTGGACGTGCGTTAACGTGCAGGTGTGCAGCTCCGAGGTGTGACACACCTTCAGGTGTGTCAAGTCGACGAGAATCCGCTTTTGCCAGTCTCTTCGGTTGGTAAGGAAAGAAATGGTGAATAAAAATCCATTCTTTTGAAAACAACGCCTACACAGCTGGCCTGAAACGAGGAGTGGAGTGAACCTTGACGCATTCAAGCCACGATATCAAATAGCCGAACCTTTTTCAAAAATTGGATGCTGTTGTAACCCGCACAAACTGCGAAAATAATAGCGTTATTGTCGTGGAATCCCTTCAGTGACAGCAACTTGTGCAAAATCCTGTTTACTGGAAAAAAAATGAAGAAAGCGGGATACTCAGGTAAGACATTGCACTCTCTACTTGCAGTAAACTTATTTTGCATTGCGTTGACAGTTAACCTTGCCATAATGTGTGTCGTCTTTCAATTTGTCAGCTTCTATAGCAAAGACTTAGTACACAATAAACAGCCTAGCCCGAACTTAATGGGTGGCATCGACCTGCATATTATAACAGTGTGGCCTGCCCTTTGCTCAGTGACACTTCCCGCGTATGTAAGGAATGTGGAAGCATCCCATTAAGGCCATAAAACAAGAAGAACAGTGGGCTGTGTCGTGGGTTATACATTTACTTACTGTCTCCTCCAAACAAATTATGTAAGTAATCTTTTTGTGGGAAAAAAACCATCAGACACTGCATTGATATAAATGAGTGAGTCAGTGAGTGAGATAAATCAAATCATTCCAGAAATAGTCTCACATGTGACATGTTATCTAGAATGACACCAGTTTTGAAATGTCAGTGATCTAAGCACTGATGCAGGACTGACTGCTGAGAAGCCCATTTGAGGTCATGACATTTCAGACACTGTCAGTATTACACCACACTGCATTTCCTTGCAACAGTTGTAGGCTCTTAACACGTATTAACAAACAAATCTGTCTGTCTGTCTCTCTGGCATGGTGGTTTGATGTGTAGGCAAACATTTTTCATGCATCCCATCTAACCCAACATACTGCCATATAAGGTAAAATGAAAGAAAAAAAAAGGTTCAGTAGTCCTTTTAGTGACCTTTTAACATCCTGTCCTTAAAAAGGTTCTCAAGTATAGGCTCGGGTCAGGGCAGTTATTGGTGAGGAATGCTGCAGCCTTGTTACAGTATGCCCTGCTGCTGCTGCTGCAGTCCCCAGTCATTGTCACACACAGCACACCACCGCCACACATCCCTCCTCCGGGCTCATGTTGGATCATGTTGGATCGGCTCTGTGCTCGGCTTCTCGGGCCTGCCCACTTGTGTTCTACCTGCTGATCTCATAGCAGGGGTATTTCTGCAGCTCAGGCTTGACTGGTGCGATGGCACAAAGTCTCTCTCTCTCTCTCTTTCTTTTTTTCCCTCCTCCTCCTCCTCCTCCTCTTTCTTGTTTGAGGTTTTGGTTCCTCTTTCACGTTGGCATTGACAGACGAGCTGATGTTTACATTACTGCAGGGGGATTATTGTTAATGCTTCGACAGTTTTGCTTAGGATGGGTGCTTGATTTCTTTGTGATCTTAGTCATGGGCTTAGTCATAATGTCATTCATTTCCCATATGCCAGTTATTCTTTGTTTGTTCACTTATGAATGTAGTAATGTAATATGTAATTATTTTGTTTCATTCATTTATGTCAGCATTGTGCATGGAGTGCATGATTCTGTGCATTTGTTGGAATGCCAGCATTATTTCCTTTAGGAATGTGGGTGTTTGAAGTGTAAATACTAGAAATAGAATACTATAGTAAACACAAGTTTGTTGACCATGCCCCAGAAAAGACAGTCGTGTTTGTATTTTCATCAGAAAGGTTGATGTGATGGACATGTCAAGGACATAGCATGTGTGTGTGCATGTGTGTGTGTGTGTGTGTGTGCATGCGTACCTGTGTAAGTGTGTACCTGTGTGTGTTTGGGAGCAAGTTCATGTGTACATGTGTGCACTTTAGTGTGTGTGTCTGTGCACGTTCGGTGTGTGTGTGTGTGTGTGTGTGTGTGTGTGTGTGTGTGTGTGTGTGTGTGTGTGTGTGTGTGCAGGGGTACCTGTGTAAGTGTGTACCTGTGTGTGTTTGTGTGCAAGTTCATGTGTACATGTGTACACTTTAGTGTGTGTGTGTGTCTGTGCACGTTTAGGCTGCTTTGCTTTGACTTTTGCTCCCCACCACCCGTCCTTAACCATGAGTAAATCAGTAACTAGCTCAGGAATGATACTCAAACAGCCGAACAATGAAACCCTTCCCTTCAAGTGGGCTCAAAAGAACTATCAATAACACGGCCTATTCCAGGAAGACTGCTCTCCTCCAAAATTACCACTATGTCACAATGCTTCTCCTCAGCTCTTTTCCTTTTTTCTCCCTCTCTTTCTCTCGAAAAGCCTGAGGCTCTTAAAGTTGAGGCTCTTAAAGTCAGTTCAGGACCTGCTCTTTTCCGCTGTGATTCACAGGGCCCTTTTGACTGTCTTACATGTACCATCTCTGTGTTTGCTGATGAAGACATTATCTGGCATTGTGTGGGTGGGTGATTTATGACCGCTGTAAAGCCCATCATATTAGACGATAACAGAATTATCGCGTGTTGGTTTTCAAGAGTCCCTTTTTCTCAGTACAGTAATTGTAGTCTTGCCGCTCCACTCCTCTCTGCTCCTCTCTTCTCTACTCCACATAAGAGCCCTGAGCTGTTTCCCAATCTTGGCGAGACCTGTCTGAGTGCGCAGGGGTAACCTGAGTGGCGTTGAATCCTCCCGGGGGGTTGTTTATCTGTCTCCTGTCCATGCTCTGCCTTCTTCCTGGTGTGCCTTGTCATCGCTGCGCTGCCAGGTTTGACAGCTTGTGTCCATGCCAGACGAGCGAGGCTGCTTGCGACACTAACTTTAGCCGAGAGCAGTCTTTAACAAGGGTACTCACACCCGCACAGTGAGAGGAGGTGATTAGGTGATTAATGTATGATAGACAGCCGTACTGACGGGCGCTCTACGTTCTGTATTGCTCCAAGGGAGACTTACTGGCATATTAGGCAAACAGAATGACTGTACAGTGGTTGGGTAAACTACAGTGTCATTCCAGTTGCATGTAAAGTCCCAGCTGCTTATAGGCTATTGTGTTAGCAGTATAACTCGTCAGTGGCCTGTGAACACTGTTATGACCCGGCTTATAAGCCATAACATAAAATGGAGACGGACAACAGAGCATTACAAAAATAAACCAATTTTTAATTACAATAAATAACCCAGGGTTAAAATCAAGCCAAAATGTTGGGATGAGCACCCACACAAACTACAACATAACATAAAGAGCATGTTGAGAGCTTCCAAGAGAGAGCTTGACAAGGGCTTTTATAGCCATGCAGACACAGGTGTAACGGATCAGCTGATTAAGTCCCAATCAGCACCCAAAGGCTGTTGCACTGCCACTGCAAGGACAGTGGGGATGCAGAGGGACGTAACAACACCATTACGTGTGCTGTGGTGTTTAACATTATGACCACACTGACATTTTATGTTTGCTTGTTTTTATGGATATTTTGAAGGTGTGGGGTAACTTTAGGTTGTGTGGGAAGTGTGATTACCACATACTAACACGAGACTCAATACTCATATCAAATATTATGTCGCACTGGACAAGACACTTGACAAGTCTTGTTTGAGTTAAATTACAAATGACCTCTTTCATCTTTCACTCTGAACAGTGCTGTTGTGTTTGGTCAGCTTGATTCATCATATTACCTCTATTTGTCCTGTTTGCCAGAGAAGGCACAAAGGAATAAACGCTTAGAGGTTAAGCAGTTTTGTCAAGTGACACTGGTGACACCAGTTAGATAACATTCTTGCATTTAACAAAGACATCACAGTGGAGATCTCGAGCCATTTTGACCACAATCTCTGTGCGGGTCTGACCTGAGCAAGGCCCTTTTAATGCACCTCTCAGCACAGCCAGGCGTGTCACAAGCGAAAGCATTTCAGCAATCTGTCGTTGCGGTGTGATATTATCCACTGACATATTCAGCCATTGCAGCCAAGCTGGCTGGCCAGTGTGAGTTTAACTAACCTTTGATCAAACGCGACACACACACACACACACACACACACACACACACACACACACACACACTTGTGTTCACCCAAAGTCATAAACTCGGCCTGGCCCCAGTTGTTTTTTTTTTATTCACATTTCTTTCTACGTAAGTGATTAAATCGATGTTGTCTGCCCCCCCTTCCCCCCACCCCAAGATAAAAAACAGGGAGAAACATGGGTCATTTTCCATGTCTGTGAGAGAACAAATTGCCTCCATTTTTCTCTGGCTGAGCCTGGCCGGCAGGCAGGCAGCAGTGTCGCCATGACGCAGGGTCAGGGTCAGGGTCAGGGTCAACGCCGCTCCCTTCACAGACACTCTCAGGGGACGTGGCCTCCAGACCAAGATCTTATCAAACCTTACATACAAAAAGAGGAAAGAAGAAAGAAAGAAATAAAAGAAAGAAAGAAAGAAAGAAGGAAAGGAAAACAGAGACTGAGAAAGAGAGCAAAGGGAAAAAAGAGGGGACTGGTCTGGCCGGTGCGTTGCGTGCTGGTCAGTGGCGGTGGAGAGCAGAGGGGGTTGTGAAACGGAGCTGTGTTGGCAGCACACACTCCCTACATGTGTAATGAGGCCCATAAAAACACAATGGAACAGATGTGGGCTGTGTGCGTGTGTGTGTCTGTGTGCGTGTGTGTGTGTGCGTGTATGTGTGTGTGTGTGTGTGTGTGTGTGTGTGTTCGTGTGTGTGTGTGTGTGTGTATGTGTGTGTGTGTGTGTGTGTGTGTGTGTGTGTGTGTGTGCATAAGGTATGCATGTCCTTGCCTGCTCTGTGTGTGTATGCATGCATGCATATTGTGCTCTTGTATTCGTGTGCATGTGTTTGTGTATTTAGGTGTAAGGTTACACGCTGTTTGAATGTGTAC
>CM059266.1:7566621-7571621 GCA_030347295.1 Setipinna tenuifilis
GTGTGTGTGTGTGTGTGTGTGTGTGTATGTATGTGTGTGTGAGAGAGAGTATTTTGCATTGGCAACAGTGACGTTCATTCATTCATTCATTCATTCATTCATTCATTCATTCAAGCACCATTTGATTTGATTTGATTTGATTTGAGAGAGAATATGTGTTCATATTTGTATGTGTGTCTGTGTGTGCACATATTTGTGTGTCAGTGTGTGTATTTGTCTTTTCCACAGACTCTTTGTAGGGTTTTTTTTTCTTTTTGTCTTTTCACGTAGCCGCCAACAGGCCCTTGACCCAGAGAAGAGTGTGAGGTGAGGGCCACGCCAAACATTCCCTCACCCTTGCCCCCCCCCTGCCCCCCCCCTCAGAAAGAGAGAGGCAGCCAGTTGATCCCCAGCTCGGTACAGCACAGGGCCAGATGATAGTCAGTCTCTCCTCCCTATGACACAGACACACAGGCCGGGGGAAGGGAAGGGAAAAAAACACCACTCTCTCTCTCTCTCTCTCTCTCTCTCTCTCTTTCTTGTGTGCTGGCACGGGCGGTGGAACAAACTATTCATCCAACATACATAAAACTTGGTCAGAAGTTTGCAACCCTACCCGGGATGTGGATTGTCTGTGTGTGTGTGTGTGTGTGTGTGTGTGTGTCTTTCTCTCTCTCTCTCTCTCTGTCTATGTCTGTCTGTCTGTCTACCTGTTTCTCTCTCTCTCTCTCTCTCTCTCTCTCTCTCTCTCTCTCTCTCTCTCTGTCTCTGTCTTCCTGTCGCTTTTTCTCTGTCTCTTTTCTTTCTCTGCAAGGCTGATGTGAGTGTGATGACTGGGATGCCTTTGGTGGTGTGACGCAGGCCCGAGGCGTTCGGACGGCCCCTGTCCGGCAAGAGCAAAGCGGGCTATTTTCAGCCCGAGGAGTCCGCATCACATGGTCTCCCATTTGAGACACACAAAGCTGCCTCAGTGTCATGGGAAGCATAAGGAAGAGACGGAGAGAGAGAGAGAGAGAGAGAGAGAGAGAGAGAGAGCGAGAGAGAGAGAAAAGGAGAGAGAGAGAGAGAGAGAAAGAGAGAGAGGATGGGATGAACAAAGCAAAAAAAGTATCAAAACATCCATATGATTAGCACATGGGTATGCAGTAATGTTGGCTACAGCCATTAACACAACACACTGAAGGAATTAATCCAAGGAGATAGAGAGAGAAAGGGTGTGAAAGGATGTGTGTGTGTGAGAGAGAGAGAGAAAGAGGAGGGACAGAGGGAGAGAGAGAGAGAGACAAGGAAAGAGGGGAGGAGGGTGAAACGACGAGGAGAGAGGGAGGGATAGAATGAAGGAGAGTAAGGGAGAGAGGGAGGGGGGAGAGAGAGAGAGAGGGAGAGGGAGAAAGGGGAAGTCCAAAAAAAAGGCAAGCGAGAAGGAGGAGAAGGAGTCCGAGGCTGCATGTGGCTAAGGAGAGGGTGTGATCTGGATTATGGAGGGGGACAGAATCGCAGGTAAGACGGCCGGCACTCGGCCAAACTTCATGCTCGCTTTCGCTCTTACCCGGCGCGTGGACGGGAAGAGAGAGGGGGGAAAAAAGAAAAAAGAAAAAAAACAAGTCTCTGGACTTTTCTCTGTGGGCTCCTGTTTCTCTTCCACTCTTCCCCTTTTTTCTCCCCCCTCTCTTTCTTTCCTTCTTTCCTTCTTTCTTTCGTGTCCCGGCATTTTTCCACTCAGTTCCCTGCTGGAGGGGTCTGGCTGGCTGGCTGGCTGGCGGGGCTGTGTGTGTGTACTCTCCCCCAGCGAGGAGAGGAGATTTATGGGTCCTCCCTCTGGAGCCATGGCAGGCAGGAACCAGGGGCTCCACAGCTACCTGGCCGGGAGAGTGGGGCAGTGCTGAGGAGCCAATGGCTAAAACAGAAGCCCCACTCTCTCTCTCTGTCTATGTCTGTTTCTGTCTTTCTATCCCTCTGCCTCTCTCTCTCTCTCTGTCTCTCTCTCTCTCTCCCTGTCTCTCTGTCTCTCTCTCTCTCTTTCTCTCTCTGTCTCTCTCTCTCTTTCTTTCTCTCTCAACTCAGTTCAACTCATGCTTCCCTACATTCTTTTAGCTATTTCTGTGCTTGTGTGTGTGTGTGACTGTGCGTTTATTTGTGTGGGTGTGTATGTCTGTGTGTGTGTGTGTGTGTGTGTGTGTGTGTCTGCTTGGGTGGGTGCATATTTGTATTTGTTTTCTCTCTGGTTTTTGTCTTTTTTGCTCTGAGCAAGGTTAGCCTGTGTGTATGTCAGTGTGTGTGAGACAGAGAGAGAAAGTCTGTGTGTGCCTGTGTCTGTGTGTGTGTGTGTCAGTGTCTGTGTGTGTGTGTGTATGTGAGAGAGAGAGAGTCTGTGCGTCTATGTGTGCCTGTGTCTGTGTGTATCCCTATTTGTTTTTCCCTCCGGATTCTTGCCTGTCTGTGTAGCCCTGAGCTAGGCTAGGCTAGCCTGTGGGCTATTTGCATAGTACTACTTTCCTCCCCTGTGGCTAGTCGGGAGTGCTACTCGCGCTGCTCGCGCTACTCGTGCTCGCTGGGTGAGCTGTGAGCTGCTCCTTTTCCACTGGCACAGGAGAGGGATTTTTCCACAGGCTTGCTCACTGCCATGGAGCCCCTCCAAGAGTGTGATGGCCTGATGTAGCTGCACTGACTGACTGACTGACGGATGGATGGGTGAATGGGGTGATGGTCTATAGATCGCGGTGGCTGATCTGATGTCGAGGGCGGGCGGGTGTCTGTCACGCGTCTGGTGGTTTGGTGGCTTGCGGTCCGACGCACTAATTGTGACTTGACTGTGACTGCGCCCTTTATCTTTTATTAGCATCTGCTGAAGCTGCTTGTGAAACAGCCTTCCCAGCATGCTTTGCAGAGGTAACAATAAGCAACAAAGACACCAAGTGGCAAGCTTACACAGCCACTGTGTGTCTGTGTGGGTATAGAGACATTGACTCCAATACACAGACACATAAACACTTGTGTACAGTAAATGATATCTCTCTCTCTCTCTCTCTCTCTCTCTCTCTCTCCCTCTCTCTCTCTCTCTGTCTCTGTCTCTGTCTCTCTGTCTCTGTCTCTCTGTCTCTGTCTCTGTCTCTGTCTCTGTCTCTCTCTCTCTGTATATATATACAGTATCTACCTGGTGTATTTTAATGGTCTCTGCAGAACTGACAGGATGCTGGAGCTTGTATTAGAGGTTAAAAAGAATGGGAGTGAGAGAGAGAGAGAGGAACAGGAAGAAGAATGAGAGGGAGAAAGAGGGGAATGAATGGGGGAATGAGGTAGTGGTGTCTGAGTCGTGAAAAAGGCAAAGTGCATTAGCAGCTGTAGCAGCCCAGAAACCACGCCGGTGCTGTCCATTTGTCCAGCGGTCACAGTAGTTAATGAGACATATTCCACAGAGCCATTTTACACGCTCGTCAAACCGACTGACTATATGCATATGCCTGTGTGACTGATGTTGAGCGTGTGTGCCTGTAGGTGTATGTGGTTGACAATAAGGATGTGTGCTGCTGTGTGTGTGTGTGTGTGTGTGTGTGTGTGTGTGTGTGTGTGTGTGTGTGTGTGAGAAAGAGAGAGAGAAAGAGAGAGAGAGTGTGTGTTTTTGAAGTTGTGGGTGAGTGTGTGCACGTGTGTGTGTGTGTGTGTGTATGTGTTTTTGAGGTTGAGGGTGAGTGTGTGTGTGTGTGTCAGTTTGTGTGTGTTCCTGTGAGTATGCATATGTCTGTGTGTGTGTGTGTGTGTGTGTGTGTGTGTGTGTGTGTGTGTGTGTGTGTGTGTGTGTGTGTGTGTTTCCACATACGAGGTTGTGAACACATGCTGATGCAGTGTGGTCATCCAGTAGACGCTATGATTTAGCTCTCCTCTAAGGCCTGAGCTGCACTCACGCCACGCCACTCTCCTGCAGGGGACATCTGGCTGGCCCACATGTGTGCGTACGTCAGCTCCTCCACTCTGCTTGGTGACGCACAGCACAGCACAATACAGCACAGCACAATACAGCACAGCACAATACAGCATAGCATAGCACAGCACAATACAGCATAATACAGCACAGCACAATACAGCACAGTACAGCATAATACAGCATAGCACAGCACAATACAGCATAACACAACATAATACAGCATAGCACAATACAGCACAGCACAATATAGCATAGTACAGCACAGTGCAGCACAGTACAGCACAGCACAATACAGCATAATACAGCACAATACAGCATAATACAGCACAGCACAGCACAGTGCAGCACAGCATAATACAGCACAATACAGCACAGCACAGCACAGCACAGCACAATACAGCACAGCACAGCACAATACAGTGCAGCACAATATAGCACAATACAGCATAGCACAGCACAATACAGCACAGCACAATAAAGCACAGCACAGCACAGCACAGCACAGCACAGCACAGCACAGCACAGCACAGCACAGCACAGCACAATACAGCACAATATAGCACAGCACAATACAGCACAGCACAATACAGCTCAGCATTGCACAATACAGCACAGCACAGCACAATATAGCACAGCACAATACAGCACAGCACAGCACAGCACAGCACAGCACAGCACAGCACAATACAGCTCAGCATTGCATAGCACAATATAGCACAAAACAGCACAGCACAATACAGTGCAGTTTTACCACAGAGCAGCAATAGGGAATTCACCTCCATTTCCTTCAGTTTGTTTTTAAGCTCTCTCATACAGCAGCGAACAAAAAGAGTTTGTGAGTGTGTCTGTGTGTAGATAGATGGATGGATGGATGGATGGATGGATGGATAGATAGATAGATAGATAGATAGATAGATAGATAGATAGATAGATAGATAGATAGATAGATAGATAGATAGAACGACAGACAGACTTTATTTATCCCAAGCTGGGAAATAAAAGTGTGTGTGTGTGTCTGTGGAGGTAGGTTTGTGCATGAGAAAGACTATGTGTGAGTGTGTGAGAATGTGTGTGTGAGAATGTGTCAGAATATGTGTGT
>CM059266.1:7574121-7581621 GCA_030347295.1 Setipinna tenuifilis
TGTGTGTGTGTGTGTGCGAGTGTGTGTGTGTGTGTCTGCACACACGTGCAAGTGTGTGCATATGTGTGCATATGTCCGTGCCAGTATACATGTGGCTCTTAACCACAAGCCCTCTACACCTTCACACACCTAACACTTCATCAACAACACCACCAGTCTACCCGCCTGTCTAATAGAGTTCCTGTGTATCAGTCGGTGGGAGACTGACTGGCTGTTTGACCCACCGCAATGCCAGGGCACAACAGGATGCAGCTCAAAGGGCTTTGACAGTGTGGCACGATAACACAAGACAGCATGAATACACAAGACAAGATTAAGACCTGAGGACCACAGGGAAATCATAATAATAATAATAATATAATAATAATAATAATAATAATAATAATAATAATAATAATAATAATAATAATAATAATAATAATAATAATAATAATAATAATATAATATATATAATATAATACATACCATAATACTAATAACCTTTACTTGTATAGCACAATTCATACAAACAAGATGCAGCTCAAAGTGCTTTACAGTTAGGCGATCACTTCCCGGAGTCATAATACTAAAAGTCTGACAAGCTTTTAGTAGTAGTAGACACGCTCTAAGCAGTAGTTTGTTTTTAACTAAAGGGAGGTGTGTTTTTTTTTTCTTTATGGCCTCCTCTCCTCCACCATGCTGGCTGCTGTGGTAGAGGTGTTAGTGCGTTATGATGCGAGAGAGCATCAGCCGCCCCCTCACACACACACCACATCAGTCAGGAGATGAACAGATTACGTTTATTACCTCATAACCTACTGCAGCGTGGTAGAGCTGAGCTGCTGTGTGGGAGCTTTTTGCCTGTGATGCATCTCTGCAATCTGGCTAGATGCTGTACTGTGCCAGCCCACTAACCTGTGTGATGAGCAAATGTCAATAATTTTGCACTGAGGATGGGGTCACTCGAAACGTTTGCACCTTTGTAAATAGCACGGCATCTTGTGAAGACCATTAAACCCACTTTTGGATGGACATCTCTCTCTTTTTTCAACTTTTACTGAGGGCGAGCTCCAGGTTTCCTGCTTTTGAATCAAATGTCAATAATGGACATGGGTGTTCTGTTTTGTTGCTCTACTTATCTCTGTCTGGTGTGTGTGTTTTTTATTGCTCTACTTATCTTTGTAATGGTAACCACGCAAGGGGAGATTGGGGCATTTAGGTACGAGAAATTAACGCATGATTGAGAAGGCAATGAAACCCTATGCAAGACTGATGCGGCCCTGAAGGTGACACAGTTAACTGATGTTCTGAAGAACACGTATGACTGAACTAAGGACTCTATGAGACGTGCGAGAAAGGTAGCTTACCTCAGAAAGGTAGCTTACCTCAGAAAGGTAGTTTGCCTCAGAAAGGTAGCTTACCTCAGAAAAGGTAGCTTACCTCTACCTCTTACCTCTACCCTACCAGTGCTCTCTGGGAAACTCCACACAACTGTTCAGGCTGCTCCTAAATTGTTTCGAGTTAACTGGGTTTGACATAATTACTGTTTTCTTTACAGTGTAGTAGGCTTTGGGAACAGAGAGCCAGGGGATCCTGAGAAGAAGCTAGCTGAATATTCTACAAAGTGAAATGTGTTTACAAAACAGTTTAACTTGAGGGTGGTACTATTGGGGTATATTTTGAAGAACAATCTCATGTGACATGTTGACAAGACACAAGCACAAGAATTACGTGAGGACGTCCTGATCCTGTCACTTGTTTTGAAAGCGTGTCAGCAGTTTTTCAACCACATCTCAGACAACACTTCCTCTCACTGTAGACCAGAGTGACACAACACAAGTCATGATCCTCAACCATGACATCCTGTTATGTGGTACATGTTCACAACATGCATCACTTAACAAAAAAAAAATCAATCACTCTCAGCATGGAACGGTCTAAAGTACCATATATACCAAAATTTTCTTTCAAAAGACAATGACTACATACATTATGTTGTCATCAATTACTATTCAAAGGAAAAACGAATCAAGTGTGTATTGGTAATGTCCATATACAAGCGAAGCAGAGGCCTTACTATTCACACAGCACGTCTTAACCACGTCCCTTGGTGGTCCTAGTGTGCCCTCTAGCTGGTGGCATAGGTTGTGCGATATCGCCCTTCTTTTCCCCAGATGACTGTCACCAACATCAAGCTGCCAAAGCCAAAGGTGGAGTGCATCAGCTCGGTTCAGCACCCACATCCACTGGTAGCCAGTAGAGCCGTGCAATGTATTAAAAAAAATAAACAAACATTATGACAATATTAACAAGTAGCGTATCACAAAACATGGCTTCGGTTCAGCACCCACATCCATTGGTAGCCACTAGAGCTGCACAATATATTAAAAACATGAACATTATGACAATATTAACAGGTGGCATATTACAAAACATGGCTGCAATTGTACATATCACTGCCTTTCTGGGCCAGGGCTCACTTGTAATAAGATTTCGATGTCAACGTCATTTTATTCCTTGTTAAAATAAAGGTGAAATAAAATAAATAAAATATCTGTAGCGGTGATGATAGACACTGGCTTTATTATAAAAATTAACATGTGAAGTACACATACACCTCTGTTAACTTATGTCCTCCTTTCTGTAAGTCGCTTTGGATAAAAGCATCTGCTAAATGTAATGTAATGTAATAGTAAGTGTAATATCACGAAACAAAACCATACACATTACAAAACATGGCTTAACCGCAGTACACATAATACCTGTCTATAAACTGTGTTGGAAGTCACCCACCTCTCGCTGGAGGTCACAGGGAGGTCACAGGGAGGTCAAGGGTCACGTGTAGCTGCCTGTGCGGCCCTGAGGCGTGCGTTTGAAGAAGCGCAGGGGGAGTAATAGTAATAGCTGGGTGTAAAGGCTGGAGCAGTGTGGGCTGGGCCTGGGGCTGGGAGTAGTGGTTGCAGGGGTAGTGGTGGTGGTGGTCTGGGGGTCGAGGGGTCGGTGTGTGTGTGTGTGTGGGGGGGGGGGATAAGTGGAGGCGGAAGGGGGAATATCTCCGGGAGGCCTGAGGAATCCGAGAGGCTGGAGGCCCAGTGAGAGTGACGCAGGGGCTGCTGGGATTCCACTCTGAGGAAGCACTGCACCGCATGCCTTATCTCCCATCAAAACACACACAAAGAAGAACACTGTCCTTCCTTCCTCTGGACCCAAACACCTGAACGCTACTCGGGTGGGTGGTCTTGGAAGCTGGTAGCTGCTCTCCTATTGGGTTTTTTTTTTACTGACCCTGGATTGGGAATTTATTGCAGATAATATTACAGCAGGGGTCTTTGTCCAGCTCAGTCCAAATCACGCACATCTTATTTTTCACCAGTAACTGGCCCTCTGGTGAGAGATCTAAAGGGCCTCTCTTTATACGGGCGTCCTTGGCAGGAGCCGGGCCCTAAAAAGCCCTAAAAATTCTATTACAGCTGACTTTGCAATTAAGTGGGAAAACATATTAATGTGATTGGCAACCCACAGCATAGTGCCCCATAGGCCCCATAACCTACCCTACCTATCCTGCAGCCTCCACATGCCCTGGAAGTGCTTACAGCACTGAGGAGCAGACCGAGCTTGTGTGTGTGTGTGTGTGTGTGTGTGTGTGTGTGTGGTTTGGGGGGATATGAGGTTTGTCTCAGCAGCAGTAGAACTTGGAATTAGGTGTGTGATGGTGTGTGTGTGTGTGTGTGTGTGTAGGGTACTCAAACAGATCCAAAAGGTGGTCAATCACAACACAGGTCATCGTCTCCCTTCTTTCTCTCTACTGTGGTGTATTTAGTGGTGTAGTTTTAGACACATCCCTACTTTTGATAGTCATAACATACTTCTGGACCTGTGATTCCTGTGACCTGTAATAAAAGCCATTTTTACATGTAATAAGTGCCAGCTTATACTAGTATGCATGAATAGACATGAATTGCCAATGCCACTCAACTGCTGAGCGACTCTGTTGTCTACAGTACTGTTTATGTTGCTACTATTGTCCCCATCTGACACTTGGAAGTTGGAAAGATGACGATTTGCACTGCAGTGTAAAATCACCCTTGTGTGTGGATCAGTCGGTGCCCTTTCAGGCCTGTGTTACAGTGCCCCCTTGTGGCCAGAATGTCCACCCCTGTTTCAGAAAGGAGGGGGTGCATGTGGCATGTCATGTGCATGTGGCATGTTATGGCATGGCACAGACACAGCGTGAGTGTGTGATGGAGAGTGGCACAGCTCAGCATCACTAATAAGACCCAGGGAGACTTTAGCTGTGTGCACACACTACAGAAGCTGTAGTGTGTGTGGACTAGACTGGGTAAGACTGGGACAGCAGGCTGGCATGAGTGCCCCCACCACATGCTAAAGCGTACAGGATGTCTGCTTCATATACAAGACTGGCATCAGGACTCTCTAAGAAACTAGTTTTAGAGACAAGAACTGCTATGCCAAACTACTAGCCAAGCAGACTAAATGCTTACAGGCAGTCTGTGTGCTCAAGAGTCAAGAGAACAGGCTTCATATGAAATATGGTATATGGCTTTATATAGCTAATGTCGTCTATAGCATGACCCCTTTCTTCAGCAGTTGGGAAAAATCTAAACAACTCTTATCTTAAGACTCTAATGCTGTGTTCACACTGCTATCCCTGATTCAATCCACATGGAAGTGAATTCAGATAGAATTCCAATCCGATTTTTACATATACTGTATAAATCCCATCTGAACAACTACACCACTCAAATAGTATTTTAAAGATAGCTAGGATCCTTCCTAAGCCAAAAAAAACATCCTACTCAAACAGCTAGAGTTCACACGGTCAGCAGCAGTGAATGCACAACATTGTCATTATGGAAACAAATGAGAGTGTACGTGGGATGATGATGAGAGAGAGAGAGAGTGTGAAGAGGACCTGGAAACAAATGTGTCCTTAGGGTGGGCCGTGGGGGGGGGTGAATTTACGAGTGTGTGGGGTGGGGGGGGGTGAGGGAGGCGTTTGATCTTACGGTGGCCTGGCCTGTGAGTGGACTCTGGGATGGGGTGGAAGGGTGGGTGATGTGATTGATGTCCACCCTAGGGGCTAGCTGCCCTGACCCTCCCCTCTCCATCCCCTCACACATACACACACACACAGGCACACACACACACTCTCTCCTCCCCTCCCCTGCTTATCCCCATCCCTACACACACACACACACACACACACACACACAAACACACAGGCACTAACACACACACACACACTCTCCGTCCTTATCCCCATTCCCTGACACATACACATACACAAACACAGGCACACACACACACACTCTGTCCAGCATACACACACACACACACACACACACTCTCCGTCCCCGTCCCCATCCCCTCTCCACTCTCTCTGGGCAGGGCAGGGTCAGGGTGGCCCGGGGCAGGAAGTGTCCGGTGCCCTGCCTTGAGAAAAAAAAAAAGAAAGAAAGAAAAAGGCAACCAGGAAGGTGATAGGGAAGTCTCCTGTTTGAGAGAATGGCATGAAAATAGCATGAAAAAAGATGGGAGTTTCCTCTCTGCTCTCTGCGCATGGTGGAAAGCGTGCGAGAAGACTTGACAGCTGGAAACACACGCACACGCAAACACTTCACATGGTCTTGTGAGGACACAGACAAAAGTTCTATCCACAACACACACACAGTGCAGTATGTATTAACTGAACGTGCTCTCAAAGGGGGACACAGCCCACACACACACACACACACACACACACATACACACACACATATACACACACACGCACACAATCGTCTAGCTTTTCTCCTGATGTGTAGTTTAAGCAATCCACATGAGCATGAGATGAGGTAAATGCTTGTGTGTTTGTGTGAGCAAGCAGAGAGAAGGGAACACCCAGTGTTTGTGTGTGTGTATGTGTGTGTGTGCGCTTGTGTGCCTGTGTGTGTGTGTGCCTGAGTATGTGTGTGTGCGTTTGTATGCCTGTGTGTGTGTGTGTTTGCACGTGTGTCTGTGCCTGTGTGTGTGTGTGTGTGTGTGTGTGTGTGTGTGTGTGTGTGAGTGAGCGCGTGCTATGGAGGGAGGCAGACAGAGAACAAACAAAGAATGTGTTGCTGCCTCAGAGTTAAAACCCCAGCTTTCACACGGGGAGACTACTCCAGAGTGTGTGCAAGAAAGCAAGATGGAGAAAGAGGGAGGAGAGAAGGAGAGGGAGAGAGAGAGGGGGAGGAGGGGAGGAGAGGGGAGGGGAGGGAAAAGAGTGAGCGAGGGAGAGAAGGAGGGAGGGAGGGAGGGAGGTAGGGTAGAGGGAAGAGAGAGTGTGAGTGGGAGAGAGAGCCGGGGTGGGGGGTTGTCATCGCTCTTTCATTCGGAGCTCGCTCGCCTGCCTGCAGCCGGAGAGTTCTGGGGGAAGCCAGGAAAAGTCAGTTGGTCCTTTAAGAAAGTCCTGCGCTCGCACCGGGGCACGGACAGCTACTCCTTTTCTTTTTTTCTTTTTTTTCATCCTCACTTCGCCTCCTAATTTGGGATTTGTTTGAAAGCCAACGGAAGAGAGAGAGAGAGAGACAGAGAGAGAGAGAAAGAGAGGAAGAGATCATTTGAGAGAGACAGAGTTTTGCCTCGCTTTGCTGGGAAACGGATTTCTATTCCCCAGATTATTGCCACAAAATGTCTGATTCTACTGTCAATGCACACTTGGAAGGGATCATATCAGACTTTGAAGGTTAGTCGTTTTTTTTTCCCCTCCTTCACTTTTTAATCTGCTCTTCACACAGTTACTATCCATGCTAGAGTTCAGGCTTCCACACGCCTGCTCCTGACGTACCGCCTGCTTGCCACGAGGACTTGAGAAGCTGCCCTAAAGTTCCTCGTAGTTCTCCCAAGGTTCTCCTCCGGTTCTCCTCAGGGGTTGCTCTGAGGTTCTCCTCGTGGTGAACGAGGCAGTGTGGGGGGGTGGGGGGGGGACTGACTTACTGTATGTAGCTCTGGGCGAAGCGTGCTGCTTGGGCTGTTAGCGCCATGCTTCTTTAAGGGGTCCTGCTGGGAAGCTGTCCTCTCTCCCACTTGGGTCTCTCTCCTGTTGCTCAGCTTCTCTGAGTGGGCTCATTGTCAGCAGGAACATGTGGATAAGGATAAGGCACTGTGGACTGGGTTGTTTTGGTGTGTGTGTGAGGACAGAAACTGAAAAATACCAAGCTATGCTGTTGTTGCTGCTGTTGTTGTTGTTGCTGTTGTTGTTGTTGTTGTTGTTGTTGTTGTTGTTTTGTGTGTTGATGCAGAGCTTACTGACAGTTTATACTGGAGCCTTTTACTGCTCCAGCTCCTGTATAATTTAGTGCCAAACATCCTGTCTTCTACGTTTAGTGCCAAACATCCAGTCTTCTACGTTTGACAAACAAACAAACAGAACTGAGTTTCTTTGTTTATCATGGCTGTTGGGTTAACACCTGGTGTCCCTACTCTGTTTTCTCTCTCCCTGTCGCTCTCTCTTTTTCTGTCTATCTCTATTCCTGTCTC
>CM059266.1:7586621-7611621 GCA_030347295.1 Setipinna tenuifilis
GAGAAGGAGAGAGAGAGAGAGAGGGAGAGAGAGATAGAGAAAGAGAGAGAGAGAGAGATAGAGACAGAGAGAGAGAGAGAGAGAGAGGGGGAGAGAGAGGGAGAATAGTTTCTGAGCCGTGAGATGACAGCCCAGGTGGCAGATCCACAGAGAGCTCCATCACAGCGCATTAACACCATGTGATATTTCACAGCAACGTGGGCTGGAGAAAGTGAGGGATACGTTTGAAAAACAGAAGCTGCTGACTACAGAGGGAGAGAGAGAGGGAGGGAGAGAGAGAGACAGGGAGAGAGAGAGAGAGAGGGAGGGAGAGAGAGGGAGAGAGGGAGAGAGAGAGGGAGGGAGAGAGGGAGAGAGAGGGAGAGAGAGAGAGAGATAGGGAGAAAGAGAGAAACATTGCGGGGGCATAGGGAATACTGATAACAACTGTTTTGGGAACAGAGAAAAGAGAGCGTTTTCTGCTTCAGTATGCTTATGCTTTCAGCAGCTGTGTTGTGGACTGTGCTATCGCGGCCTAGCGAGAGATAGCCAGAGAGCTTTGAAGGCCCGATAAGGCTGACATTCTTCTCCTTGGTTCATGTACATCACACAACACAATTACCCCTGTGTAAACAAACATACCCAAATATGCACACAGCACAGTCACCCACACACACACACACACACGGAAGTGATTTCATGGGTCAGCGATTAGGGTAGCCTTGGTTGGTGTGAAGGATAAGTCAGTTTTTCTTGATTTGTCTGTCAGTTACCTCATGGAGAGTTTAGTGTGTGTGTGTGTGTGTGTATGTGTGTGGGTTTTGTTTATGTGTGTAATCATGTATGGGTACCTACATATATGGGTGTATGTATATGCATGTGTATGCCTGTGTGTGTGTGTGTGTGTGTGTGTGTGTGTGTAGGTGTGTGTGTGTGCACACTTTCAGCTGTGGGTGTCTGTCTGGTATTACATACAGACAGAGAGACAGACAGACAGAGAGAAAGAGAGAGAGAGACAGAGAGAGAGAGAGAAAGAGTCAGCATATGTGTATGTATTTGTGTGACACTCTTTAAGCTGTGGGAGTTGTGCTGTTACAGCACGCGTATGTCCTCCGGTGTGAGTCTGGACCCCACCTCTCTGTGGTGTTCCCTCTCATCGAGCAGACTCAGTCTGTCCCCACACACACACACATACACACACACACACACACACACACACACACACACACATAGATAATCATGACCAGGTCCGTTAGAGACACCAGACCAGCCCTCTGCCCAGCGGCCCATACTCCACAGGCCTGCGCTGGGCAGAACAATACAACGCTCCCCTTTGTTTGGGTGCTAGGAAACCCACATCTTCACAATGCTGTCTTCATGAGGGTTAGACAACAGACAACATGTATGCGGCATTGTTCTTGATCTTGCACAGACTTAGTTTGACAGGTATTGCGCTGATATGCATGGATGCATGAGTGAGCTGTATCCTCTAGCCGCATCATAGGACTAGCGCTGTCGTCATGACGACCCACAAAGAAGTCCCACAGTCATTGTGGTCAATGTGGGATACCTCACCTGCGTCACTTCACAGAGCGTCCATACAGCATCCATCCCTATGAGTTAACTATGAATGAACCTACAAGGATACAAGGATGTTTTATTGTCACTTGCAGAGACATGCTGGATAGAGTAGGACATGCAGTGAAATTAGTGCAGTATGTCTATGCAAGTGACAATAAAACATCCTTGTATGCTTGTATCCTTGAACCTCGAGCCATGCTGAAGAAAAGTCACTTACCCAGACTTCATGACCACTGTCACCCCCCCACCCCCAGTACTGTCTCGGCCATCCTCAGTCTTTGTTGATGTTTAAAGTCACAGACAGACGCTGGTCACATGGTCACAAGGGCCATATGCAGCCTCCAGGTTGCCTAAAGTCAGTTGCCTGTCTGTGCATCCCTTAGAATATACAGTCCCCTTATTTGTCTTTTTGCCTGCAAACCACAAGAGCCAGTTGCACCCTTGAGTCAGTTGTCTGTGCATCCCTTAGAATATACAGTGTCTTTCTGCCTGAAAACCACAGGAGGCCATGCTCCATTCAGCTTGAGTTTGGCTGCTGTCTGTGCATCCTTTTTGAACTTCTTTGGAGACGGGGGACAACACACTCCTTTACATGTGGGGCCGTGACCCCCTCCATGTCTACCCCACAGACAACCACACTGAGCATGAATGAAGGATGCCTCAAAGAGCATCCCACCCACCCACCCACACACCCCATCTTCACACACACCCCATCTGGCTCTGTGCCTGGAGCCACAAGGACCCCCATGTGAGTGTGTAAAGCAGACCAATTAACCCCTTAAGCCACACCTAATATTTTAAGTTTATTTGCGAAAATGGTATGCCCAAGTTGGAAATTGCAATAGGATATTTGCTTCCGAAATCTGTATAACCCGAATCAAACCTCTATAACTTGAGAACCCCTTTGCCTAGAAACAAAATATTGGTCTCTACTGAAAGCCAAGACCTTGAGGTTTCTTGCATGGGTTTTGGATTGGATGTCAGTGATTCTGGAATAGAATGACAGAAGAATGTGTGCCACCCCCCACCCCCACCCCACTTCCGTCCCGTATACGGTACGGTGTGTATTAAGAGGTTAAGGTATTGTTCAGTCTATATATATAGGCAGGGCATGATGGGACCACATGTGTGCAATGGAAAAACAGATCCCCTAAAGTGTGCATGAGAAAAAAGGGAACCAGTGTGGGTTTTCCTTTGGGTGCAGCATACTAGATTATTGTGTGGTGTACTGACAAGTAAAGCAGTTTTACCATCAATGGCAGCGCTTCATGGGTCTCAAGGTATGGGCTGCTTAATCTTACCACATTTTACTACCACGCTGCACTAACGCAGGCTGCCAAACAGCGATCCATAGTTTAAAAAATACAAATTCAAAATCTCTTGCACATCTCTTACAAATTGTCCGCTGATGGCGGCCAAATCTGTTGTAATGATGGCTCTTATGAGTGCTTACTTTAATACGTAATATTTTAAAATGCGGACGCTGAGACTGAATTAATATTTTTTCTCTTAACTGACCCAGATCTGCTGGATAAATCAAAAGCAGTGTGGATTTATGGTGTCTTAGTCAGTCGCTTGGTCTGGCTTTTTCAGTCTCTGTGTCTGACAGACACGCCTGGAGCCCTCATCAGATGTGTGTGTGTGTGTGTGTGTGTGTGCGTGTGTGTGTGTCTCCCCACATCTGAGATGGCTGGCCAATGGGCCTGTCTCCCTGCCCTCCTCAATGTCTGCCTGTCTGTCTGTCTGTCTCAGACAGTGCTGTCTCCCCTCCATCCCCACTGTCTGTCTGTCTCTCTCACACAGTCCTGTGTTCCTTTTCTCTTACTATCTGTCTCTCTCTCATTCATCTCAGTTGTCCAGCCTATGGGCCTCTCTCTCCTCTTTCTCAATGTCTGTCTTTTTCATAGACCTGTCTCCCCCTTCCTTACTGTCTGTCTCTCCTAAGGTCCTGTCGCCCCTGTCTTTCTCACTGTCTGTCTCATCTGAGTTGTTCAGCCTATGGGCCTGTCTCTCCTCCTTCTCAATGTCTATCTCTCTCACAGTGCTGTCTCCCCTCTCCTTACTGTCTGTCTCTCCTACAGTCCTGTCTCCCCTCTCTCTTTCTCACTGTCTGTGTCTCTCAGTTTTGTCTCTTTTATTCTTTATTGCACAATCCACACATATTGTTTTTAAACGTTTACTGTGTGTGTGTGTGTGTGTGTGTGTGTGTGTGTGTGTGTGTATGGGCACGTGTGTGTGTGTGAGCCAGAAAGAGAGAGACAGAGACAGAGTGCCTGTTCTATCTCTTACAGATCTCACTCTCTCTCTCTCTCTGTATCCCACACACACACAGATAGGCAGTATTTCCTTCCCCTTTCTTCCAGAGGTCCCTGTCTGTCTTGCTTATTTGATTTATCCATAGTGGTACAGGAGCACCGCTCTGGAGTTGTTGCCCCTCGCACCTCACAGGGTTGCCCCCGGGGCAGACAGATGTGTGTGGAGATAAGCACAGGCTAGAACACACACACACACACACACACACACACACACACACACACACACACACACACACACACACACACACACAGTACAGCACACACACAGGCTAGAGTACACACACAGTACAGCACACACACAGGCTATAACACACACACACACACAGTACAGCACACACACAGGCTATAACACACACACACAGGCTAGAACACACACACAGGCTAGAGTACACACACAGTACAGCACACACACAGGCTATAACACACACACACACAGGCTAGAACACACACCGGCTAGAACACACACACACACAGGCTAGAACACACACACAGTACAGCACACACACAGGCTAGAACACACACACACACACACACACACACACACATCAGTCTGCAGCCTACACTGCACAGCACAGCACTCAATGCTCAACGGCAGGCTGAATGTCATGTCACATTGCAGGGGCCACGCAGGGACAGGAGGCTGTGTTTGACAGTATGCCCATACGGTATGGGGGCACAGAGGCTGTGTTTGACAGTATGCCCGTACGGTATGTGGGCACAGTAAAACAACAATCATGTCCTCCCTTCAACTGCACCACTGCTTTTAAGTCACGGTGCTATAACTTTGACTTTCACCATATTGTGATTTAATATGATACACTATATATATATAGTACCTCTCCTCACTGAAGGCATCAAAACTGTAAATGAACACATATGGAATTATGTACTTACCAAAAAAGTAGTTTTAACTTTTTTGTTAAGTACATAATTCCACATGTGTTCATTTTGTAGATGCCTTCAGCCAGACTCTACAATGTAAACAGCCATGAAAGTAAAGAAAACGGATTAAATGAGAAGGTGTGTCAAAATATTTGGCCGGTACTGTATATATCTGACAGTTAACACAGTGACGAACTAAGCAACAGTTGATTTTTTGGGGTTTTGTTGCTGTGCTATTTAGATGTCAGTGGTCGCCAGGCTGGGATAAGGCAGCGTTCCCACTCCTCAGCTCGCTCCGAGACCGTCAGCGTCAGCGCATCCGGTATTTTTCCGCTGAGCCGAGGCCCCTTGCACAGCTCCAGAGATCCCAAAAAACGAGCGCAGATGCAGCACGTAACTTACATGTGCGAACTGCGATATGGACTGTGGAGCAAAGAATGTTAAAAAGTCTTTGATGGGGTACACTGAGAAAATATACACACTGCACTATAGTGCTTTATCAAGGTACTGAATGTGTTTTACAGTTCAAGGGGACCTCAGTAACCACCACCAGTGTGTACCACCCACCAGTGTGACAGTGAGAGAGAGAGAGAGAGAGAGAGAGAGAAAGAGACAGAAAGAGAGAGAGAAAGAGAGCAAGAGAGTGAAAGGGAGAGAAAGAGAGCTGTGTTTGTGCTGTCTTTGCCAACTTGCAAGATAAGTCAGAGGCAGCACATGTGCCTGTGTGGAAATATGTAGGGTATGCATATGCACACACAACACTTTTCAAACACTCAAACACACACACCCACCCACACACAGACACACACACACACACACACAAACACACACACACTCCTTCGGAGGGACTCCATATTAAGCCAACAGTGAGCCTGCCAAAAGCGGGGCGTCGCTGCTGCGCAGTTTGCCGTCAGATGATAGCTAATGACTGTTTTGTAGATGTGAGTAGTCAGAGCTGTGGTGTCATTGGCAAGCAAGCTGAGCTCTCCTTCCAAAATGGACTCTCTCCAACCTCCAACGTCAAGGAGACTAAGTATGAATTTAGTCATTTAGGTCATGCATCAGAGCTGAAGTTGAGGCAAAAAACACTGTGCTGGCTGTCCTGTGGAAGGCACTGTGCTATGACTATGACTCTGTGTGCTGCTATGTGTGTGCGAATACTAGACCCCTGATCTGGGGTCAAAACTCACAAACAAGCACTCCTTGGGAGACTGGGTTTCCCATGACTCTTCCCACAGGAAATGACATCAGCAGAGGGGGGGTTAAGCTGTGTCCCCCCCTTCAAAGCGATGAGTCATACACTGGAAAAGACCATGTGAACTTTGGCTTATGAGAGAGCTTTTAAAAAAGGGACTGACCTTGTTTTCTTGTGCCTTTGGCAACACGTAACGGATTTGTGAGGAGGAATCGTGGTGTTGTCAGTGATGTAAAAAAGTAAAACTCTAATGAGACATTCAAAAGTCTGCCATGGCCTCTACTACAGTGCGATGCATGGGAGGAACCATTACAATCAAGCTCCTGGCTCTGTTTCAGGCGGCACTTGCCCGAGAATGTTTTCTGCGTGCCGTTTCCATGCAGAAACCTGATCCAGGGTCAGTAAGCTCAGGCTTTACCTGCTTTGAAAACTGTTGTGACAGGTGTTTCCTCTTGCCACTTTTGTTACAGGCAGGTGATGGTGGGAAATCTACAGGCCATCGTGTGTGTTTACAAGACATAGCTCGCTAAAGCAAAACAAACAGAGTGAGAGAGCGAGAGAGAGAGAGAGAATGAGTGAGAGTGAGAGAGAGAGAGAGAGAGAGAGAGAAAGAGAGAGACTGAACTCTTGCCATCCCTTTTTGTACCTCTTATATAGCGACGGACCTAAGAAGCCTCCATGCTGTGTCCTCTGGGTCCAGCAGCTCAGACCTTGAGAATGTCGGAGATACAGTTTCCATTAAAGGCACACACACACACACACACACAAACAGTGAAACAAGGCGTTCACAGCAACTGTGTCCATTAGGCTGTGTCTTAAACTGTTTTTGTTGGCCTTGCCTACATCCTGGCTCACGGATTAAGCAGGCAAATACTTCATAAGACAAATAAATTACTGAATTCATTAATATGTCAAAGTAGCTGAGCTTGAAAGTGGCTCGCATAATAATCTTTCGCTCTGCTCAAGTTCAAGACGTCACAACCCCAATCCCAGGTCTGGGTTTGCAAAGGTTGGAAAAACAGGATCTGGATCTGTGTAATATCAGGGCTAATGTCATGCAGCCTACAATGTAACCACCGTGTAAACGAAAGCATGTGCACGCACCTGGTAAGCCTAGCACATATCCACACAGAGAGCGGCAGGCCATTCTTAATTCCTCTGTTGAGCATCTGCCAGAAGCCTTGTCTCTGGCATGTGCTTCAAGGGCCTCCAGCATGCCAGCAGTGTATGGTTAACACAACCTGAAGTGCACACGATATCCTGAAATGTGTCATGCTAGTGCAGAATGATTGGTCTGGTTTAATGGGGTGCTTGGTCAGGATACTTTTATAGCCACAAGTGAAAATGCAGAGTTGTACACGTTAAGTTAATAATTTGTAAAGACATATTTTTTTCTTCTATATAATTTGTGGCCTCTCTTGGCTTTTTTATATATATTCAAAAAAAATCCTCTTGATTGGTGAGAGCTGACTGATGTATTAGTGATTTTGAGACATAGCCTACATGCTATTAATTAGACCTACAGTGAGAGCGAGTGTGACTATTGCAGTGTGTGAGATTAATACCTGCGAAGTTAAACAAGAGTGGGATTCGTTAGGTCAGTGAAAAAACCGTTGACAGCTAATAGAATTTGGAAAATATGACACAGCAATCAGCACTGTTATATTATCGTGGCCAAAAACACAGTCCCGTTTCATAAACATGACCGTGCTTGCGTCAGTCAGTGCTGATTACAGGTATGCTGCTGCCCCGTTTAATATTCAGTGAAATACTGACTTGATTTTCTGATATTTAACGTGTACAAATGTAGGACATATTACAAATAGGTCAGTCCCCCTATTTATAATAACGTGAGACTTTACACAGATTTTTCTAATAAACTAATTATAAAAACCAACGGCATGCCTTCCCAAGATTCCAAAGGGTTTCTCACCTGTTTCTAATTTGCATCTTGCTGCGCGAGCTGCCTGAACAGCTCCACTTTTCTCCCCTGACGGCATAATGTTATCAAGCTACATCAAAAAAGCGAAATCGGGTAAAAAATATCATGTTCCACCGTTGACTTTACTTTAGTGGATAATGTGGTTCACGCTACATGTTTTATTCGAGCGAAATAGTTTGCAGCGTTCAGCATTTTCGCATAGCCTTGAGGCAGGCGTCACATAGTGGAAAAAGGTCGACTTAGCGTGTTGCAGTTTAAGTGTGTCTAGATCATCCTGTGGAGAGATGATCCTCCGCAAAAGCATTAAAAAACACCCACCGATCCGTTGATTTAGCAGGTGCCCTGTATGGGCAAACGCTTTTTTTATTCCAAACAATGGGCATGCTGCAGAACAGTCAAATTGGATTTACTATTTTATTTCATAATCTCAGACATCGTGTTGTTTTAAAAAAAAAAACTGTTTGGCAATTTCATTTTTATGTGTTTCAGTTGTGCCCTGACTCAAAACAACCTCCAATGTTAAGATAAAGAATCAGGGATACTCTGACATAGAAAAGACATTGCTAGACTAATTGCTGTATCATTGACCTTGTGTCTATTTATTTCTGTTGCAGCTCTGAAGAGGTCGTTTGAGGTGGAAGAGGTGGACACCTCCACGCACTCTTCCCCCCTCTCCCGTCGGACCCACCCCCTGCGCTCCTCCCTCACATCCTCCAGCAGCCAGCGCTTCCACGACCTGGGCTCCCGCAACTCCGACCACACGTCCAAGTCGTCCTTAGACGGCGGCGCCAACCAGCGCTCGCCGAAAACCAGTCTGCGGCGTGTGGAGATCTCGGGCGGACGCGTGACCGAGCCCGTGTCCCGGCGGACGGAGATCTCCATTGACATCTCCTCCAAGCAGGTGGACAGTTCGCCCAGTCCCGGCATCAGCCGCTTCGGCCTCAGGAGGCCCGAGGCTCAGGCGCACAGGACCGCCTCCGACGCCACGCCCAGCCGGAGGTCGGAGGTCAGCATCACCCGGCCTCAGAGCCAGGAGGCCCCGGTGCCCCCCAGGAGAGCAGAGCCCCCGTCTCCATCCCCGGGCTATGCCTCCTCCCGCATCCCCGAGCCCAGCCAGAGGAGGGCAGAGCCCCCCAGCCCAGTGCTGTCCGATGCTCCGTCCCGGAGGGTGGATATGAACGCCAGCAGGCAGCTGGAGACCCCTACCCCTCCGCCCCAGCCCCAGCCCCAGCCCCAGCCCAGAGAGGTGGAGACCAGCCTCCCTCCCCCAGCGCCCAGCGATGTCCCCAGCCATGTGGAGCACAGGCCCCAGCCAGCAGTCATCGAGACCCCCATAGCACCACTGGAGAGTAAGGGTCTTTTTTTTCCCCCACTGTGGCTGTTTACCTTAAACTGTGAAGTATGTGTGGGTTTGCATGCTTTGCTGTGATACTGTATCAGCATTGTGTGTGTGTGTGTGCTTACAGTGGTGGCTGAGAGTTTTGGCACTAGTTCAAAGTTTGTGTTTTACTAAACTGTGCTGCTTCAGTTTTAATGGTGGCGACTTGTATTGTTTCAAGGTTGTGTGAGTAATTTCAAAAATAGCTTCATTAGCACAAAATTACTTTGGCACAACAACTGTAATCAAATATAATTTTAGTAATCAGCACAGGAGAAAGGGTGAAGGAACTACAAATCAGCTGTAATCACACTATCACAAACTGACTGAATTTAAAGAGCTGCTTGATCCCTGTGAATTGAGGGAGGAAAGGCCTAAAGTCATGTTTTTTGTGGTGTTACCAATAGATAACCCCTAAAAGAAATATGTGCAGCTGAGTCTATAGAATGTTCCTCCATATGCAAACCCAGAACAAGACCAAAGTACAGTATTGACCAAAAGCTTTGTTGGTAAAGTTGCCAAAACTGGAGACTGCCAAATGTGTTGGTCACTGTTGTTCTCGTGCTTGCTTACCCATCACGAGTTAAATACAGTTCTGATTACTCTTAGTCATCTTATCTTCCATGAAATAAGGCTGCTATTCCACAGAAGCCTTTTTTTTTTTTTTTAAACCATCGGTCCTGCTGCTGCTGCCTAAATAATGAGAGTAACAGGGACTGCGCGTAGGAAACTATGCGGCCTTTGCAACTCCAACTGGATGATGTCAGTTTCTCATGAAAGATCACTCTAGGGCAGCCGCGGCGGTGCTGAGATTCCTGTCAGGCAGTCTGCCACGGCCCGCGAGCCTTAATGTGACGCTTTTCTCTTAAACCGTAATCTCTTGCCTGCCTGCCTGCCTGCCTGCCTGGCTGGCTGCAGACGGCCGTGGCACCGACTGGACTTAATGATGTCCTCTAAGCCTTTCGTGTTTTGCCAGGCGGACGGCCATGCCGTTTTGGCTTTGCTTGAGTGTGACTTTAAAGCCGGCTCTCCGGTACAAAGTATAGGTTTACCCTGGCACACCGACGAACCACAACCAGCAGTTTCTCTCTGTGGGTGCCTGGGGTTGCCAGCAGCTATCTACTGAAGTACTGATGGGTTTTATTATTGTGGATAGCAGAAGTCTGGCTGTTGGAAAGCTATGTTTTTTGGGGGGGTATTTGTTTTTCTTTGATTCATTCCCTTCTTTGTTCTTTCCTGCAAGCAGGGTTAGGATTGGACCGTGTCTTGCGTTCATGTTTGGCCAACCAAACATTTTGTCTGATGTTGCGATCCGATGTTTGCACTGATCGGAGTCCAAACTATAGTTGGCCTCTGCAAAGACTTTGGACTTTGTGACAGTAAGTTGGATGGGGGTGGTTTTATGTTGTCACAGTGGATGGAGAGCTTAATTTAAATTTATATTGATTTCTTATGGTAGTGTACGCAAAAAGGAAAAGCAGAAAATGTTTGGTTAAAGGTGGCCCAGCAGTGTGCTGTACACCCATACCCTGCCACACACACACACACACACACACATCCTGACACACACACACACACACACACATACCCTGCCTCACACACACACACACACACACACACACATACCCTGCCTCACACACACACACGCTGCCTCACACACATACACACACACACATGCCCTGCCTCACACACATACACACACACACACACTGCCTCACACACATACACACACATACCCTGCCTCACACACATACACACATACCCTGCCACACATACCTTGCCTTACACATACATACATACACACATACCCTGCTTTACGCATACCCTGCTTCACATACATACACACATACCTTGCCTTACACATACACATACAAATACATACCCACGCCCTGCCTCACACATACACACATACTCCTACCCTCCCTCACACATACCAGGCCTACTGCTGCTTCTCCTGAGATGGATGAGCTGGAGTGTGCACTGCCAGAGCCCTGAGGGGACATGACTCATCTCCCCCCCCCTTCCCCACAAAGGTGTCAGGGCCCCCCCCCCCCACAAAGGTGTCAGGGCGAAATTAGAGAGGAATGAGGCTGGAGTGGAAGAAATTTCAAGGAAAGATCACCCATCGGACTGTCCACTCTCTCTCTGTCGCTCTCTCTCTCTCTCTCTCTCCCCCCCCCCTTACTTCTGTCTCTACCCTGTCCTCTTTGTGGCCTGTCTTCTTCTCTGTCTTCTGTGCCATTGTGTCATTCTTCTCTGTCTTTCCTTCTCCATTTTTCTGGACATGTTGTATGTTGGGTTGGCCATTCCATATTAGCAATATGTTCCAGCCTGTTTAGCACAGACTGATCCATCACATAAACACTCCAATGGCAACCTGCTGTGGCCACCATAGGAAGGAAAGAAAAAGAGGATATTTTTTGGACAAACATGTTCTTTCAAGTGCAAGCAAGCATGGTAAGGGTACTCTAAATTACCAGAGGTGTTGATTGTCTCAGTGTGTCAAGTATTCTTTGCAGAGTCACCTGCTAGCACTGTGATGAATGAGACTTCATGCTCCATTTGTCAGTAGGCCCATTAGAAGGAACGTGCCATGGCTCTAAGGAGCTGCTCTTGGGTGTTCCTGAAGATTACATCAGGAAGTGTTCCCTGGGATGGTGGATGGGATGGGGTCTCTTATGGTCTTTGGTGATCCTTTCAACACCCACACAAAGCATAACCTGACCTAGCCTAACATAGCGTAGCCTATAGCCTTTAGCATTTAGCCTTTAGCCTGTAGCCTGTAGCCCGTAGCCTAACCCAGCTGGTGTGGGTCCTGTAAGGTGCCACATTCCAAATCTGGAGTCCATAAATGTTCCGCTTCGTAAAAATAGAAGCGTTTCAGTACCCAACGGCCCCGCCACGGCACTCCCCTCCCCTCCCCTTCCACCAGGCCGGGCGACTGCTTGGTTAGCAGCTGGCTGGCTGGATGGCTGGCTGATTGCTAGGCCTACTCAGTGCTGTT
Organism: Setipinna tenuifilis; assembly: GCA_030347295.1. Lineage (NCBI taxonomy): Eukaryota > Metazoa > Chordata > Actinopteri > Clupeiformes > Engraulidae > Setipinna > Setipinna tenuifilis. The sequence goes on from CM059266.1 coordinate 7,598,898, forward strand.
GCCACATGTGTGGCAGTGCCATTAAAAAAGCCTCAGTCCTCACCCAATCAAACGACTGAGTGACTCTCAGTTGGGGGTGGATGGCGCACAGTTCTGCATGTCTGCTTTTTGCCCTGGTCTGGTCTAGTCTGTACGGTGGCCCTGGTGGTCCAAACAGCACGGTATCAGAGGCAGTCCATCATCAAAACCGCGATAGCTGGGGGATGTGTTGAATTTGAAACAAATCCCTGAGAGAATTCTCTGCCGAGGAAAAAAAAGGGGAAAATGTGGTCTTTGAAGCAGGTATCTTCTTTCTAGCGATGGAAAGGTGATGTAAGGACTTGGTGTTTGTGTGTGTGTGTGTGTGTGTGTGTGTGTGTGTGTGTGTGTGTGTGAGAGAGAGTGTGTTTGTGTATGTAAGTGTGTTTCTGCTTGCACGCAAAATGCAATGTAGGATTCCCATCCAGAGGCTTGCGATGGCTCCTATTTTGCTCTCAGGGAGAGTGAGTGAGGGAGTGAAGGAGCGAGGGAGAGAGCAAGCGAGGGAGGAGAAAATCCAGACGTGACGGGAAAACCTTTTCAAGATGTGTTTTTGTGCACGGCTGCGTCTGCCACATTTGGCTTCAATTACCAGCCGCTCGGCAAAAGCCCCCACAAGGAGGGGGAGCTCAACCTCCCTCCCTCCCGCCCCAACCACCACACACCCCCACACCCCCCTCCCGTCCGCCCCACTAACCCAAACCCATCCCTCCATTCCTCCCTCACGCTCTCCCGCTCTGCCTCCCTCCTCCCTCCTTCCTTCTCCGCTCGGGGGAGAGCTCCAGAGCCAGGGCCGGCCCACACGGATTCCTGTAAACGCCAGCCAGGCCGTACGGAGGAGAACGCAAGAGGAGGGGAGGGGAGGGGGATTGAAGAAGAAGAAGGGGGGGGGTGGCTCTGGCTTGGAAGAGCAGGAAAAAAAAAACTATAGGCAAAGTGGAAATACAACTGTGACCCCCCCGTGTCAGTGTTCTGAACGGAATGAGGGGTTGCATTACTTTCACTTCCTGGTGCTAATGTAGAGGTTAGCGTTTGTAACATTGCAAGGGGTGACCCTGCTAAAGGTATGTGTGGGTATCATAGCTACACTGCTGCACTTTGTGAACTCTTGCACAGAAACTTTAAAAGGAAGCTTTTTTGTGTTGTTGGGCCATGGGTGTGTTAGTTGCACTTTGAGGTGTAATGGAGCATGTTGGAGCAGTGCGGGGGCCTGAACTGTGTTGACTGAATTAGGGTAGACAGCGCACAGTAGTCTTAGTGGGCGTTGCAGGAGGACTCTGAGGAAATTGTGTGATTGTGACTGTTGCAAAATGTGCAGGTTTCCTTGATGACCTCATGGAGGACATGAATCAACAGAAGGGCCTTTTTGTCTTCTTTCTTTCTCTCTCTCTCTCTCTCGCTCACTTGGTCTGGAAGTCGCGTCAGAGAGAAGAGGGTATGAATGTGTTGAGAAAGATAAAGGCATCATGGTTTACAGAAAAAGCCCCCCAGCCCACCTGCTGATAGTGGCATAAGGCAGCTAAAAGGTCACGCTACTCAGTCAGTAGGAAAAAAGTCAGTGTACCCCCCACCATCACCACACACACCCACACACACACACAAGCACACACACACACACACACACACACACACACACACACACCCTCTTTTAGAATTAGGCTCCTGTTCCAGTGCTTATGAATGCATTAGTGTGTGTCTATCAGTAAACAGTGTCTCCATCTGACTGACCTTATAAAATTAGATCAGCCCAGAAGTGCTGTGGGTTAGGACTGGTCTGTGTGAGACACACCTGTGTCCTGTGTTGGTCCTGTGGGCCAGAGCGGAACATGACGCCTCATCGTTGCCAAGGGTGCCCTCTTTGTCTGCGCCATGTGGAACAGGCAGCAGAGGATATCCTTCACATTGTCTCTGTGTGTGTGCGAGGAAGGAGCGAGGGAATCAAAGAGAGAGAGAGAGGGAGGAAGACAGAGGAGGAAGGAGGAAGAGAGCATCGAAGAGAAAGAAAGACAGGCAGAGAGTGAGAGAAAGAGAGGAAGACAAAGGGGAAGAGGGCATCGAAGAGAAAGGGAGGACGGGCAGAGAGCAAGAGAAAGAGAGGAAGACAAAGACGGAAAGAGGAAGAGGGCATCGAAGAGAAAGACAGGCAGAGAGTGAGAGAAAGAGAGGGAGCAACAGGAGGGGAGAAGAGGAGAAGAGAGAGAGTAATGGTGTGCTTGGTGTCCTGTGAGTGTTTATTAGCTAGTGCTAGTACGCTAGTAGGGGTTATCGGCCAGGAGGACGGGCCTCTGTCGTCATGCTCTCTTTCCCCCTCACATTAACCGTGACCTGCCCTGCAGGGTGCCCTCTGCCACTGTCCACCCCCTCTCCACCACACACACACACACACACACATACACACACACACATACACACACACACACCACCACCACCACCACCACTACTCCACTCTCACCACACACACACACACACACACACACACACACACACCACTACCACCACCACCCTGCTGGTGGGAAAGTGAGGATCCACAACTGAGAGCCTGGGGCCGCAGTCCCACCCCTCCTCCTGTCCTCCGAGACCCACGTTCCCCTCTCAGTCACGGCTGCTTACATACACTATATGCCGTTTAGGGGAAGTTGTTTATGAGGTCAACACAGTGTGTTTGTGTTTTGTACTACTCGCTATGCACAGCCTGATATGAATCTGAATACACGTTATTTAGAAGGTCACAAGGGCTGTGTTTTTTCTTTAATGGACTCTCCAGGGATTTCCCCCCCATTTGAGGGACATTAAACGCTGGCTGGAGCTGTAAGACTTTGCATCCTGTCATGTGGCCCTTCTGTGCTATTGGCTGGAAAATAAAACAGAAACTAGAGGAAATGATCTCACAGAGCTCCCTGTCCAGAGTTCACACATATGTGTGTGAGAACAAAGGTGTTCTAAAGACTCTCAGTGTTCCTTCCTGTTCCTGTTGGGCCCCATCTGGGACACTTCCACTTGACCTTGGCCAGACAGTGCGGATGCCCCCCATGGGGTCGGAGGGCACAAGTGGCATTATCTGGGGCCAGGGTCCCACACATGCCCTACCCATCTGTAACTCTATCCACCATGTCTAAACCCTGTCCACAGGTTGCTGTCACCATGCAAGATCTATGCGGACAGGCTGTGGGGAAGGTGGGTGCATTTGGGGGTTGGTTGTGTCTTTGTCTCCACACCGAGAGCACTTGTTAAGGCTGCTGTCCTCTCAGCTCTGGTAGCGTAAAAAAACAAGTATGGCGGTCTGCATGTATGACGTGATGAACGGAAGCAACCCAGACAGCATGTCTTTATCATCATACAACAAGGAGGACCGAATCCCGACTTGCCTGACACCCCCCTACCCCCCACCCCACCCCCTTTCACCCTTATTACTTTAGGCTGACCTCTCCCCCGACCTCAGGAAGTAATCTTAGCTCTAGCCTGTAATGCATGCGCCGGAACTGTCAGGCAAGTGAAGGCCTCACCTTTAACAGGCTTAGTCATCACTATTCTTTTCTCTTTTGCAGGAGTGTGTGTGTGTGTGTGAGAGTGTGTGAGAGTGTGTGAGAGTGTGTGAGAGTGTGTGAGAGTGTGTGTGAGTGTGTGTGAGTGTGTGTGAGAGTGTGTGTGAGTGTGTGTGAGAGTGTGTGAGAGTGTGTGAGAGTGTGTGAGAGTGTGTGAGAGTGTGTGAGAGTGTGTGAGAGTGTGTGAGGCTGAGGAGTAAGTGCTTATCTGCTGAGGGGGGGGGGATCATTTTAAATGGCTTTTAAATTCCATTACAAGCCTCATGGCTGAGTCCTGAGTCAGTCTCATCATAAGGATTGCCTAAAAAGTCATCGTTTAAGGCACAAAAGACTTAAATTCAACCTTAAGTATGTAAAGGAGAAACATTGCCATTTCTTGTAGCTTAACTTCAGACTTGCCCTCACACCAACTTCAGTCACTTATCAGGGCTGTACGTTAAGCTTTTTCACTAGGAGCACTGGTGCTCCTAAATGAAAAAATTTAGGAGCACAGATAAAAATTTAGGAGCACAGATAAAAATTTAGGAGCACTGTGAAATTTCTTGATGGAATTTTATTATAACTAGGGGTGTAACGGTATACAAAAATCACGGTTCATTACATACCTCGGTTTTGAGGTCACGGTTCGGTTCATTTTCGGTACAGTATGGAAACAAAATGCGAAACCATTTCCTTCCTCAGCATGGTGTTGTTTAATTAACCAAAATGTCAATATAGAAATGGAAACAGTAAAAAAAATCAATGTGCTGCTTGGTACCAATAACTTAAATGAAATATTCTCAAATTAACCAATGTTTGAAATAAAAAATACATTCCTTTTTACAGTAAACTAAATCAACATTTAAAGTGCAGCACTCAGTTTCAGATACAATAAGGAATTCGTTGTAAATCTAAATCTTCATATTTTTGCCAGGAAGATAAGCTTATTTAAATGAGATAGATGTTATGACCAATTAGATCAGCGTGTGGTGTGTTTAGTGCGTGACGTTTGCTTAAGAGAGGGGAGTTACAAAAAATTCAGACCAACATGGGGGACACTTCTGGAACCTCTAACGTTAAAGTGTTTGTATGATTTTAAGTCTCTGAGTGACCAAAAGTGATGGTGCCATCACGGATTGTTATTTAAATGTGCCACGAACTGACTTAAGACAAGCAGAGTACTCTAGATTACCATTTAATCACTCGAAGTTTTAAGCTAGCAAAGTTATCTTACGACTAGCTAACTATTAGCAAGCTGGCTAACAAATACGGTCACAAGCTTGTACTAGTACACTTCTTGCATTTGTAGAATGATATTACAACACTTAAATATCATCTAGGCAACACACCGATGCCCATGCAGCCCCTGCAATATGCAATTTTGAATTAGTTGCTGCTGTTAGATGTAGGCTAGCTTGCGGGATAACTTATGTTGGCCAGCCAGGCTGGCATTTCGCCCTGTCGGGTCGAAACGAGGCGTAAAAGTTTTGAAGTGAAGTGGTAAGAATGGAAAGGCTCGTCTGTTTGGTTCGCCGTGTGACGTTACCTCCACGTGGTCGTAAGAGCACAAATCACAAACGAGTTTCTCTTAAGAAGTTCCCTTACTACTCCAATCATATACAGCTATCCTCGTGAATGTTAAAAAGAGCCAAATGTAGTGGCAGCAGCATGTAAAACACATACTGACTGTACTCGTTCGGTACAGCACTGTATTGAACCGAACGTCTGTTTTTCCAGCGGTTCGGTACGAATACACATACCGTTACAGGCATAATCATTGAAGCTATTTCTAAATGACGACTGAAGGAGCAAGCTAGCTAATCGCAGCGCAAGCCAAGACCGGTCCGTAGCAGCGAAACACTACTTGTGCAGAACTTTTTTTCCCATATGCGTTGAGACGTCACCGCGTCATCATGACAAGAACAAAGTTCTTCCTGCTCGATCACATTTGACAAGGGAATGAGAAAAAAAATCAGGGAACATTGTAGACTCTTGTCGATTGGAATGTTTTTATTTTTTATAATTATTATTATATATTTATTTTTAGGAGCAAAATGCGAATGAAAGGGTTGAAATACATAATCGCACAAGTGCGCCCGTTTTATTTTTCTTCCTCGCACAGTCCAAAATTTAGGCGTAATATGCGACCAATTGGTCGCAATGTACAGCCCTGCTTATAGGTGGTCAGATGACCATTAATTAAGCAAGCCTTAGTATATAATTTTTGTTTTGGTTACAGACTGTATTGCAGTGGCGGCTGGCCCATAGGGGGCGCTTGGGCGCCGCCCTCCCAAACAGGAGAGGAAAAATGTAAAATGTATAATACTAAAAATAGCCTATATGGTATTTTTGTAATCAATGCCGGTTTTAATTATTTGTGTGTCTCTACATGTAATCTGAATTATTCAAACAACATTTCCACTAAATGACTCTTATTCAACAGTGAATTTCCACCGACATAGTCGTACTGTTTCCGTTCTTGGGGCGATTTTTCTAGCGCCCCTGAAGTGTAGCGAAATAGCCAATCCTGTGTGGTTGCTAGGGAAAGATTTTACAAATATTATTCCTATCAGCCTATCAGCATCGCCGAATAAAATGGTCTTGGGGCGCTAGAAAAATCGCCCCTAGGACATGGTGATTGGCTAAACGTAACGTCTTACGTCAGTTAACGTTAGATCAACCTTAGATCAGTTACAGACTGAGAGACGATGGTGGCGATGACGACTGAGCAGCTTCCACCAAATTCGGTGAGACCTTTGTTAAACTACCCTTTTCCAAGAAGCACTATGGCCGAAAAAGTCCATGTTAAGGAGCTGGGACCTGGCAGGCCCGAAATAAACATCACCCAGGCAACTAAAGAAAAAGATAAATCCTACAATAGGACTTTTAGCAGGAGTTGGTTCGAATGAAATCGTGGCTAACAGGCTGTGGGATAGCCAAAGCACTTTTCTGTTTCCCCTGCATCCTGTTTAAAAGTGACAAGTGTGATTCGACGTGGACACAGTCTGTGCAAACCGGCTTAAAACACCTGTCCGAACGCATGAAGAAACATGAAGGATCAAGAATTCACATGGAAAACTGTGTCAAGCTAGCTATGGTCGGAGGGATTAGCATAGCAATGCAGCTAGATGATGGCCATCGAATTGCTGTAAGGTGGCACAACGAAGAGGTGGACAAAAACCGGCACATTTTATGTAAGATTATTGATTGTGTAAAGTTCTGTGTTGCTTTTGAACTCGCAATGAGGGGACAACTTATATAGTTTATCGTTGCCAAGGCAACGGAGTAGTTCATGGCTAGTGACGTCACATGTAAACAAGAATGAATGAATGGGGGAGCCTAATGTAACGTAGTCGGAGGTGTTCTTGGTCATCTGATATGGACGGTGTGTTTTTATGAATTCAAGATGATAGAATATAACATTGGTGTTTCTTTTAGGCTTAATATAGCCGACGGTATTTATTGCTGTTACCATTAGCCTGGTTCAAGATGGTTTTGTAACAATTCTGCATCTCTTCTGCAGTTTGGACAGAGGAGATGCAAGGACTAAATCTGTTTTGTTTTTGTTATTGTTAGTTTAGTAACTGCAGTAAACACACATGCACAGTTGATCTGTATAACAATTGTATTGTATTTGTATTTGCACTATATTTAAATTTGTGAAAAACGATTTGTATTTGCTGTCCAAAGCATAAATGGAGCCTAACTGGACTTAAACTGGAATTAAAGTATTATTGTGGAATTGTACTCATTTTCAGATTATTTATTTGTTATTTGAGTGCTTACACTGGACTAGGCAGGGAAATCTATTGGCACATCAGCCCCACCAAATTTTTTTTTCACCAGCCGCCACTGCTGTATTGTCTTGTCTTCATGTTGTAAGTGTTGTTGCTAATGTTTCCTCTTTATGCCTGTAAGCATGACTGTGGGAAACGATACCCACAGCAGCACCCATGAGAATAACAGGACTTGTCTGAAAGAAACAACTCTGAATGGTGTTGTCAGGGCAACCAAGATTCATGAGTGCCATTGACCTGTGCACTGTGATTCAGCATGATATGTTCAAGAATTGAAGGTATGTTTGTTTATTTATTGTAGAAAACGAGTTGTTCTGGGCATGTTCACCACTGTACAGGGTCAAAGCAACAGTTGTGTATGTCTAAACACACAGCAGCCAGCCTTGGGCAGACCTCAGCTTTGTTGTTTACTTGCGTCCGTGTGGAAGCAGCATTCCTTCATAGGGACGCACACACACACACACGCACACACACACACACACGCACACACACACACACGACATGCTGAAAATGCCGGTGGTCAGGGAACTCAGAAGTGGCTGCTTGGTGGCAGACTACCGAGAGAGGGAGAGGAAGAAGGAGAAATACATGGAGAGAGAGAGAGAGAGGGATAGAGAGGGAGAGGAAGAAGGAGAAATAAATGGAGAGAGAGAGAGAGAGAGAGAGCACACACCCCATTGCTGAGAGAAGAGGCAGGGAGGGAGAGGGAAAGAGAGAGAGCGTACTAGGTTTTTGTGCTCTTTCTTTATCTCTCTCTCTGTAGATCTCTCTCTCTCTCTCTCTCTCTCTCTCCCTCCCTCCTGTGGCTGTAGGGTGTGTGTCACAGCCACGAGTGAGCGAAAGAAAGAGCGAGAAGCGGTCATGCCAATAAAGCCCATTTGAGTCAGAGGGAGATAGTAGGTCAGCCAGCGAGAGCGAGCAGATGCGGGCCAGAGTTCCTGCAGTGCCTCCTCCTCCTCCTCTCCTCCTCCTCCTCCTGCTCCTCCTCCAGGGTGATCATTCTCCTCCTCCCCCTCCAGGGTGATCATTCTCCCCGGCTAAACATATTTATTTAGACAGCGTCTCCTCCCGGCCTCGAACAGAGGCGGCCTTTGAGAGGCAGCAGGCACACAGCTCCTGCGGACAGGACGAGGCTTGTGCGCGTGTCACAAGGGGCGGAAATGTGCTCGGCCGTAAATCATTTAGCATCGCAGCACAGGGTGGTGTGTGTGTGTGTGTGTGTGTGTTCGTTCGTGTCGGAGCATAGGGCAGGGCGGTTCAATGTGCCCAGATGCTTCAGCCAGAGATTGGCCAAGGCCAGGCGCTTCACCATGACCGACCGACCGAGCGAGCGAGCAAACAAACAGAGTAAACAGAGGAGAGAGAAAGACAGGGGTATACAAAGAGTGGGGCAGTGAGTGAGTGAATGAGTTAGTGACAGAGAGACGGAGAGACAGTGTGTGTGTAAACAGGAAGAACATGGAGCTGCTTTTCTTTTTTTAACTCCCTGCTCACATAAAATCACATGGCAGTGTTCATTATCAGGCTCATTAGTCACACACATTAATCATCTGGCTTTTACTTTGTTTTTCTGTTGAATTCAAACTGTTTCTCACGTACCTAGTCACTCTTACTCACTCTTTTACACACACACACACACACACACACACACATGCACACGCGCACACACACTATACCTAGTGCTGGTATATCTATTTGTGGTAACATTTACTGAAGCTTTGACCAAGAAGGGGTGGTATGAGAAGTGTTTCAGCTTGGCTGCTGTGGCCTGTTGTCTTTGTAGTTTCTTCAGTTCTCTTCAGGATTAACTTTCATATCTGCATTTAATGTAGAGTTTGATGCTCATCCTGTGAGAGCACTTTCTGTCTTGTCAGGAGGGTCAGGCTTCTCAGCTGCTCTGTAGCCCAGCCTCCTGTCCTGGTTCAGTGCAGTACCCAGCTCCCCCAGCAGGAGTCACTGTTACACAGGTAAAGTGGGAGCACACTGCTGCAGCTGTGGCAGGTGAGACCCTGCAGGTGACCCAGGTGCCAGTCCCTAGGCTTTGGGGTGGGAGACCCCAACAGATTATGTCCTGACAAATTATCTCCTGGATAAGGACAAATTTATTGTTGTTTTTGTCTTTTAATTGTTGTTTTTGAGGACCGGGTAATGGAAAATGGCAGCATTGAGTCAACTGTCAGATTGGCTTTATGTGATGAGTGCAAGCACCTGACTTTGTGTGTAGTTGAGATGAGTAAAGCAGCAGCATGGCTTTACTTTCTGATTTGTTTTTTACTGCTATAGCTAGCTTTGTAGTAAATGCTTGCCTGATCCCACTGATCCTGGGTGTACAGACAACACCACTCCTCTCCTGCACACACAGCCCATCATCGGCCACCAAAGCCAGTCATCCCTCCAACCCCCAACTGCATCTTATGCACTTTATGACCCCCCCCCCCCCCCCCCCACACACACACACACACACACACACACACACTGCACTTTGCTCTCCTGTCTCGATGCACAGTTTTAGACTAACAATCACCAATTTCACTGCATGTCCTACTCTATCCAGTATATCTATGCATGTGACAATAAACCATCCTTGTATCCTCAATCAGAGATGTATGTGGGTTAGAGGAAAAGATAGTAGTGTGGGGGTGGATGGAGAAGGGAAGTAGGAGGGGCTACTATGGGGTCACTGTGGGGACCCCCCACTCCACACACACACACACACACACACACACACACACACTCTGGTGCTGCTCTGGAGATCCTTAAACATGTTTACCAACGGAAGTGCTTCCTGCTTTCCCAGGGGTGGCTCTCAAGTGGCTTTCTCACCCCCTGTTACACACACACACACACACACACACGCACGCACATGCACACACACACATACACATGCACATATATACACACGCACATATACACATACATACATACACACACTTACTTCTCTGGTACACACACACGCACACACACACTTCTCTGGTACACACACACACACACACACACACTCACACTTCTCTGGTACACACACACACATACGCTTGCATACTCTTGCACGCTCTTCCAGTCCTTGTTTTATTCTTTGTCATTGAGGCTGCTAAAGGGACACAGGGTCATCGATTATACGCCGTGACAGTGTTGCTCTTAATTTCCCACAAACCCTTCTGTACTCCCCTAGGCTTTGGGCCGGGCTGTCTAGGATAAAGAAGAGTGTGTGTCTGTGTGTCTGTGTCTGTGTGTGTGTGTGTGTGTGTGTGTGTGTGTGTGTGTGTAAAACTGTTGGTGTGTGAATAGTTGCTAAAATGAAAAGGGGCTGCATTTCTGACCGGCCCGGCCCAGCGCCCCCGGGATTCTCATAAGCAGTTTTTGGCGTTTTACTGTTGATGCTTTTTCTGAAGGTCAGCAGCACTGCGGCCAGTTAGCCCCCCCCACCCCCTTTGCTTTGTTAAGCTACAACCCCCGCCCTCCCCACACACACACACACACACGCATACACACACACATAGACACATAGACGCACACATACACACACACACACACTCATAACCAACTCCACCCCCAGTCCCTTTCTCAGGTCAGCAATTCTAAATAAAGTCCCATTGATTCACACTCAGTTGCACCCCTCCCTCCCTCCACACACACACACACACACACACACACACACACACACACAGTCTCTCTCTCTCCTAATTCTGCCCCCTCCCTGACTCCCCTTGTGGCTCTCCTTCAGTGACTCTGCACAGTTTTATGTTTGAGGTGGAGGGTGGGGCAGCATTTTTGCTGTCTGTTCGCTGAGTCATAGTTGCCTGGGCATCCATGCTGGCATTTAGAGATGGGACAGAAGCAGTTTAGTTTTCTCTTTTAGTTTCTCTCGTCTCTGCTGGTCTCATAGATATGATATGAGTCATCGGACGTCTCTGGCTTATCTGTTGAACTAGTTTTTATGTGTTCCACCAGTCTGTCCTGCCCCATGTCTGAGATACTCTTTATCTTCATTGGAAATAACGGTCTTCAATCTAAGTCTCTGTGATGGACACAATTGTGTTTTTTCCATTTCCAGCCTGAAGCAGGTCCCCCCCTTTCACCCCCCATGAGTTGCCACCCACACGAATTGTGTAGTACTCTGAGAACTACGTAAAACATTTCGCCAGTGTGTGAATAAAAATGAATTGAACTGAATGCAAGCGATTACTAGAAGAAAGGCGTACTGTATATTGTGGCTGGGGCTTTATCAGATGCTGGGAAGTGTGTGTGTGTGTGTGTGTGTGTGTGTTTTTGTGTGTGTGTGTGTTTGCCTGTGTGTGTGTGTGTGTTAGAGGACCTTGTTCTGCAGTGGCCTGTCTGCTCAGGGATGCTTAGCGGTCGGCCCAGAACAGTAGAACAGTAGAACAGTGCCCCCTCTTCATGGCCGCTGCTGAGGGGGCCTGGGCAGCCCTGTGGCTGAGCGCTCACTGTTTCATCACCCTTCCGCAACACTGCAGCTCCACATTCCTCCTGTGTGAACAGCTTGTGCCAACACTGTCGGGACATTTAACACTGTCTCGCGCAAACACACACACGCACACACACACACAGACGCGCACACACACACACACTCGCTTTTTCTTGTTCTCTCCTTTTGTTTCTCTCTTTGTCTCTCTGTCTCTCTGACAGACAGACACACACACACACACACACACACACACAAAGACAACAGACACTCACTTTTTCTTGTTCTCTCCATTTGTCTCTCTCTGTCTCTCTTTTTCTGTCTGACAGACACACACACAGATGGTGTTGAGTGGCCGTGACTTGGCAGGGCTTGTTCTTGTCCCCCACAGAGCCCCTGTCCTCAGCTACTGTAGGTCTGATAGGGGTCAGAGACCAGCACCCCCCCAAAATACACACACACACACCATTGGCCCTGAACAGTCACACATACACATACGCACACACACAGACACACACGCATACAAACACAACCCAGCGTCCCTCTTTCACTTACTGTCACACACACCAGTGTTTCTCTCTGTCTTTCTATCCCCCCCCCCCTTCTCTCTCTCTCTCTCTCTCTCTCTCACTATCCAGGGGTCAGGTTGGCTCAGCCTGTTGCTATTAGTAGGTGTGCAAACTAGAAATGTTGGGCCCCATGAAAAGAATACCATATTGGGCCCCCATGAAAAGAATACCATATTGGGCCCCCCTTATTATTAATAATAATAATTACGGTGTCCTGAAGGGGCCCCTGTCAGTGCTGGGCCTCAGTCATCCGAACCCCCACCCCCAGCGGGAGAGCTCCTGGCAGGCAGGACAGATTACGCCTTGGCTCTGCTGTGAGGAATTACAGTAGGCAGGGATGATGGGTGGCGACCACATCTCTCTGTCTGTTTGTCTCTGTCGGTCTCTGTATCTCTATCT
>CM059266.1:7616621-7639121 GCA_030347295.1 Setipinna tenuifilis
CACACACACACACACACACACCTCCCCGCAGCCTGTGGTGGGTGATGACTGTCCTGCCTGCTCTGTCTTGACTCATGTCTGCTGAGGGAGGGGGAGGGAGGGGGGAGTGTATTCCAGATGCTGTGATCAGGAGGAAAGCCATCTGAAATGAACCAGCACAGAATGCTGTGCTGTGCTGTACTCTACTGTGCTATACTGTACTGTGCTGTACTATGCTATGCTGTACTGTACTCTGCTCTGCTGTGCTGTACTGTACTCTGGTGTGCTGTGCTGTGCTTTGCTTTGCTGTGCTGTGCTTGCTCGAGGATTGGGCTATTGCAGAAAAGACTAAAGCACAGTCAATTTACACAGCTGCTTAAAAAAGATCAAGGATGTGATCAAGAATCACCCAAGAACCATTTAGCAGCATTTAGGAATGAGCAAACAGGAAAGACCTCCAGGATCAAGCAGTACAGTACAGTACAAGCCAGACTACAGTCACCCCCCATAGCTCCCAAAGCCCCCTGGCTCTTTAGCTAGCTCTCTGTGTGCTCTCTCAGCACAGCATTCTGAGCTTTTTCACAAGCATCACTTCAAACGAACATGAGGACGTCTCATAGCGCGCAGACCCCAGAGGAAGCATTCCAGCCGCTAACGACACTGTAAAACTAGCTAGAGATCCATAGGATTTAGCTTAGCCTGCAGATAGTAAAAATCGTTGTGGAAATCTGATCATAGCTGTGGGGGGGGGGGGTGAGGGGAAGGTAGTGGTGGTGGGGGTGGGTGGGTACAGGAAATGTGGCAGCGAAGGACAAAAAAAAGAGAGAAGAAGAAAAAGGAGGGGAGGAGGAGGAGAAGGAAGAGGGAGAGGAAAGGAAAGGAAGAGCAGAAGGAAGATGTAAAGAGAAAGGAGGAGGAGGCAGGAAAAGGTGGAAGAAGGATGACGAGGAAGAGGAGGAGGAAGAGTGAGAAGAGGAAGAGGGAATGGGGCCTTACATGGCGTCTGCCCCCCAACTCCCCACACACACACACACACACACACACTCTGGGCTGGCTGTAGCAGCTCTCTGCATTTCTCTGCACATTGTGTGTGGGTGGAGGAAGTAAGGGGGCTATTTCTGGCAGTGCTTATTTAGCTGTGACACTTTCCTTACCCCAGGCTTTCCCCTGTGTTGTTTTCCCCGTCAACCACAGCCCAGCATGTTCTTCAATTAAGCCAGCTGGGGGGGGGGGGGGGAATATACGATAGGGGCGCGCAGCTTTGATGCGTTTCCTGGAAGTCAGAGAAAGGCCTGCTGACGAGTGACTGACTGTCTGACTGACTGACTGACTGGTTATAAAGATTCCACCATCAGCATGTCTCAAGTGCTTCCCTTTTCCTTTTCCTGCCTTGTACCCTAGTCAGAGCTAGGGGGCGCTCTACCTCACTTTCCCCCCAGGCATCACCCCCTCTCCCTCGCTCTCTCTCTCCCCCTCTCTCTCTTTCTTGCTCTCTCTCTTCTCCTATCCCTATCTTTCTCTCTCTCTCTCTCCCTCCCTCCCTCTGTCTGTCTTTCTCTTATTTACTCTCTCTCTCTCTGACTGACTGGTCATAAAGATTCCACCAGCAGCATGTCTCAAGTGCTTCCCTTTTCCTGTCTTGTACCCTAGTCACATCTAGGGGGCGCTCTGCTTCACTTTTCCCCCAGGCCACCACCCCACCCCACCCCACCCCACTCCACCCCACAGTTTCCTGCTTCTTGTTTGTTTACATTATGCCACTCGGGCATCACGCCAGCATCCACTTACGGACGGAGACTCATGCCAGGGTGGGTCTTTCTTTTTCTTACGTTCATTTTTTTTTGTTTTTCGCATACTCATCCATTTGTGAAGCAAGATAGATTGTTCTTGCTGACATGTATGCAGAGGAGTAGCTAGGAGGCGGCCAAATGCAGGAGTGCACTTTGTTGGCAGAAAGCCCCCAATCTGTCTCCTGTGGATTAAACCCCACTTCTTGTAGATAGTTTTTTTTTATGGGTGGCTGTTAGGCTAAGAGGGCCAGGAAATATTCTTGTCAGTGTCTAGTCATCTATATAATAGCTGATCATTTTCAACAACAGAGCATTGTGTCTTTGCTAGTGCCACAGTTAACTGTTTGGCTGTTAAACAACTGACCGGTCTATGCAAATAGGTTTTATAGCTTCTTGTACCTGTTCCCGGGAAGCTGTTACTCCCAGGATGTGTGTACACCATAAACATGTGGGAAGCTTCCTGGCTTTGTCAGAGTCGGTTAAAAAACATCTTCACAATGAAAAGTACTCATGCGCATTTAATGGTAAAAAATCAAAATAAAACTTCAAAATTTGACTTTTGACTGTTTTATGTCTAGTCAATTCAAGTCAACTTTATTGTCAATTCTTCACATGTGTTAGACATACAAGGAATTGAAATTACGTTTCTTACTGTCCCATGCATAGACAAGAATGACAAACATTAGAGAAATACATTAAACATTGAGGTGCAAAGACATTAAACATTAAAGATTAAAGTGCAAGACAAGACCATATAGAGTACTGTAAGGTAATCTGTCTTCTTGCCTATCCTGAGTGTAACATGTTACATTTACATCTAGTTTGTAGGGTTCAGTAGTATCTGTCTGAGGTAAAACAAAAAGTGTTTTTTAAAGTTGATATTAGACACTCCACAGCTTCAGTACACATGTATTTTTGTGAAAATACTGAAACGTGATGGTCCAGCAGACATTAATCATGTGTGGTGGTGGTGGGTACGGCTATGGCTGTGTGTGTGTGCAGCAGGGTGCCATGGTGCTGGAGTGTGTCTGCAGCAGGGTGCCATGGTGCTGGAGTGTGTGTGCAGCAGGGTGCTATGGCTGTGTGTGTGTGCAGCAGGGTGCCATGGTGCTGGAGTGTGTGTGCAGCAGGGTGCTATGGCTGTGTGTGTGTGCAGCAGGGTGCCATGGTGCTGGAGTGTGTGTGCAGCATGGTGCCATGGTGCTGGAGTGTGTGTGCAGCAGGGTGCCATGGGGCTGGAGTGTGTGTGCAGCAGGGTGCCATGGTGCTGGAGGTCACTCCAGTCAGTGTTAGCACTCACAGGGGTTCTGTGGAAAATAATTGAAATCCCACAAATTCTTCCTGCACCGGACCAAAGCTCCAGCAGGTAATTAAAACCTCATAAATCATCGGTGTGTGTGTGTGTGTGTGTGTGTGTGTGTGTGTGTGAGTGTGTGTGTGTTTGGACACTGCAGACTCTGAGGGCTGCCTGTTTTCTTTCAAAGCTCCAGCAGCAATGAGTGAGAAGCAAGGGGGGGGGGGTGCAGCTCTGAGTCAGCCAGAGAGGGAGGGAGGGAGGGGGGAGAGAGAGAGAGAGAAAGAAAAAGAAAGAAAGAGAGAGAGTGAGGGAGGGAGGGAGAGAAAGACAGGGAAGGGAGGGAGTGAGAGAGACGCAGAAGGAAAAGAAAGGGAAAGGGAGAGGGAGGGGATCGACGGGAGGAGTGGATAGAGAGAGAGCGAGAGATAGAGCAGAGAAAGGAAAAGGAGGGGTGGGGGGGAGTGGAGAGAGGAAAGAGAAGAGCAGGGAAAAGAGTGAGGGGGTTGGAAGAGAGAGGGAGGGAGAGAGGAGGGGTGCAGAGGAGAGGGGAGGTGGGAAGAGAGAGGGAGGAAGAGAGGAGGGGTGCGGAGGAGAGGAGAGGGGGAAACTAGAATGCGGGGAGGAGAGAGGACAGGGGAGAGATAACGACTGGAACAGGAAGGAAGAGGAGCGGAGAGGCGAGGTGAGCTACAGCGTCCTCTACACACACACACTCCTACCCGCCCCCTGCCTCCCCCCTCCAGCCAGGATGTGTGTGTGTGTGTGTGTGTGTGTGTGTACGCACGCTGAAGGTTCTGTTGGGGTATGTTTATGTGTGTGTGTGTGTGTGTGTGTGTGTGTGTGTGTGTGTGTGTACGCACGCTGAAGGTTCTGTTGGGGTATGTTTATGTGTGTGTGTGTGTGTGTGTGTGTATGTAACTGTGTGTGCTAAAGGTTTTATTTGTGTGTGTGTGTGTGTGTGTGTGACTGTGCTGAAGGTTCTATTGCTAAGCTAAACTGAGAATACTAGCTGTCATTCAGTAGTGCTGCTCTTTATGTGACAGAGCTGAGGAAAGAAGGAAAGGACAGGATAGAGAGAGAGAGAGAGAAAAAGAGAGGGAGGGAGGAAAGGAGGGAGGGAAGGACGTGTGGAGGTGTGGCGTGTCTCTGCTGGGAATGTCACATGAGCTCTGAGTGGGAGGGGCCTGGGAGGTGGGGTGTGTGTGTGTGTGTGTGTGTGTGTGTGTGTGTGTGTGTGTGAGTGAGGGGAGGGGGGGCACAGTGACTCCAGCTGGGGCTCACACTGGAGGATAGAGCCCAGGCAAGGGGACGGGTAAGGAGGGTGAGTCAGAGCTCTCTGTCTTTTTCTCTCTCCTTTTCTGCCTTTTTCCTTCCTCTCCTCTCTTCTCTTTTCTCTTTCTTTTTCTTGTCTTCTCCACTCGTTCATTCCTCTGTGCCTCCATGCACAAACATTGTTACTGTTACTGGAATTGTGGACTGGAAACTTCTTGTTTGATTGCACTGCAGAATTTGACAATGAGTACTATTGTGTGAGTGTGTGTGTTTGTGTCTGTATATGTGTGTGTGTGTGTGTGTGTGTGTGTGTGTGTGTGTGTGTGTGTGTGTTTGGGTGTCCATGCTTGTTGATTGCTGTTTGCTTGCTGACTCATTGCACAGTGTGTTAAAGGTGTTACTTTTCATGTTGCTATGAATTGTTCATGTGGAGCTTTAACATGGAAAACTTGTCATGAATGGTTAACTTCACCTTGGAAACAGAACAGCTGTGTGTGTAAGTGAGGTAGGTGTGTGTGTGTGTGTGTGTGTGTGTGTGTGTGTGTGTGTGTGTGTGTGTGTGTGTGTGTGTGTGTGTGTGTGTGTGTGTGTGTGTGTAAGGGGCGGCGTCTTTTTTTTCTTTCTCTATCGGACACACACACACACACACACTCTCTCTCTCTCTCTCTCTCTCTCTCTCTCTCTCTCTCTCTCTCTCTCTCTCTCGGACACACACACACACACACACAGACACTCTCTCTCTCTCACTTGTGTTGTGTTGTACCCCTCGGCGGCTGTCTGCAGTGTCTCTCTGTGCCTTGTAATTAATGGAGGAAGCTGTGGGGGGTTATTAGTGTAATCAGCATGTCGCACCTCCTCGTATTGCCAGCAGCTTCACCTCCTTTAATTTATCCCTCCATCTTCTCCTCCCTCCATCTTTCCCTGCCCCCCCTCCAGCCAGGGTGTGTGTGTGTGTGTGTGTGTGTGTGTGTGTGTGTGTGTTTGTGTGTGTGTGTGTGTGTGTGTGTGTGTGTGTGTGCACACGCTGAAGGTTCACACACCTACCTTACTCGTGTTGTGAGGAGCTTCACCTCCTTTAATTTATCCCTCCATCTTCTCCTCCCTCCATCTTTCACCCCCTCTTCCCTCCCTTCCTCCCCCCACCCCCTCCCCCCTTCCCCTTCCCCTTCATTCTGCCTCTATGTACCCCAGGGAGGTTTGTCAGTATTTCTGACTCTTGTCCAGGGATATGTGGTCGATCTCAAACACTTCATGGGTTTATGGGCTGAACCGCTGGTCCAGATTGTTCAGAGGTGACCTCCACATTCAGGGGGCCATGCGCTCACCAACGCCAACGCAAGTTGAGCAATGCCTAGTGGGAGTCCAAAACCTCCCCAGGAATGGATCATGACTCTCCAACTGATTTAATCTTCAGCTTGTAAAACTTTCCTGAAGTGTTGTTGTTTTTCCCTGTTGTTTTGTAGTCTTTTCGCTGCTGATATGGACTTGTGTACTAGTGTGGGGTACAGTGTTTGAAGCAGGTGTTGAAATGGCTATACACAAGCAGTGGCTAAAGGGGATTGGCATTACTGTAGGTTGCCAGATCCTGTGAAATGGCTATACACAAGCAGTGGCTAAAGGGGATTGGCATTACTGTAGGTTGCCAGATCCTGAGATGGCTATACACAAGCAGGGGATTGGCGTTACTGTAGGTTGCCAGATCCTGAGATGGCTATACACAAGCAGGGGATTGGCATTACTGTAGGTTGCCAGGTCCTGTGAAGTTGCTGTTTGTGTTGGAGGGGTTAGCCGATGATGTCAGCCTTGGCAGAAATAACCGGCGGTGGTGGTGGCATAGATAGCGGCAAGCGGTGTGTGTGTGTGTGTGTGTGTGTGTGTGTGTGGATGTGGGTGGGGGGGGTGGTATGTCAACACATCACACAGCTCCTCACGCTCCCCACGTTCCTCAGTGTTTATGTCTCCTGGCCAGTCATCCAGAGGCTATAGGCCCAGACTAGTGGACACATACGGGGGCAGCAGCTGGACTTGACTCCCCAAGTCATAAACGAGGTTCCCTTGCTGAGAGGTGTCAACAGGACTGTGAGGGAACAGATTTACGCAGTCTGACAGGCAACTCTATGTACATGTCGTAACCACGCCGCCAACGCTCGTATAGCCTACCCTACACTACACGACTATGTACATGTCGTAACCCCCCCCACCCACCCCTACCCCCCTTTACAGACATATCCTTTACACCAAACATAGTCTGGCCCAGCTTTCTGCCAGAAACCCCCTTTCTACTGCACAGTCTGCCGTGACTGAGTGGAGCTCCCCTGGATCGCTAAACTGGGGTGTGCTGAAAAGCCTCTCTGGCTCGGACTCCTGGACCAAACATTCCAGCCACCTCGCGGTGTCCAGCCCGATCCGAGGCCGGGGCCCAGCTCGGAGGCCAGGTGGGCTGAGGTTGAGGGGGGTTGTTGTTTAATACCTGTACTTCTCACGCTGGACCCGCCGTAAGTACAGAGCGCGCTCACACACAATGACAGGCTGGGAACAGGCGACGGACATGGACCACGTGTGGTGCTCTCGTCTGGTAGTTTACGTTGTCGAGAGCTGTGTTTGAATGTGCTGAGTAGCGTCTGTTATTGTGCTGAGGGGCCCGATGAGAGACCCTGAAGGGTGCTTGTAAATATCTCCTACCACATACATACACACACACACACACACACACACACACACATACACAGGCACACACATACACAGACACACACACATACACACACACACACACACACAGACACACACATACATACACACATGCACGCACATACAGATACATACACACGCACACACACACATACACACACACTCACACACACACAGACACACACATACATACACACATGCAGTCACATACAGATACATACACACATGCACGCATATACAGATACATACACACACACACACATACACACAGACACACACACATACACACACACTCCTTCGCCCAGTGCTCCTCTTTCATGCCACAGCTAAAAGTAGCCGTGCCACACACAGCTTTGTTCTTCCAGGAACAATAAACCACCGTGCCTATTGATCACTCACTCCTCCATGACTGATGAGCACCACACAGATTGCTCATGTAAACTAAGGCAAACAAACAGAGAAAGGTCACGCGTATACAGACAGAGCCACATGCTGGTGCAGCAGTGAGGAGACCTAAGCAAATCCAGTGCAGTGTTCAGCTGACCACAGAGGGCTTAATGTGTGTGGTGCTAATGGTGCGATGAAAGCTGACATCCCAAGTCTCCTGGATGTACTGGGACAGCGCTGCCCTGATGCTGAGAAGTATCTCAGTAGTCTAGGGTGACCAAGAGCATGCATGAGTGTGTCTGAGTTGTGTGCTGTAGCGTACAGTTTGCATTAACGTCTTAACCACTGGTCATGGGGCGTGATATAATTGTAAAAGACATGTTGAGATGAGTTAAGATTGTTCTGTTGTATTCATGTGTGCTGAATTTAGCATTCAGTAAAATTCAGACAATTCAGTATCCAAGCAAAGTAGGGGGTTGGTCCCAAGGAGCTCTCTAGCAGGGGGAGAGATATGTCACTGAAATGCATTTTTGCGGATTGGGATGCCTGGGTAAGAGCCCTGCATGGTAAGGGGTAGCAGTAGGGCTGGTGGGGTGTGCTGTGTCGCTACTATGCTATGCAGTGCTGGGGTGTGCTGTGTGGCTGCTACAGTATGCCGTGCTGGCTGGGGTCTTTGGGTTTCACCCAGTTGTTGCTGGAGGCCATGTCTGTCACACTGGGATCAGATAACAGGGCTCTTGAACGCTGCTAGCTGTCAAAGTCCCATTCCAACACTATTACTCATTATTACCCCCCACACCCCCACCTCTCTTTTACAAGAAAAATACACTTTGACACAGCACTCACTCAATCATTAAATACACCATTTTTATAGAAACGTTTAACTTTTATTGTGGTATTAATGTGCTGCATTTTTTCGAGCCATATGAAGAAAGTACAGCAGTTAAAGGCAAATATATGCCCAATGCTATTACATGGATGCATAATTTATGCATGCCTATTATGTAAAATTAACTTTTATGCATCAGCTATGTAAAACCAGTGCTTCCATACCCATAAGATGTAAGAGGGCACAGCGGAGGGTAAATAGGCCTAATTGTCTGATATGCATTTTATGAAGTGCCTTAAAGCCACTTACAGACCTAATTCCAGTTAATATGCTAAAGACAGTGCTGGAATTGCCTTTTAGTTTTCATTGATATTCCATCAAGATATCCTCCTGGGGTATGCATTTCCAGTTGTGAGATTAAATCACAGTTACGGCATGATTTCAGATGATGAGTCCATCGCTGAGATGCATATTTGGTATCGGATATCAAAGGACTGGATGATGAAAGCAAGAGCACCACACAACACCACACGGTGACATTCCTTCGCCTCTACAAAAGCTTTTGCAAGTGTGAGGTGTCGGAGACATTTCTTGGCCTGCAGTCTGCCTATCTGTGGTCACCCACCTGCTCTGTTGCCTCTCAGCCCTCTCCTCAGATCACTGACAGGAATGTCTCTGCAAGACTTCAAAATCCCCGCCCGTTGCTAGGCATTTTCCTCCTGGCCAGTGTCAGGAGGGGCGTTTTGCTGTGGAATGGGGCCTGGGTACCGTGTGGGTACCGTATGTCCGCTGGCTTTTGGGCATTAATGGTAAATCCCCAAAGGAAAGGCACGGAAGGTGTGAAGGCTCCATATCTGGTTTTTATCATCAGTAGTCCCTACCTCTGCCAAGCACTCTTGTGTTTGTGGGTTTAAGATAAGGAGCTGACACGAGGTAGGATTAAGGGCACTGAAGGCTAACAGCATGGCGGGTGCTTTGGCCTAACACGTCCAGGGGCGTTTTTGGCCCCATCCGAGCAGTGGGCATATTTGTGTTGTGTGTGAGATTAACATTCTGTTGGTTTTGGCTTGCGTTACGTTAGCAGGAATGTTACTGTGCGTGTGCAGCTTCCATGTCAGTGAGTGCGGAGTGGAGGCAGGCTAACGAGGTCTTGTGTTGGCAGTGTAGCCAAGGCAAAAACCAGAGGCAGGCTGGGTAATGTTGGCTATGTTCAGTGCGGGGGTAACCTGACAGGGCCCAAATTGTAATACAGAAGTGTTTTTGTGTGACGACCTTCTCGCAACTTTCATCTGCTTCCCTCTGTTGTTGTCTGGTCTCAAATGCTTGCCATTCCTAAGGGCTTCTCAAGTCTCACATCTCTCTCTCTCTCTCTTCCTCCTCTCTCGCACTCGCTCTTGTCCCACCCCCAACCCAGCCTAGCTGGTGGGGTGTCAGATTGTTACAGCGCACACAGTCCAGTCCCATCTCTCCTCTAGAGATTTTCTCCCCTTTTGAGACCTTTTTGAGTCCTCCTTCAGTTTTCTCTTTTTTAACAGCAGGTGACAGTGGCTGCTTTTACGACCTCCTCTGTGTACGGAGCACGAAGGTCAGAGGTCGCATTCTCCCAGGCAGAGAGGTTCACGACGGTCACCCCCCCCCCCCTCCTTTAAACAGAGGGCACCTACCCAAACATGGTGTGCTGGGGGGGGCCATAAAATGGTGAAATGTTTGCTAACTGTTTGGAGCCCTCTTATATTAAGGGGGGCCTCTTCAGGGGAACGTGGACGGGAAGTGAAAGACCCTGCTTCCCCCTTTGTGTCAGATGGAGCAGACCCAGATGTAACCCAACACTCACCCCGCCCCCCACCTCCCACCCCCGACCCCTCACCCCTCACCCCACCACCAGGTCTCCCTCCGGCTCCACATAATTGCATCTTCCTCGAGGCAATCTCCATATAATGCTGCCTTATGCCGAGCGCAAGCCTCCGGCTGTTGTCCCACGTCATGTGGCCCACTGCCTGACTCCAGTCAAGGGACAGCAGCAGGACCCAGCAGGACCCAGCTGCTGGGAAGCACAGGAGCTGCCGAGCTGCAAACTGGCTTGTGTTTTTCCGTTCGAAAGTAAACAATTATGTTTCAGAGGTGGACATCCTGCTGGGTTCATCCCGGTAGTAAAAGTATACATGCCATATATTTGACCCAGCCATCTCACTAAAGTAGCTGATGTCGTAATCAGGAAAAAAAACTCTTAAGTCAGGTAGATGAGTTAATTTGTGAAGTTACATGTGTTAAGAGCACAGGCAGAAGAAATACATGGCAGGATTTTGTACTTTTCAAGGCGGTTTGTTCACCTGTGCTACCTTTGCACTGCCTTTGCTTTTCCATTCTGCCTGCAGACCTCTGGGCTGAGGACAGAAGAGAGAAGAGAGGCACTCTAAAGTGTTTCAGTGCAGCTTCTTGAAAACTTGAAATCCTGCTAATCAGTAGAGCAGCAGTGCAGTGCTCATCGTTGGGCACCATTTCAGCCATTTCAGTGCGTTTAGTTGTGCAGAGCGGAAGATTAATGGCCGATGTGTCCCATGTTTCTCCGCTCTGGATCTTCCTCTCCTGGTTCTGGATGGAGCAAAGCAGAAGAGCAGATGTTAAACGCTCGCCTGCTCATAAAGAGGCTGTGTGTAGCTTGGGGATTGGGTGGGAGGGGATGGGGTGTGGTGGAGATGGTGGTGGTGGTGGTTGGCGGTGTTTGGTGGTTTCTGTGGACACAGCCTATTTGCAACCCGCTCGTTTGTTTTTTGTGAGTTTGCTGGACGTCCGTTTGATATTTTATACGCGGAGCATGCTCCTCCGCACGTGGACAATGTCTCTCTCGTCCCCCCTTTGCTGACCGCCTCTCTCCCCTGGGTCACCACCGTCCTGCCCGCCCGCCTGCCTGCCTGCCAGACGCAGCCTCAGAAAGCGCCCATAACTACAGGGTTTTGCCCCCATGAAGAGAAGTCAGCAGGAAATCACCATAATTTCACTTGTCCAAGGGTTGCAACTTGTTTTCTTATTCCACCAAGACAAACTTTCTGTGCCTCTCTGTGTTCGGCAAGCAGGGCCTCTGGTTTTCATCCACCTCCGCTATTAGGAATGGAAACCAGGTATTTGAAGTCTGGATCAGTCGCATAGAATTTTGTCTCATTCGACATGTGGAAAAGGTTACTGTACATTTGCAGGTCGGTACAGTGATAAGTAGGGCAGAAGTTGCCGCGCACACGCTGGTTTCCTGTGACAGGCCCGTGATTGGCCGATATTTCTCTGTAAGGGTTGTGTAAGGAATGAATCAGTGTGTAAGGCTATGCAGACCTGCCCCCCACCCCTCATCTCCTCCTTCTCCTCCTCCTCTTCCTCCTCCTCCTCTTTCTCCTCACTGTGGTGTTGGAATTGCTGGCATTTATTTTAAACAGGCCACTGGATACTTTGCAAAAAAAAAAGGATGAAAAAAAAGTTTGAGCCCCCACCCCCTCTCAGCCCCCCTTTTGTCCCTAATTGAAACCAGGAAAGCATCTTGGAGGTTTGCGCGGAAAGTTTTTGTTTGTGCATGTTACAAAAGCTGTGGGATCAGCCCCTCCAAGTGTTTCTTGGCTGGGCGAGGGCTAGATAGCGATGAGGGCTGTGATAAAAGGGCAGCCAAATTAGCACACACACAGGGTGTAATCAATAACCCAAATCTAGCAGTCAGCGCAAATATGCATGCGTGATGGTGCCAGTAGTCCTCTGACCGCTTCTCACCGATGCGATGCCCTTGCTTTGAAAGCTCTAACCACAGTGTTAATAGACAGATGAGTTGAGTTACTTTTTATGCAATATTAGACAAAGACAAACTTTGGTGCTCCTTTTTATGCAATGTTAGACAAAGACAAACTTTGGTGCACAAACACAAACTTTGGTGCTCCATTTTATGCAATATTAGACAAAGACAAACTTTGGTGCTCCTTTTTTTGTGTGTTTGGTATTCTCGCCTTTGACGTTCACAACATTGCTGGCTTCCCCCCCCCCCCCCCCCCCCTCCGCTGTAAAAGCTCTCTCGTTTCCTCATAAAACTATTCAGATCTCTTGTGGTGAAACTTGAGGAGACTCTTCCCCCGGTCTGGTCTTGGTTGGATTGGACCGGCTCTCACCTTGTGTATGTAAGCCCAAAAACATGTCCAAGAACTATGCAACACACTTCCTGTCCCTCTGTCCCCCTGTCCCACATGGCTTAAAACAGGATGACCCTGGACATGATGAAGGGGTATTGTAATACACCCCCCCCCCCCACCCCCTTCCCCTGTTTCCCAGCTCTGGCGTGTTGGGTGCTTTGTGATGATGTGCTGGTAATGTCTCCCAGATGTGGCGCTCATAAAGGCAGAGTCTGTAATGGCGGCTCTCAGAGGTGCAGTGGATTTATGGGGGTCACTCCCCTCGTCCCCCCCATGCTCAGGCACCTGTGTGGGGCTCTGCTGGTGTGTGTGTGGTGGCGAGCTGTGGTGACACACACACACACACACACACACACACACACACACACACACACCCCACACACCCCCCTCAGAGCTGGACGCCAATTCCTGGGGTCTGTGGTCAGCTGCCTCCACAAGCTTTATGGTATCCTGGCAGCTCGAACAAGGGGCTTCCCCCCCTTCCCCCCCTCCCACAGTGAAACCTGACCATTTCCTGGATGACTGTTCAAAGAGGAGAATGTCGGGAGATAAAGATACAAATGCTTTGAGCTCCCAGAAGCTGGAGCTGACTGAAGATCAGACATATTTGTAGAAAGATATTTATTGATTTAGATGTCTGTTATGCTGACCCTCATTCTACTGAGGGACTTTTTAACTGCTGCTCTACCAGCATTCGTATCAGCTTTGGTGCTCAATGTGAGAAAAGACTTTTTCCATTTTCATTTCTATCATAAAATGCTCCTTTTGAAATGCGAGGGCTTGATTATTTGTGCTGGTCCAAGCCTATAAATCCCTTTGAGTGGTTCGAGTGGCCTAGGCATTGGTGGGAATAAGGACTGGTTGTACGGTATGCCGAATGTCTACATTCCCTCAGAGTAACGTGAAGAGTGCTGGGCTCTTGGCTATAAGGTCAAGGGAGATGTCCTGTCCTCCTACAACAGAACATTATTGGCCTCTAATCCCAGCAGGCCCTCTTGTTAAATAAAAAAGGGCTTTGCTCTTGTTTACACTCACAGGAACATGAGCAAGTGCTGAGTGATTCTGTTTGTCCAGCTTTTTACAGTGTGTACTGGAAACACAAAAAGACACTACATCAAGCCCTTACTGTAGCTCTCCCTATAGATACTCTATCTCACTGTACATTCTCTGCAGGCCCTGAGGGATCCCCCCCACACACACACCCCTCCCCATCCTCTTGCTCCGGCTGTTTGGTATTCCCAAGCAGACCTGAGATCCAGGACAGTGCGGCGTTCCCATGGAGTGTCACCTCAAAGCAAGCTGGCTGCTTTTGTATGGGTCCCCTGGCGGAGCTGCGCCGTGAGGACCACTAAATAACTGAATAACAATGACGAGAGAAAAGGGAGGAAAAAAAAGAGAGAATCTGGCCCCAGCTCGGAGCAGCGCCACAGGGCCCCCAGTGAGAGGAGACTTGAGACTCTGTGTGTGTGTGTGTGTGTGTGTGTGTGTGTGTGTGTGTGTGTGTGTGTGTGTGTGTGTGTGTGTGTGTGTGCGCTCTCACGCTCCCTGTTTGTGTTTGCTGCCTGCCTGTCTATGCAGTGCAAACACACTCGCTCCTGCAGTCCCACGGTTCACTTTACAGGGCCAGTGGAGGTGTGAGGGCAGATTTACGGCCAGGTCTGGTGTGTGTGTGTGTGTGTGTGTGTGTGGTGTGTATAGGGGCAGTGTGTGTGTGTGGTGTGTGCCCGTGTGAAGTTGGGTATGTTAACGAGGTGACGGTCCAGTCCATACTCAAAAGGACCGTAAGTGTGTCCGTGTTGCCCTGTTCAAGCAGGTGGCTACTCCACACACACACACACACACACACACACACACACACACACACACACACACACACACTATGGCATGCATGTGAAATCTCTACTGTTTCTCCTTTCATTGCACCTATGAAGTTTGGTCTAATTGGTGCTGGACAGCCATAATCTGACTGGAGACAGAGAGTGTGTGCATATGTCTGTGTGTGTGTGTGTGTGTGTGTGTGTGTGTGTGTGTGTGTGTGTGTGTGTGTGTGTGTGTATGAGAGAGAGAGAGAGCGAGAGAGGGGAGGGAGGCAAAACAGGCAGGAGGAAATAGCGTGCTGACCGGTCAGTTGAGGTTTCTGTGCAGTGTGTGTGGGTGCCGTCAAATTGCGCTGAAAGGAAGGAGTGTGGTGAGGAAGCCATTCATCTTCATTCAGCACATGTCAAAGGGGAATGGTGCTCCTCTCTTCTCCCCCCTCTCTCTGTCTCTCTACACACACACACACACACATACACACACACATACACACACACATACACACACACATACACACACACATACACACACACACACACACACACACACACACACACACACACACACACATTGTTTAGCTTTGGTGAGGGCAGAGGAGTGCACACCCAGTCTTCCTCTTGGAGAGTATGTCACAGTTGACTTCTTCCTCTGTGGTTGTGGGTGTGGGTGTGTATCAGTAGTACTTATGAAGGTGAAAGTTTAGCCCTTGTTACATGTGGCAGCCAATTGCCCTTGGTTGTGTGTGTGTCCTGCAGTAACAGCATGTAATACTACATTGTACATACTTACAAACTTCACTTCTGTCACTGTAGCTGAAGTGTGTGGCTGCGGATCCCCCAGTCATAGTGTTGGGTAGTGTATGCTGTCCATTTTCTTGTGGTGGTTTTGCTATCATGTGATATTGTGGATGTTTAAATCCCACCACCAATGCTGGAAACTCTTCCCCCCCCACCCCTATTTATGTTCCTTCTTTGCAGTAATGTAATTTTCTCTCCTTCCTTTCCTCTCTTTCCTCTCTTTCCCTTCTCTGGTTCAGCTCCACCTCCTACAGTAGCCTCGCAGCGTTGAGTTCAGGCTGAGCCAAAGTGGCTCTTTTGTGTAGCGGGCTGCCTGTGGAATATGATCGTATTGCTGGATTAGTTGGCAGCCCTCTCTCTGGCTGCAGGGGCCAGAACTGACAGGCATGCAGAGTTAGCTGCCTTGCCCAAAAACCCACCACCCACCAACCCTGCCCACCCTATCCCCCCCACCCTCCACCCTCCACCACATACCCACACAGCCCCTGGAAGCCAGGCGTGCCCAGGGGAGATTGGGTTTCAGAGGCCTGGGCTCTGCCCTGCTGTGGAGATAATGATGTTGACCAGCGACCGACAACCCTCACAGCACACCACCCACCCACCCAACTCACCCACACTCTACTGGGCTTAGTCCAGACCTACCCAGGCCTACCCCGGTCCAGTCCAGAGTGGTGGTCGTAACATGGAGTTGTGGTCAGATCATCGTAATAGATGTAGAACGGAGTGGGTGTAGTGGCCCAAACCAGTGTGTTAGTGCGGGTGTGGGTGCTTTTGGTTCCAATGTACATCATTGTAATGTAAGGGTGTTTGCAGGACATGAAAATGTTATTGTGTAATTTTGGTTTCAGTGTTTTCCTGTGGTGAGTGTGTGTTTGTGTGTGTGTGTGGCACTTTTGCAAAATGGCTGACGTAACGGCTTTAAATTTTTGCCTCCAGTGAGAAGTGTTTGTGCAGAAAATAAATGTTACCAAGGTCAAGCGTTTCGATGAGTGTTGGCAAAAAGCACCCCATTAAAATATGCAATAGGTGTGAAGGTGAGGGACAAAAAAAATGCTCAGCGATTTGTTTAAAGTTTAAAAGATGCATTTTGGTTTTTTTAAGTTGGGAGAGTTCACCGCAGTTGACGAAAGCCATGTTGTCTTCTCCGGGTCTTGTGAGAAGCGTTTCTCATCTCTGCGGTCGGGCTTCCCATCCGCAGCGACCTCCATTAGGCGTGTTGGACTGCTGAACACTTGGCAGACCCGCGGAACCATCTGGATTGGCTCCGATCGGATCGGCTTTGGATCGGTTCTGCTGACTCCAGGCCCACTCTGCTCTCCCATCTCGCCCGTGAGAGTGTGTCTCTGGCTCCGGAGAGGTGCCGCTGCAGTGAGAATTAAAATAAAATAGTAAAATACATTTAAAATAGTGAAAATAATATCAGCTATGTGTAGGTGCGAGTTGAAGGATGGGGGTTAGATGGCACCTGCCTACCGCCTCCCGCCAGCCAGCGTCTCTGGTCTTGGAGCGTATCGCGGCGTCTTGTTATGGCTACCCGTCAGCTCCGGCGAACCCCCCATCAGTCATCACGGGCCAGGACAGGTGAACCGTGTCAGCCGTCCTTCATAGGTTGTTCTCTCGCCAAGGCGTTGGCCTTCAGGATGGTGATGGAGAGGATGCAGGGAGGGTTGGGCAGGGTGCTACACACACACAGTTCATGTCAGTGAAATGTTGGAAGGCGCTTTCTGATGTTTAAAAAATGATGCAAACTATCAGGATTAATGATCGGGAAATGTTCCTAGGATGTTGTCAACAACACCTGCTGCTCCTGGACCTACTGGGGGGAGTGTGTGTTTATGCATGTGTGTGTGTGTGTGTGTGTGTGTGCACACGTCTGTGTGTGTGTGGGTGTCTGTGTGTGTTTATATGACTATATGGGATGTTGGCAGTCTTTGCTGAAATGTCTGGTGGCCATACATCTCCTCTATGTTTACTGCCAAGTCCTTACCCAAACATTCCATCTTTTTTTCCTTCTCTC
This sequence comes from Setipinna tenuifilis, assembly GCA_030347295.1. Lineage (NCBI taxonomy): Eukaryota > Metazoa > Chordata > Actinopteri > Clupeiformes > Engraulidae > Setipinna > Setipinna tenuifilis. The sequence continues at coordinate 7,633,653 of CM059266.1, forward strand.
TCTCTCTTGCTCTGCCTCTCTCTCCCTCCCTCCCTCTCTCTCTCTTTCTCTCTCTCCTCTCTCCCTCTCTCTCTCTCCCTCCCTCCCTCCCTCTCTCTCTCCTTCTCTCCCTCCATTCCCCCAGGGTCAGAGGCCATTCCGAGCTACAGCAGCAGCAGCAGCAGCATCAGCAGTATGGCAGAGCCCAGTATGGTGGTGCCGGAGTTGCCCCCGTCGAGCTGGGGCGAGAGAGAGAAGGCTGGCGTGGTGGACTTCAGCTACGTGGGCATCGACGCCATCCTGGAGCAGATGAGGCGCAAGGCCATGAAGCAGGGCTTCGAGCTCAACATCATGGTCGTGGGTGAGTACTGTACCTTCCTAGCCAAGTGTGACAGCTGTGTGTGTGTGTGTTTCTATGTGTGTGTGTACACATGCACGTGTGTGTGTGTGTGTGTGTGTGTGTGTGTGCGCGTGTGTGCGTACATGCAAGTGTGTGTGTGTGTGTGTGTGTGTGTGTGTGTGTGTGTGTGTGTGTGTGTGTGTGTGTACATACATTTGTGTGTGTGTGTACATGCATGTGTGTGTGTGTGTGTGTGTGTGTGTCTGTCTGTACATGTGTGGGGAGAGAGACAGGGGGCACGTGGCACGTCAATGGAACATTGACCCATTAACCTCCAGAGAATGTTCCAGCATGCCTGGAGCGGGGGCTGTGGCTGTGGCTGCGGCGCTGGTGACGGCGTCTGGGGCTGAGCCCTTACGGAGGGGCCCCTGACACTGCTGCAGTGGGGCTGGGTGCACACAGAGAGAGCTATGAAAGGACAGCCAGTGTGAATGACTGGCTTATTTTTAGCCTCAAAGTAGAAGCTGTCTGCCCTGTAATCAAGCTTCATTTCTCCTCCAAAACGGCCTCCAGATACACACACATGCATGCACACGCACGCGCGCTCACACACACACACACACTCACGCACACACACTCTTATTCTTTATTTCTCTGCAGCATACTCATGGGTGTGCTTACACACACACACGCGTACACACACATTAACATCTACAAGACCACATTATCACACATTAATGCATGAGCATGCGTTTGTTTCCTCTGTTTTAAACACACACACACACACACACACACACACACACACACACACACACACACACACACACACACACTTGCACGTGCATACTTGAGCTCCCCCTCTCCTGCTCATCTGTATGCAGGCACAGGCGCACACAGCCACACACACACACACACACACACACACACACACACTTGCACGTGCATACTTGTGCTCATCTGCATGCAGGCACAGGCACTGAGGCACACAGGCAGCTAATTAAGATGCCCCACACCATCTCCCCCTACTCGCCACATACACACAGCGGGGCCATAAACCGCCCCGTCTATGCCTGCACACTGTGTGTGTGTGTGTGTATATGCCTGCACACTGTGTGTGTGTGTGGCTGTGTGTGTGTATGTGTGTGCGCGTGCATGCATGCTTGGAAACGTTTGATGGCTCCTGTCTCGACTGCCTGTCTGGGTTAGAGGCAGACGTGCAGAAACCCCCCTGAAAACACCTCCCTCACAGAAAAGCAACCCCTGGAGCTGTGCAAACACGCACATACACTCACGTGCACACACTTCGTCTAGAGTTCTGTAGCAGACACACACATGCACATTTTCACAGAGACACCACTCATTCACACGCACACACACTTTGACAGGCACACACTTCATCTAGAGGTCAATAGCAGACACATACACACACACACACACACACACTTTCACAGAGACACACACACACACACACACACACACACTTTCACAGAGACACCACTCACTTACACATGCACACACGCACTTTCATAGAGACACCCCTCTCTCTCACACACACACACGCACTTTCACAGAGACACCCCTCACTGGCTCGCTGTGCTCAGCCAGCGGTCTCTTGCCCAGGTCATGTGGTGGGTCAGCTGTGCTGGAGAGGACGCAGGCTGCATGTGTCAGGGCTAGTGCTGTAGTGTAGTGTGTGTCAGGGCTAGTGTTGTAGTGTAGTGTGTGCTCTCATATGCTCTTTTATCACGCCACGTCTGTGTGTTGTCCTCTACAGAGAAGTGCAGGGTCATGTTGACGTTGGCATGCTCCAATGAAAAGACAGATGGGGCCGAGACTCACTCTGATCTAGCTCATGCTACACCTCTCACGCATATACACACACATGCACCCACACATATGCTCACACACACACATGCTCACACACACACACACACATGCACACACAAACCCATGCATGCACACACAGACACACTGTAGCACACACACACACACACACCTTGAACAGTGCCCTTTGCCGCTGAGCCAGGCATTCCTGCAGACGAAGTCCCGCATTCCCCGCCTTGTGGCGTGCCGTGGCGTTGTGTGGTGTGGTGTAGTGTGCTGTGATGGATGGGCCATCTCACAAAGCCTCGCCATTCCGCCAACGCCCGCCGATTTATGAGCTGTGAGGCGCGGCGTCGCCCCGGCAGACCTGTCCACCGCCCCAGCTTGCGTGTCAGACAGGCTGCACACACACACACACACACACACACACACACACACACACACCCCACCCCCCCCCCCCATCTCTGTCTCTCCGACCCCCACCAATTATCAAGGCCAACTCCTTTTTTCCCATAGACTCTTACCACAGCATTGCAAGACTTGGGAAGAAAAACATGGACCCAGGACAGGAATAATACAGGCGAGGAACACAGGTAGCAAATCTGGACACGATTTGGCTCCGAGCTGTGGACATTTCTCAGAGTGATCCTTTAAAAATTATGCCCTTAGACACGAATGTATATTATGCCGGCGGTTTAAACTTCTCGGGGCTAAATGGGGCCGTGAACACAAGGCAAGAATTTCAATCTCTCTCTTCCCGAAATACATGCACTTGCAGTTTCGTCTGGCTCCTGGCAAAGTTATTGTCTGGGAAGAAAAGAAGGTCGACGCGGCAGGATGTTTTGCAGATGTGAATTAACAAGTGGTATCAGACAGAAAAAAACAAGACATCTCCAAAACACATGAAATAAATATGCGGTGATGTCAGAACATTTTGGAACTCTATCGATAACTTGAGCTTGCTGAGATACTCAAGTTGCAGGTCTCAAACCTTCCATGCTGATCTTCTCACCGGTGATTTAGCAGATGTGTGTTTGTGTTTAACTTTTGGAGCTCCTTGCGTGTGGGACTAGCATGTAGCTGTGTGTGGAACTCTGTGAGTGTGTGTGTGTGCATATGTGTGCGTGCATGAGATCGAGACCTCTAAAGCTTGATTAAAATGCAGCCCTCAGTCCCTCCTCATCGCCTAGCAGAGCTAAAAGCTATGTGTTTTACTGTGTGTGTGTGTGTGTGTGTGTGTGTGTGTGTGTGTGTGTGTGAGAATGAGAGCAAGAGTGTGCGATCCCTAAATCTTGGTTCAGATGCAGGCTGCCCTCAGTGTGAGCCCATCCTCTGCTAACAGAGCTGAATGGCTGGCACTGCTCCAGCGTTGGCTTCCTGGAAGCCTGCACGTGTTAATGTGGGAGCACATGCTTATGTGTGCAGTGTGCCGCTGATGGGCCTGTGTGAACCTGGGACCAGTGAACGCCCCTATGCACGCACATACACACACACACACACACACACACACACACACACAAACAAACGGAGAAATCAGTGATTAATGAGGTGTACGTCATCAGGAACGTAAACACAAGGGCCAAGCACACCCGCGGTACTTATGGTACCACTTTGAGGGCGAACTACATCCTGGGGAGATTCGAAATGAAAACACACACTGCACGTGTTGAAAGAATGCAGACGTTGGGTTGGTATCACTGAAGCAATGATAAACACTTTGATTCCGCCTTCGGACAGAAACTCTCTGAGAATATGCAGACAACCTGCACTGCACATTAGTACGTGCGCAGCACTGCTGGTCAGGATGCAGTTAAGTGGCTGGCCATTCCACACTAAGCACATGTCAACAAGGAGCAAGAGTTTAGGGAGTACAGTATGTGTAGGAAAGAGCCTCTCTGAGTCTGTAACACAAGGCTTGTTGCAGTCAACACCATTTCCTTTTTTTCCCTCTTTTTCTCAGTCTTTTCCACCTCTAACTAGTCTGTTCACCATTTCTCTCTTTTTTTTTTCTTTCACCCCCCCCCCCCCCCAACTTTGTTGTATCAATCCCTTGTAGTGTTTCCACTCTACCTCTCGACCTCTAATTTATTTCCCTCTACACATCCACACACTCTTTCTCTCTCCCTCCATCCCTACCTCTCTCTCTCCCCCTCTCTCTCTCTCTCTCTCCCTCTCTCTCTCTCTCTTTCTCCCCCCCCCCCCTCTCTCTCTCTCTCTTTGTCTTGATCTCTCTCTGGATCTGGTCTCCCTGTCCCCCTGACTGGCTCCAGGGGCGTTGCGCTGCGTTCTGTGCCCCTATAAGGCAGCTGGTGTCTGGGCTGATGTATGCCTGTGCGGGGCCTTGCTGGAGCTCCCGCTGACAGGCGAGGGGAGTCTCAAACGCTTGCCGTCTCCTCTCTACCCCTTGGACCTGGGCCTGCCTGACTGGCCCACTGAGAGACAGCAGGAGCCATATTGCTCCGAGCGAGCCCAAGTCTAGGTCTCTGTGAGGTCAGACACATGGGAGAGAGGGCTGTTAAAAGGCCTGCAGTTGGGTCTGTGGTTGCAGGGGGCCTCAAGAAAAAAGACTGATTGTTCCCTCTCAGAACAGAAGGTACAGAATTGTACTTTCACTTGTCACACTGACAGTACCTCTTAAAGGTACATCATTGTACCTTTTAATCACTGCTTAACAACTAGTTTGTACCTTCTCCAGAGCTGAATAGCTACACACCAGTACCTCAGTACCATCAGTCCAAATATTAGTCTTTGTGGGGGACTAATGCTGATTGTACCTTAGGATACAGATTTGTACCCCTACTTTCCCATTATTTCTGTACAAACTGGTTCTAAAGCAGTGGTTAAAAGGTACAATTATGTGTCTTTAAGGGTACTGCTGGTGTGACAAGTAAAAGCACAATTCTGTACCTTCTTTTCTGAGAGTGTTGGTTTTTGTTTTTCTAAACAATGCAGCTTATTAAATTAAATATAATACCAATTATATTAAATATGTGTGTGTGTGTGTGTGTGTGTGTGTGTGTGTGTGTGTGCGCGTGTGTGCGTGCTTGTGTGCGTGCGTGTGTGTGTGTGTTCTTAGGTCAGAGTGGCCTGGGAAAGTCCACCCTGATGAACACACTCTTCAAGTCCAAGGTGAGCCGCAAGTCGGTGATGGGCACGGCCGAGGAGAGGATCCCCAAGACCATCGAGATCAAATCCGTCAGTCACGGTAAGCCGCCGCCAGAGCCTCTGGACCATGAGATGGATATCCAATGGGCTGGAAAACAACCACTGGCTGACAGGCATACTAATCAATCCCAGAAGCAGGGGTGTAATCCTTTGCTTGTATG
>CM059266.1:7641621-7664121 GCA_030347295.1 Setipinna tenuifilis
GTCTCAGGGATGAATATATGAGCGACTTGGAAGGACATGAGGAACATTCCTTTACCTCGTAGACGATGGTGAAGATGAGTCGCAGAACGGGTCTGTTTGGGTTCTGGGGGGGTTCTGGGGGGGTCAGCCTTCTCTGATCTGATGAGGAGAGGTAGTCGGAGGAGTGGGGGGGTGTGAGGTTATTTAGATAGCCCTGGGGTATAGGTACAGAGGCAAGATGAGGAGAGAGGAGACGTTCCTCCCGCTTTGACCAGACGTTCCTTCCTGGACAGGTCCAGACTGCATCCATCCCAAAGCCAGACATTTTCCATGGCTGGACAAAACCAGTCCCTTTTATTTTGTAAAGTACGTTTCTAAGACAACAGCAGATGACCTAACAGGCCCTCCAGCCAGGCAGATGGATAAACTATACAAGTGGACTATAAATAATGAATAACGAGTAGGAGGTTAAAAGCATGCCAAGGAGAAAAATACATTAGAAAAGACAGAACAGAGACAGCAGATAGAAGATAAAAACATAGTAACGAAAAGTTAAAGTTGGTGAGTGGAGGGAACAACTCACAAAATGCAAGACTTAAGTGGAAAATCAAAAAGCAGTGAAATAAGAGATCCATAAAAAAACACTCAATGGAACAAACAACTAATAAAAAAGCAGAAAGAGAACATTAAAACTAAATTGTAGAGTGGTTTGGATAAAAAATATGTTCAACCTCAGACTGAACTAAAATAAGAGAAGAATAGTGGATATTAAAATGTTCCCTAAAATTGGCAGTAGGATTTGTGTTTAGAATGACCAAAGTAATTTAGGGAGCGGAATATGAAATTGGTAGATGAATGAATGTCAGGGTAATCAATTCATGGCTTTAGAAACAAATGGTATCATTTCAAAATCACTGAACTGCACTGGTGGTAACCCCTGTAACTAAACCCCAACCGGAGGGGTGTTGACTTTTCTGTTGTTTCATATGCAAGTTTAGCTGCTGCGCCTTGAACCATTTCAGGTCGAGTAAGGATGGAATCAGTCAACACCCCATATGCAGAGAAGTGCTATAACAGCAGCCCATCTGAAAGGTGATGAAAACACAGAGAGCCCTACATACAGGGAGTTACAGTAGCCATGCCAGGGGTCATTAAATCACCCAGACACACACTTACAGGAAGTTACAGTAGCCCAGCTGAGAGGTCATAAAAGCATGGAGAACTGCTTCCAGGTCCATCTTAGATGAACACTTGGCTGTGACTGCAAAGCTGATAAAACCTGCACTGCACAGCCCTGCTGTGACTCTTTGGTTGAAGTCCAAAGCAGCAGTTTTCCAGAAGATACCAACACAAATGCATACACACAGTACAATTGCACACACATGCACACAATGAAATCATGCATGCACACACACTTAATGGTTGTGAGTGCAAACACTCATATTAACCATGCATACACACACAGTTAATGCTTCTAAGGGCAAACACTCATATTAACCATGCATACACAAAAAGTTAATGCTTGTGAAGGGCAAACACTAATATTAGAGATGCACACACACACAGTTAATGCTTGTGGATGGCATGGGCTGAGCTGAGCTGGCATTGGCTCCTTCACAGGCTTTAGAGATGCTCTGTCATTAGGACTCTGAAAAGCCACAGTGCCTCCCTGTGTCTGCACTTCAGTCTTTAGGCTTGCTGCATGATGAGTCATTTTAAATCTGTCGTGTGTGTGTGTGTGTGTGTGTGTGTGTGTGTGTGTGTGTGTGTGTACACTTGCACAAGCATTGCGTGTGGAGGTAACGTACGTATGTTTGTGTGTGTGTGTTTTACCAGACTGATGCTCAGCTGTTGCATCTGCTGCACAAGGCCAGCAACTGCGCGCGCGCGCACACACACACACACACACACCCCCGTATACACACTAAAACACACACCCATTCTTCCCCTTAATTACAGGCTCGCAGTCAAAGAATGTAGGGCCCATTCAACTGTCTTCCTAGCAGTTGTGATAGGAGGTAACCCAAGATGTCCCCAATGTATCTGTGATACTGCCTTTCCCTCAAGCATCTATCATTGCCACCCACAAAGAAGGACAAACACACACACACACACACACACGCCTGGCAGATGTGTGTTTCATGTTGATCCAGAGCATCAGACTACTGACTCATGCTCTGTTCAGTGAGGGGCCAGCTGCTGTGCTTTGAACAGAGCCACTAATTGGGCCGCCGCATCCCGACCAGCACACCCAGTGGGCCTCTCATTCGCCCCCCCAGCCCCACTCCAGGCCACCCCAGCCCCACTCCATGCCCCACTCACACCAGCTGCAGTAACCAGAGACCAGTGGGGGCTTCCATAGGCTCACAGAGGGCCAGCTGCCCCTTATGTCCTTTATAACAAACATATAGACATACATATAGAGACACACACACTCTCACTCACTCACACACACACACACACACACACACACACACACACACACAGTCATGCATATACTCTGTACCCCACACACAGTACCCCTGCTATTCACAAATACACACACACCACGCGCACACACACACACACACACACACTGTATCCTCTCACATGCATGTACTGTCTCCACGCCACACACACACACAGTACCCCTGCTATTCACAAATACTCACACACCACGCACACACACACACACACACACACACACTGTATCCTCTCACATGCATGTACTGTCTCCACGCCACACACACACACAGTACCACATCGTGCCACAATCTCTTTCTGTATGTAATCAAAGCTCAAATCTCATTACAGGAGATGTTTCACTCACCCCAACATTTGGTTTGTTTGGCTGGTTCGATAGTGGGGCTCTGTTGCAAGAATGTAACAGATGTGGTCTATTTTTAAGCCTGAGTGCAATAAAAAGTCCCTGATCTGGCCTGAGGGTAGTGGCTCTGAAGGGGAGGTGTGCCCCCTAGTGGTCATTCGGCTATACAGCAGCACTCTGCATCAGGGGTGCACTGAGGGCGAACAGCAGGGCTCTGCTCTGTGGAACATTCCAGACTGCGAGTCTTGGACAAGGCCAGTTTCATGTGGCAAATGTCTTCCGTACTCTGTTTATTCTAACATTTCCTCTCTCCCTCCCTCTCTTTCTTTCTTTCTTTCTCTTTTTCATCCTCCCTCTCTGTCTGTCTCTGTTTCCCAGCTTGAGACCCCTGGATGTTGAATTCATGAGAAGACTGAGTAAAGTGGTGAACATTGTCCCCGTCATTGCCAAAGCAGACACCCTGACCCTGGAGGAGAGGGACTTCTTCAAGAAGAAGGTGAGCGCCCTGCACTCTGTGAACTTATCAGTGAACACGCACACGTACACACACACACACACACAAACCCATCAGACTCTGGTGCAAGCACCTGTGGTAGGCGGGCTCTCCACTAAGCTATCACGCCATTGGCCAGTTGCAAGCACACCAAGCCACCGACTGGCACACGATGCGTCACATCACGAGACGATCTGTGACTAACATGCCGCAGATGCAGGCAGCATGAGAGGAGGAGGAGGAGGAAGAGGAGGATGAAAGGAGAGGAAGACATGAGAGGAGGATGAGGAGGAGGAAGAGGAGGATGAAAGGAGGGGAAGACATGGTGGCCATATGGTCCCAGGGGCTCCTACTGGCATGGGCCAGGGCTCAAGCTGGGTTGCGTGGCAACCTTTATTGCCCCAATGAGGGCCTAGTAGTTGCCCCTGCTGTCAGAACCCCAGGACCAAAACCAACTTGTATGTACAACAAAAGCCACATCTGAGCAACAGACAGAGAGTTGTCTTTAAAAAACGCACCTTTTTATGTGTCTGAGAGTGCAAACACTGGCACTTGCCCCCTTGTTGCTAGCCAAGGTTTGAGCTCAATTGTTAAAGTTCGTGTGGGGGAAAAAAAAGCACTGCGTGGTGTCAGGGGTTGCAATGACGTTAGCAGATTAGCGCTGCCAAGCTGATTTACTCCCCAAACGGCTTTCGCTCCTGGCCTTATTTGGGTCTGACTATCCCTCAGTGAAGCTTTTACTACCCAAGATGGCCGCTGGTCCTGGAGCAGATGTGTCCCGCTAGTGTCTTGCCTCTTAATGATGGAGACTCCAGAGCAGGTCTGGGCCGGCGGCGGCGTTCCACAGTCGGCTCCTGGCTCGAGGAGCGTCTCCCTGGAACGTCGCTTGCACACGTGGCTCCCTCAGATGACCCGTGGCGTCATGGCAGGTGACGAGGGCTTAGCTCAGACCCCCACGTAGCCCCCATCTCCCCTCCTCCTCCTCCCCCCTCCCCTCTGTACACAGCTGTGGAAAAAAAGTGGTTGGCCAATGCTAAGTGTTCCCTGTGTTTGTGTTGGCGGGCCAGCAGGGATGGGGAGAGGGGGATGGGACTGAGAGCACTGACAGGGATCGTACATCTCCTGCTCTGCTCCGAAACCCCTTCGGAGGTTGTGTTTTCAATCCAGGTCCAGGACACACACACACACACACACACACACACACACACACACACACACACATGCACACAAACACACAACTGAACGACCAAATACTAACCACTCACATCCCCTTCCTTCCTGGCCATGTCCCCATGTTCGGTCATAGGCAATTAAACACAGACTGAAGTCTCTTTATGCAAAGGGATGTCCCATAAGTCATGCCATTCACAAAATGGTCGGCCACGTAGAGTTCAAAACCAAACTCCAGCAGAATAACCCCCCCACCACACACACACACACACACACACACACACACACACACACACACACACGCACTTCCTCCCCTTCTTTCTGCTCTGCATCACCCCAGAAGCCCTCGGCCCTGCTGATGTGGCTGCACTTATCTATGGATTACATCACTTCCGGCCACACGCTGAGCACCGTGTAAGGCAGAGGCCAACCAATGCGTACACACACACGTGAGCCACACGCATCGCCGCCTTCGCAACAGCAAAAAACAAGGAAAAGAATGGCAGACTTTCATTACAACACTTATTATTGGCAGCACAGTTTATCACAACACCCGTTTCTCATAGGCAGACTGATCCTTTTATCGATCCCCACAGAAATTAAAACATTTCACACACACAGGATGCCCAGCCATAAAAAGCAACTGGGAAATTCCCCCCCTTTCTTTTCATTTTTTTTTTCTTTATTTCTGTCTTTCTCCTCAAACAAACAGCCTGGCTGTGACTCAGGCCTGGGAGGGCTGTGTGTGAGTCATGTGGTACAGATGTGAGCCCCAAGATGGCCGGGTGCTGACGGGGAGCAAGGAGGTGGTGGTGGGGGTGGTGTGTGGTGGGAGACAGGAGGTGGATGTGGTGGTGGTGGTAGGGAGAGAGGAGGTGAATGTGGAGGTGGTGGAAGAGAGGAGGTGGAGGTGGATGTGGTGGCAGGTGGTAGGGAGAGAGGAGGTGAATGTGGAAGTGGTGGTGGTAGGGAGAGAGGAGGTGGATGTGAATGTGGAGGTGGTGTGACAGAGGAGGTGGAGGTGGTGGGAGAGAGGAGGTGGAGGTGAATGTGGAGGTGGTAGGGAGAGAGGAGGTGGAGGTGGAGGTGGTGGGAGAGAGGAGGTGGAGGTGGATGTGGTGGTGGGGGGGAGAGAGGAGGTGGATGTGAATGTGGAGGTGGTGGGAGAGAGGAGGTGGATGTGGTGGTGGTGGTGGTGGTGGTGGTAGGGAGAGAGGAGGTGAATATGGAGGTGGTGGTGGTAGGGAGAGAGGAGGTGGATGTGAATGTGGAGGTGGTGGAAGAGAGGAGGTGGAGGTGGATGTGGTGGTGGTGGGGGGGTGAGAGGAGGTGGAGGTGGAGGTGGATGTGGTGGTGGTAGGGAGAGTGGAGGTGGATGTGAATGTGGAGGTGGTGGGAGAGAGGAGGTGAAGGTGGAGGTGGATGTGGTGGTGGTAGGGAGAGTGGAGGTGGATGTGGTGGTGGGGGGGGGGTGAGAGGAGGTGGATGTGGAGGTGGTGGTGGTGGGAGAGAGGAGGTGGATGTGGTGGTGGTGGTAGGGAGAGAGGAGGTGGAGCTGGAGATCGTTACATTACATTACATTACACCTAGCAGATGCTTCTATCCAAAGCGACTTACAAAAGGAGGACACAGGTAGATCAGGGGCCATCAGGTCAGGCCACCCAGGGCTTAACCTTTCTCCATCTCCATCAGAGAGCCTTTGCTGATGGCTAAAAGAATCCGATTGCCCAGATCTGAGGGTTTTTCTTTTCTTTTCTCTTCTTTCTTTTTTCTTGTGTGATGAATGTGTAAGGGTAATAAAGATGGACCTGATGGGGTTAAAAAGAATTAAAAAGTGTGCATGCATGTGTGAGTGCGTGCATGCACTCGGTGGACTAAATGAATTAATAAGTTGTGTCTGTGTGTAGGATGCCGGTCACACTGACCCTTACACCCCTGAGTCAACTGATGAGTCATTCGCTCCCCGCTCTCTCCCCTCCCTCGCTCCTCCTCCTCCCTCTCTCCTCCTCCCCCCTCTCCTCTGATCCCGTCATGTGTTTTTCCTCATGTTATCTCAGAGGGAGTCCAGTGGGGGGTCTGAGCGGGAGCTAACCAGCCTTGATTGTTTTGGCCAGACCTCACTGTGTGTGTGTGTGTGTGTGTGTGTGTGTGTGTGTGTGTGTGTGTGTGTGTGTGTGTGTGTGTGTGTGTGTGTGTGTGTGTGTGTGTGTGTGTGTGTGTGTGTGTGTGTGTGTGTGTGTGTGATGGAAAGAACATTGCTGTGGTGTTGACGGGGCAATGTAGCTATCTGGGTTTTGAGTGCAACTACCACTAGGGGGAGATGTGATTTTGTGACTATGCCCGTTTTTGCCCTGGACTCCTCATATATCATCTTTAAAACACATGTACCTGCAGAAAAACAGGAGTGGTCCAAAGGACACCCCACCATGTGCACAGAGTCTGGCTGGAGAGAGTCAGATTGGCTGGAGGTGCATAGCAGCACTGCTGGGTTACAGATGGTGCTTTAAACAGCACAATATAAAACAGTTTCTACCATCAATCTTCACATGCAGACTGGTCATAGAAATCTGTTACAGCCTTTGAGAATCAATACACTATCCTAAAAACATCATCGCCGCACTCGAGTCTGTCAATATCTCCTTATATCTCTATTTGCTGAGCTCATTGTTCAGGCTTGGGTTGTCCTCTGCTTGTGTAGAGAGGGAATCTGAAGAGAGCTCAGTAGCTGGGAGACTCTGTGTGTGTGTGTGTGTGTGTGTGTGTGTGTGTGTGTGTGTGTGTGTGTGTGTGTGTGCGTGCGTGCGTGCGTGCGTGCGTGCGTGCGTGCGTGCGTGCGTGCGTGCGTGCGTGCGTGCGTGCGTGCGTGCGTGCGTGCGTGCGTGCGTGCGTGCGTGCGTGCGTGCGTGCGTGCGTGCGTGCGTGCGCGCGCGCGCGCATATTTGCTTATATCTGTATCTGTAGTAGTTGAGCTCCTTGTTCAGGCGTGGGTTGTCCTCTGCCTGCATGGTGAGGGTGAGCCAGAGGAGAGCTCAGTAGGTGGGAGACTTGTGTGTGTGTGTGTGTGTAGGTGGGAGACTCATTTGTGTGGATATTTGCTTATATTGTATCTGTAGTTTTTGAGCTCCTTGTCCTGTGCCTGCATGGTGAGGGGGAGCCTGAGGAGAGCTGAGCAGCTGGGAGGCTGCTGGCTATGTGCAGAAGATAATGGCTCCCTAAGCACTGTTTACTCTGGAGCACAGCACAGCGCCCCCAGACTCCCTGCTCTCTCCCCACACGTCTGCTGCTCACTGGGATGGTGGATAGTGTGCTGACGTAAAGAAAGGGATTTCGCTCCCATTTATAGATGTATAAATGTGTGTAGTCGTGTGTGTGTGTGTAATTGTGTGTGTATTTGTCCTGTGTGTGTGTGTGTGTGTGTAGTTGCGTGTGTGTGTGTAATTGTGTGCGTATGTGTCCTGTGCATATTTGTGTGTGTGTAATTGTGTGTGTGTGTGTGTGTGTGTAGTCGTGTGTATTTGTGTGTGTTTAATTATGCGTGTATGTGTTTGCAGATTAGAGAAGAGCTGCGAGCCAACGGCATTGATGTCTACCCACAGAAGGAGTTTGATGAAGATGCTGAGGACAGGATGATCAATGAGAAAATCAGGGTAAGTCTCTACGTGTGTGCGCGCGTGCGTGCGTGTGTGTGTGTGTGTGTGTGTGTGTGTGTGTGTGTGTGTGTGCATGTGATCAGTGACAAAATCAGGGTGAGTCTCTGTGTGCGTTTGTGTTTGTGTGTGTGCTTGCAATTATGCGTGTCTCTGCCAAATGCAAGTCCTTAATGAATAGGGATCCTACATTTAGCTTCAGCTTTGTTAATGTCAAGTATTTCTTAGAACTTGTACTTAGAGTTGCAGTCCTTTCTTTTAACCTGTGCAAAAAGAGACTACAGATATTGACACCATAATTAAGTGCTGTGCTTTACTAACATTAACCATCTGTATCTGCTCTCTCTCTCCCCCTCTCCCTCTCTCTTTGTCTCTCTCCCTCTCTCTTTGTCTCTCTCCCTCCCTCTTTGTCTTTCTCCCTCTCTCTCTCTCTCTCTCTCTCTCTCTCTCTCTCTCTCTCTCTCTCCCTCCCCCTCCCTCCCCTCCCTCAGGAGATGATCCCGTTTGCCGTAGTGGGCAGTGACCTGGAGTACCAGGTGAACGGGAGGAGGCTGCTGGGAAGGAAGACCAAATGGGGGACCATAGAAGGTAAAGGCACCCCCGCGCTCCTGGATCTCCAAATAATCCTTACAGTACCTTCGGCTAGAGGTGTCAATCCCAGGTTCAGAAAGTAAAAGCCCTGCCATGTTGTCCTTCTAACACAGGTGACTTTACAGAGTAGCTGATCTACCTGTCTTGAGAGAGAGAGCTGGTTGGATCAAATTTGTGGCATGGTTTTTACTTTCTGAACCCGGGATTGACACCTCTGCCTTCTGCTAACACACGGGTGGAAGCCCAGCTATAGGGTGTGCTGGAGGCAGCTATGTGGCATACAAGCTGATGGGTGTCCAACTGTACATCTTGGTATTCATTATCACAGACATCCAGGAACTTCAAGTCTAGCTAGGTGAAAATACAATGTTTAATAGGAAAATGTATGCAAACAGGCTATGGTGAAAACAAACCTGCAAGCTATTGGAATCAAAGCAAGCAAAATAGAATAGAATACAGTTATTGTGATTCCCTAAAGAAGAAGCAAAACAGAGATACACATTAAAATTTGATGCTGTGCAACTGAGACTCTGCTTATACAAAACAGCAGGAGCGGGTGCCTGATTTCAATGGCTTGCTGTCGGGTTGCAGTTTTGTTTTCACCTAGCTGGACTCATTGCCAAGGGGAGAGCTCCAAGTTCCCCGTTGTCTGCGGTTCCGAATATACAGTATGCATCAGCACAAGCAGTTTGCAACAGAGCACACTGAAAGTGGCAGTTTATGGTGTGGCCTGTGTGACACGTTAAAATGAATCTTTTGAGTCCTCCCTCTTTTGTTTATGTGTCTACATAATAATAATACTTAAAACCATAATCAGAATAATAAGCAGATGTATTTGTATAGCACTTTTCTGTACATGATCGTAACTCAGAATACTTCAACAGTTTGTGAAAAAGAGAACAAGACACTGCTACTTAACACACCAGTGCCACCATGTGCACATTAAGAGTCCATAAAAATGTAGCAACATTTGAGTGTGTTCAGAGCCCACCCACTGTAGGCTGTAATGTCTCCAGCAACAAGACAGACCCCAGTCCTACCACATTCTCCTGTGGCCTAGCACTGAAGGCATTCTCACTGTCTGCTCTGTGGCAGCAATTACTTCTTTGTGTGTGTGTCTGTCGGTCTGTCGGTCTGTCTGTCACTCACTGTAAGTCCATGAACTCTAAACTCAGAACAATAGAGTCTGACTCTAGACAAGACATGGAATAAGTGAGAAAGAGAAGCAGAGAGGACCCCACATGGTGGTGGGGAGGGCCCAGTGTCACACGCATAGATGCTCAACTGCTTCATTTTAACACACACACACACACACACACACACACACAGACACACACAGACACACACACAAATTATGCACCACTGACATGCTGTGGGCAAGTGTTTTAGGTGTGTGCGCATGTGCGTGCGTGCATGTGTGCGCCTGCATGCATGCATGTGTGTGTGTGCGTGTGTGTGTGTGCGCATGTGTGTGCATGCAAGCATGTGTGTGTGTGTGTGTGTGTGTGAGAGAGATGGGTGCCTGTTCCAGCCCCTCTATTGTGCTGGAGCCACAGGCACGCCCATGACCTCTGGCAGCAGTGTGTGTTGGGTGACTTGGCAGAACGCAGCCGACCCGCCCCGACCTGACCGCGTTTCCCAGCCTGCCTCAAACAGGAAGTGTCTGCCCAGGGCCACTGGCACTCTCACACTGGACGGCTGCCAGCCATGCTAGTGATGTCCATCTGTGCCAGCAGCTTTATTGACCCTCCATTGTTAACAGGTTTACAGGAGTTTTTACTTAGTGTAAAGTTGTATCATGGCCTAACACCATTTCAGCTTGGTGTAAAGTTGTGCTATGGCCTAACACCATTTCAGCTTAGTGTAAAGTTGTATCATGGCCTAACACCATTTCAGCTTAGTGTAAAGTTGTATCATGGCCTAACACCATTTCAGCTTAGTGTAAAGTTGTGCTATGGCCTAACACCATTTCAGCTCAGTGAGTGCAAGACTTCATCTCCATTCTGTTACCATCTAATAATGTAATAATCGAATAATAATAATCTAATAATAACAGTGATAATAACAACTACACTAACAATAATATGAATGACCTATATGTATATAGTATATTTATATAGCAACAAAGAACCCAAGGTCACTTTGGGGTCACAAATGCAAGTCTGTAGCCAGGGGTGAAAAGATTACAGTTCTCACCTTGTGAGTGTAAGAAGTCAGTCAGCCTCACCACACACACACACACACGCACGCACACACGCACACACGCACACACGCACACACACACACACAGGCCAGTCTGGGGTTAATGATGCCCTCCAGTCTGAGAGGTGGCACAGCGGGCATCATAGCATGTTTGTGTGCGTGCGCGCGTGTGTGTGTGCGCGCGTGTGTGTGTGCGCACGTGTGTGTGTGTGCGTGTGTG
This sequence comes from Setipinna tenuifilis, assembly GCA_030347295.1. Taxonomy (NCBI): domain Eukaryota; kingdom Metazoa; phylum Chordata; class Actinopteri; order Clupeiformes; family Engraulidae; genus Setipinna; species Setipinna tenuifilis. The sequence goes on from CM059266.1 coordinate 7,652,730, forward strand.
TGTGTGTGCGCGCGTGTGCGCGCGTGTGTGTGTGTGCACATGTGTGTGTGCGTGTGCGTGTGCTTGTGTGCGTGTGTGTGCATGTATGTGTGCTTGTGTGCGTGTGTGTGTGTGTGCGCGTGTGTGCGCGTGTGTGTGCGCGTGCGTGTGTGTGTGTGTCAGTGTGTGTGTGTGTGTCAGTGTGTGTGTGTGTGTGTGTCAGTGTGCGTGTGTGTGTGTGTGTGTGTGTGTGGTCTGGCCATGGATGAATGGGGCTAATCGGTGTGGTCCGAGTGGCACAGATGGCCTGGCACCTCCAGGTGAAGCAGCACCTCTTTCCCACCGTCTTCACCCCCGCACACACACACACACACCCACACCACACACACACACACACACACACACACACCACACACACACACACACACCTCTGAGCCACACAGCACAGCCTGGCTGCCTGCCCACACCTGCCGCTGACTAACTGGCGTGTCATGAGATGCCACTGGGCTCTCTCTCTCTCTCTTCCTCTGCTTCTTTCTCTCTCTCTCTGTTTCTCTCTGTCTCTCTCTCTGTCTCTCCCTCTGTCTCTGTCTCTGTCTCTGTCTCTCTCTCTCTCTCTCTCTCTCTCTCTCCCTTCTGTCTCTCTTTCTGGTGTTCTCTCCTCCTTTTCCTTCTCTCTCTTTCTCTGGTGCTCTGTCTCTTCCTCTGTGTCTGTCTCTGTCTCTCCCTTTCTCTCTCCCCTCTGCAAAGGGCATTAATTTCCTCTTGCAGGAAGTTTAGAGGCATCCCTTTTTGTTGGGGGGCGGGGGAGTGTGTGTGTGTGTAGTGGGGGCCAGGGGGGGGAGTTGGAGAAGGTGTGGGGGTGTGATTAGGGGTGGGGGTGTGATCTGTAATTCACACATCCCCCTAACCAGCCAGGCGCAGACACGCTCATCAGGCAAAATTTGTTGAGCTGTCAGGGTGTGTGTCTGTGTGTCTGTGTGTGTGTGTGTGTGTGTGTGTGTGTGTGTGTGTGTGTGTTGAGCTGTCAGGGTCTTATCTGCCTGCGGAAGAGGCGGTAAATGAATTGAATTAGTGGGGCTGCTGCCTTATCTCTCTGCGTCTCTGTTTCACTCTCCCATTTGCTCACATTCACACTGAGACTAAGCTACTGATGTAGCCCCCCCTAGTGACACATGCTGGAACTGCAAGGAATGACAGACTGGCTCTGTGCTGTTGTAATCTTGATAAAAGTGAGAAAATCAGCTTGTCCTTCCATATCAAAAGATGTTCTTGACATTCTGTGATTGTAAACATCAACAAGTAGTGTTTCTGAAATCTAAGGGTTTTGGAACCCACTGTTTGTATATCCATCTGCAAAGTGTGTTTGAAAAAGAACACTTCCCTCCCCTGATAATAATACTATCGTGATACTGTGGTTATCCCAGAGGGGTTGATGAAGGAGAGATGACAGACATTATGTAAATATGTTCTTAAAAAAATACCTGTGTCAATAAAAGACTTTTCTGCCATCTTCAGTGAAATGTTTAACCACCTCTCTTCCAAATCTCTCTTCCTCTTCCTCTCCAGTTGAGAACATTGCCCACTGTGAGTTTGCCTACCTGCGTGACCTGCTGATCAGGTGAGTGCCGTTCCTCATACTCGTGACTTCTCTAATTAAGTTATTATTTTATTCAGCACTTGTGAATCACTCGCATGTAAATGTCAGACACACAAACAGCTCGCAGACACTGATAGATTTCGAATGAAGCGTGTGCATGAAGAAGGGCTTGATGGCTCCAACTAGTTCTTTTTGTACTGCTTTATTTAAGGATTACAATTACAATCACTTTCAATCGCTTTCAATTACAATCGCATTAATATACAGATTCTTTTCTGCTGCACTACCATTTAACATTTTTACAAACAAAAATACAGACACACACACAGAAGGAAAAGAGAAAAAGAAAAATCCAACTAGTTGATTCGTGATTGATTTTGTGAAGGTAGTTTGTGTAATCCCGTTTTCCCTCCATCCTACCTGTCCCTGTCCCTGTATCTCTCCCTAGGACCCACATGCAGAACATTAAGGACATCACCAGCAGCATCCACTATGAGATGTACCGCGTGCGGCGACTCAACGAGAACAACACGCAGCAGACCAACGGCGTGGCCGACCACCACCTCACCTCCCACGAGATGTAGCTGCTCTCCCCCACCCACCCAGCCAGCCAATCAGCTGGCCAGCAGCAGCAGCCGCAAACCCCCCCCCCCACTCCCCGCACCTTCCACACACCCCCCACCTTCCACACACCCCCCACAACACCTGACCTGACTCCACTCCCCCTCCCCATCTCCACCTCCCCATACACCATCTGACTCCACTCCCCCTCCCCATCTCCCCCTCCCCATACACCATCTGACTCCACTCCAGCCTCTCATATCCCACCGCTTGTCTCTTCTTTCACATTCCCCAACTCTGCACCCCACCCCACCCCAGCCCCCTCTGCCCACCCCCATCCCTACCCTCACCTGCCCCACGCCCCTCTACCTGCCCCACCCCCCATCCTCAACCACCACCCCCCCCCCCCCCCCCCCCAGAGCTCAGGTGTCGGCCCTGCATCAGCAGCGATCTCACAGGAGCCCCGGCTTACGCTCTCGCTCGCCCACTCGCCCGCGCTCTCTCTCCTTCTCTCTCTGTTGTGGACCATCGCCGCCTCTGAAAGCCAAAACTCTATTCCTCGCCTACAGCAATGCCAAACCACACACACACACACACACACACACTCATTTATGCATGCACAAGCAACCCCTTGCACACAAACACACACACACACAGTCACAAATTTACACCCTTGCTATTGTGGTCTGGTGTATCATGTGTTTTCCTCTTTTGCCATTTTGTGTGAACTTTGTGTGAGCTGGTGTGTGTCTCAGGTCTGTGTGGTGTGTGTAGTGTGTGTGTGTGTGTGTGTGTGTGTGTGTGTAAGGTGAGAATGAAGCAGGAGCCAGTGGAGGAGGTTGTTGGCCACTGGCAGCAGAAACACTCCATTAGTCTGTGCCCATGCAGAGCGTGAGAGCAGATCTCTACTGCGCCCCTGTTCACACCTCCCATTCCCATTCATATTCCCTATCCCATTCCCATTCCCATTCATATGCCCATTCCCATTCCCTATCCCATTCCCGTTCATATTCCCATTCCCATTCATATTCCCATTCCCGTTCCCATTCCCGTTCCCATTCCCATTCCCATTCTCATTCCCGTTCAGCCTGACAGGAAGGCTTTATTATGACCGCTAGCCTGTGCCATGTACATTTCCATTTCCACCGCATGCTTGTGAGTATGGGCATCACTACCAAGGTACGCATGGCTGTGTGTGTGTGTGTGTGTGTGAGTAAGAGTGTGTGTGTGAGTGTGTGTGTGTGTGAGTGTGTGTAATTGCGTCAAATTAAAGTCAGGTGAGGCCTTTTATTTCAAGGAAATTTTCCATGACATCCATCCCCTTAGAGTTTAGTGTGTGCCAGCATGTAGTCCCCATACACACACACACCTACACACACACACACACTGACACACACACACACACACACACAGCACTCAGAGTGGCAGGCTGTGTGTTCTGTGCCAAGTGCCACTGCCACAGACCATTGTCCAGTGCCCCTGATTACCCACTCCACCCAGTGCCTTAAACGCTCCAGAACATTTCCCTACCGCCTTGTTTTTATATGTAGAAATTCAGAGTGATTTTGTTTTTAAAGAGTAGTATTTATGGACATGGGAAACGGTGAGCAGACTGAGGGGAGAGGGGCTGATACCCTTACTGACTTCCTCTCAATTAGGACCCCCCTCACCCCCCCACACCCACCTGAACCCCCCTTCCTAAACCCCCTAGCTCCAGTCGTCTAGTGGTGGCAACAGGCCCCAACTTCGCCCTTATTTATTGGTGACTGTGTGCTCGCTCTGGGTTTGAACTGGAAGGAGAGTGCCCACGTCATCCATTTTTAAACCGTAGGTTGAGTTTGCGTGTTTGTATGCGTCAAGGTGTGTTTGTGTGTATGTGAGTAAATGGGTAGGTGTTGTGTGTGTGTGTGTGTGTGTGTGTGTGTGTGTGTGTGTGTGTGTGTGTGTGTGTGTATACATGTGCGTGTGTGTGTGTGTCTTCTGTCATTCCTCTGTGTACTCATTAAGGTTATGATCATTGCCTGTCCTCATTATGGCCTTAAGCCCTCCTCCAGTCCTCCTGGTGAGCCAGAGAAGAGGTGGGGGTTCGAGTAATACATGCAAAGAAAACAAACACCCTTCCAGTCTCTCTTCAGGCCATCGCTTAGTCAAAGCTCAGAACATAGGGGCTTTCTTTCTCTCCTCCTTTTTCTCCGTTTTGTTGTCCTGTGCTGTATATTCATCATGTGTCATCTTTTTTTGTACTGGTATTAAGAATAACACAAATATCTTTGGTATCCTGTTATTTTAAGGAAATAAAAGTTAAATTCTAAATAAAGATCTACAGGTGTTTGCGTTGTCATTTTGTTATTGCATTGCACTTTCGTTTTCCAAATCAACTGATACAATTACTTCAGGTGCTTTCTGTGAGTATGAACATGGGCAACAAGCCTCTGGCTCTCTCTTTTTCTCTCCCTGTTTCCTCTATCCTTCCTCTCCCTTACTCCATCACGAGTCCTCAAGACCAACTTTTAGAGGAAACACAAGGTACTTGTACACATAGGAAGAATACTTTGAAGAGAAGAGATGTAAGCCTTCCTCACAACAAACCTTTCTCTAACCTACTACCGTTTGCGAGAAGACTTGGTATTTTAACTTTTCCATACTATATTATAGTTTTCCAGTTCACATTCTTTCCTGAGTCAAGGCAGTCGTCCTATGGTTAGGTTTGTTTGCTAAGATGCAGAGTTCAGTCCAGTTGGTCTGTGGGAATTTCCAAGACACCTCATGAGTAGTACACCTCAAGATCTACAGGTGTTTTAGGCCAACTCCTAAAGCCAGTGATGACTCTTGATTGATAGAGATGCATGTAAAAGCTGAGTCCCCCATAATGTGCTTTTTGTAAAGATCACCTGCCACACGCACGCACACACACACACACACACACACACACACCATGAATATAGCACTGACAGTAACTAAGTGATGTGTACACAGGACAATCATGCATCCGGCACTGAGAGGCACTGATTAGCCATTAAGCGTCTGTCAGACTTTAAAATGAATTCCGGCGCAATGAACAGACCAAAGTCAATTTAAATGTCACTACTGTTTCCTGTAGAATTGGCTACCTACCGGGAGCTCTGTGAGGTGTCTATGGATTCTCTCTCTCTGTTGTGTTCCAGTGGCGAGCCTCTCAATGTGAGCTGTATAGTGCTGAGAGGCACAACCCTTTACTTCGTTGACAATAGAAGTGTTGCTGTCTCAACTTTCTATAGCTCCTGAACTGGGTTGTAGTTTTTGGTCATTTTTCTTTGGATTACACATTTACAGTACCCACACTTACAATTAAAACAATGATCCTGAATATGCTGTTAGAATATAATTGGGTATTTTCAGGGGGCCAGTTAATGCCAGAATACCAACAGCTGGAGGTGAAGGAGAGATTGAGATGCAATAGAGGAGGTCAGTGATGTTTGTGGTAATTAAAATGGTGTTAACCTCTAAGCACTGATGGGCTTCAGGAGTCACTCATTTGGCACTGGCACCTGTAGGATCTCAAACACCTGAGCCAGACCTTTGCTAGTGATGACTATTTTATTGGATTCTTATCTGCCTGCTGTGCTGTGCTCCACAGTCCACATGGCTGAACCTGAGTATGAGTATGAGTATGAATGTGAGTGTGAGTGTGAGTGTGAGTGTGAGTGTGTGTGTGTGTGTGTGAGTTTGAGAGATACAGGCTGACTGAGAGAGGCTAAAAACTCTGCTAGTGTTAGGGAACCCCTCTTTTGATCAGCTGTTGAGGGGAGCAGCAGTGCCATGCCTGGAGGACCCGAGCAGGTGTCTAGCCTGATGCCTGAGCTCAGATTCTCTCTGATGTCTGCCCGCCTGCCTGACCCTTGCCAAGAGGGGAGCCCTGTCTCAAGTAAATACGGTACGGGTGCCTGAGGTAAGTATGCAAGTGATAGAGTTTCTGTTGGAGTGCGTGTGTGTGTGTGTGTGTGTGTGTGTGTGTGTGTGTGTGTGTGTGTGTGTGTGTGTGTGTGTGTGTGTGTGTGCGTGCGCGTGCACTCGCGTGTGTGTGTGTGAGAGAGAGAGTCTGTGTGTGTGTGTGTGTGTGTGTGTGTGTGTGTGTGTGTGCCTGTGCCTGTCTGGGTGCGGGGAGATGAATGGGTTTTTGTGCTGGGAGGTGTGAATTCTGTCTCGCAGCCTTTGCGAGTGCTTCCTCCAGGGAACCCACTCGTAACTAAGATAGAAGGTGCACTCTGCAGAGAACAGGAAAGAACAGGTATCAAGGCCAAGTTTCAGTCTCAGACAACTGAGTAGAGAGCTCTGTGGAAAAGGAAGTTGTATTTTAGATAAGCCAGGCAGGCTTAACTCTAAATGATATTCATATAATATCCAGTTACTACCAGCAAAGATTTTTTCATTAACATTTTTGTTAATGTGTGTGTGTGTGTGTGTGTGAGCTGGAGAACTACAGAGGACGTGTGCTTCCCTTAGAATGCAGCGGAGGTCCTACGCGGCTTCCCCTCCCCTTCAAAATGGCGAGAGTTTGGCAGCGCTTTCAAAATGGTGCCCGAGTAGTTTCCCCCACTTGCTCTCCTCACATCTCACCTTTGGGCTGGAGCAGACAGATGGCACGCACGCATTCATATGCACTCCTCCTCAGTTCCACCTCCCAGCCTTCATTCACTCATTTATCAACACTCATGGTGTTAGGGCAGCCTCTCAGCCAAACAAACTCTCATTAACCCCCCATCCCTTACTCCAGTCCCATTCCCCTGTCTGCTGGGTTTCTGTGTACCCCTCCAGTTGAGGGGAGGGATGAGGGGGGGGGGGGGGTAGCTGGATCCAAATCCGCCCCCCTTTCCACCCCAACCTCTGCCCCCAATGTCTCTCCTGCCATACTCACCACAGCCCTGCATTTGTGTCCCACTGTAATTAAATCAATTAGCCATTTGGCTTAGTCCAATGTGCTCCCAGCCACCACTGCTGTCATGTTGCCACAGCCACGGCCATGGCCACCAGCTCCCTGCTCCAGTGGAGAGTGAGTGCTGGACCGGTGGGTCGGCTGGTGGCCAGACCATTCTGACTTGGCTCTTAAAGCTCCTTTTCTCGTCTAATATGCATATGAAGGTCATTCTGGGCGGTTTACTAGGGACTGTCACCTACAGACCTCCTGGATAAACCTGAACTGACTATCCTTTGTGTCCCAGCTAATGCTATAACCCCTTTTACTCAGTCCTGTCATTATCGTAACATGTTTGTCATTCTGGCATTCATCGCACAACGAAATGCCTCATCATAATTTATGTGTCGTGTCTAGTTTACTGAAGCGTTTGTAACAGACGACAAACGTTTACTGATTACTAAATATTTGTGTGGCGAATGGGTGTTCGGAGCTCGAAGACAATATCCCGCGTGTGCATCGTCTGTAAACAGCGACTCATTGCTTGATACACCGTCTCCTATTCATTCATTAAAATTTGATTGGTTCGTCGTGACAATTAACTAACCCTCCCATTTGAGAGCGGAAACAACCCCTTCGTTTTCTCATGATGATGAAACGTCTCCATTATGACACGGCGCTGCTTATCTGCATATCGCCATGGTGACTAATTAGCGAAGCATTATATGAGCGTCGTAGCTCATCTCATACCCTGCAGGATTACTTAGCACTGCTCCCCATAGTCTCCCCCCTGTGTGACCAGAAATGATCCTTATTGTTCGGGGAATGGGGCGAGGAGCGGGAGCGTGCCGTGGCGAATGCAGTAAGCGCATTGCCAAGCGGGGGCGACTCCTGCCACCCTGCCGTACCCCAACCCACCTACACCCCACCCCACCCCATGTCTGTACCCCCGTACCCCTCCGCAGGTCCTGTCATGTCTCCAGCCATGTCCGCCATTTGTCACCCATTTGTTCACCACCCTCCTCTCCATCTGCTCACTTTCACTTTCCTCTCCTCTCCTCCCTCCCTCCTTCTCTCTTTTTGTTGTTTTGTTTTTTTTTTCTGTTGTGTGTTTTGCACTTGCAGCCATTTTGACGCACCCCCACCCCCCCATGTTCTTTTCTTCCCAGACTGCCACCCCAACACCACCCACCCCAAACCAACTACGCACCTACCCCCCCCCCCACACACACACCCCGCACCCCGCCCCGCCCTCACCAATTTCTCCTCCATGTCAAATCGCAGTCTGCCAGCTCGTACCCCCCCACCCCCTCCCACCTCCATCCGTCTCTCCTCCATTCTCTGCATCTGCTGGCACCATGCCAAGTGTCTCAGACATACTAAGGGAGGGAGGGAGGAGGGAGGGAAGGAGAAAAGGAGAGAGGGAGGGAGAAGGGAGGAAAGGAGGGAGGGAGGTATGGAGGGAGAAAAGGAGAGACTGAGGGAGGAAGGAGGGAGGGAGACGGGAGGGTGGCGGCAGCAGCAGCATGGGCACAGGCAGCATCCCAGTGCCGTATGCAAATGAGCCCAGCCCTCCATTACAAAACAACAGCTGCAGATTGTAATCAGCGGAGATGGAGGGGGTGGTGGTGAGGGTGGTGGTGAGGATGGTGGTGGTGGGGGTGGCAGGAGGAGTAATAGAGTGATGAAGAGTGTTTGTGAGTCTGGGAGGAGTGGGGCAATGTTTGGGAGAAGCGATGGCGGGGTGAAAAAAAAAAACAAAGTTGGATTCTGGCACTGAGGTTGCAGCACAGAACAAAGGTGTGGTTGTGTGTGTGTGTGTGTGTGTGTGTGTGTGTACGGGATGCCTGCTCATAGGACTAGTGTGTGTGTGTGTGTGTGTGAGTGAGGGAGAGAGGGAGATATGAGAAGAGAAAGGCAGACAGAAGAAGAGAAAGAGAGAGAGAGAGAGAGAGAGAGGGAGAGGGAGAGGGAGAGAGAGGGGGGGGGGGGGGGGAATTCACGTCATACATTTTCTTTGCACTGGCACACAGGGGTGTCACACTTGGAGAAAGCGCCAGCGTAGGAACTCAGGAGAGAGCAGCACACACGTGTGTGTGTGTGCGTCTATGTGTGTGTGTGTGTATGTGTCTATGACAGAGAGAGACAGAGAGGGAGAGGGGCTGTGTTTCCTGACGTCTCCTGATGAGATGGTTTTGCCTGAGGCTAATGACTGTGAGTAATTACACCAATCAAAGACGTGTGTGTGTGTGTGTGTGTATGCGTGTGTGTATGCACGCGTTTGCATGTGTGCGTGGAGCAATTGCGACGAGCAGTTGCGAGTCATTATGTGTTTTAGCAGTTGTGTGTCATGCATGTGTGTGTCTGTGTATGTTTACTCGTACACAAGTGTGTGTGCTCATCCGCGTGTGTTTGTCTTTGTACCCTTATGCAGGCGTGATGTTTCAGGGGGAAACGGATGCAGCTGAATGGGTAGGAGGGTGTGTTGGGGAGGAGTTTCGATCGCTGTCTGCCACTTTGTGCCAACGTTGTAAAACACAGGCGGGCATCTCTCTCTCTATCTGCCTCTCTGTCTGTCTCTCTCCCTCTCTCTTTATGTCGCTCTCTCTCGCTCTTTCTCTCTCTTCTTCTTCTTCTTTCTCTCTCTACCCCGTGTGGTAGGAGTCAGCATGTGTGTGAAGCGTGGTACTAAGCTGGGTATAGTGAGCAGGCGTTTGAGGTCCAGTCCTCCTTGTCTCTGCAGGATCGCTCCTCCTCAGTGGGAGAATGCTGACTGGCTGGTCGGGGGTCACGGTCTTCATGGGAAGGTCGAGGGCGAGGTTGCAGAAGGCACAAGTTTGTGTGTGTGTGTGTGTGTGTGTGTGTGTTGTGTGTAGGAGAGGGATCAGGGGGTGTCTGTGGGTGGAGGGTGGGGGGGGTGGGGGGGTAGGTAGAGGGATGGGGGAGGCTCTGCCTTGATGTATGACTGGGTCGGCACCTTGTACTCAGGGGCAGGGTGTGTGTGTGTGTGTGTGTGGGTGTGTGTGTGTGTGTGTGTGTGTGTGTGTGTACAGGGGGCAGGAGGGGCCTCTGGCACCCTGCCAAACTTGACAGAGATGAGAGGAGGGAGACAGAGGTGGGGGTCGGAGATGGAGGGTGAGAGATGTAGTGAAAGAGCAAAAGAAGAGTAGGATAGGAGGAAAGCATAAGAGATAAAAAAGAGAGAAAAAGAGGGCTGTCAGAGTAATAGGGAAAGACATAGACGGGGCTATGAATATGGATAACAGGATGTCTGACAAATTATACACAGCTGGGAAAGTATGAAGACTTCAAGCATACTGTCTCTATTGCTGTTCATTAACTTTATTGATAATTTGTGCACTGTAGTAGCAGTTTCCAGGGTAAAGCATCTGTTAAGGAGTATTCATTTGTGTCATTAATGTTTTTTGAGAAGGTGTGTCCTCTTCATTGTGTACATTAGGTTCCTCCAGGTTCCCTGAAGACCTGTCATCAGTAATAAAAAAAAAACACTGCACATGGGTCTGGCCTCTTTGCTGGTTATTTTTTATTTGGCTAAACAACGTGTGTCACTTTCTTTCGCTTCATCAGGTTCACTTTCTATCAGGTTCCATCAAGTTCACTCTCCTGATAAAGCCAAATAGAAACACGTTGTTCACCCAAATAAAATAAATAGCCAGCAAAGAGACCATACCCATGTGCAGTGATTTATTTTTTTAATTACTGATGAGGAACTTAATTAAATACTTCTGCTGCACGTCATCAGCACCCATTGGGGCCTTTGCAAACTGGTACATGTAGTTTGTGTAGTTTTCCGGACTCTGATGGATGTGTTCAGCTCTGGCAGTGCATGCATTGGTCTGGACCCCTCCAAATGATTCATCCCGCTTGCTATTGTGTGAAGTGTTTTGAGTGCTCGCAGAAAGCAGGAAACACAGAGGCCGCCTGTGGCATTAATGACTTGTGTGTGGATAAATATTTCATGTGCGTTCAAACACAAGCACTCCTAGGGGTTTAGAATAAATGGCTGCCTTTGCTGGAGCTGAGAGATTAATTATAATGGCGCCATAATAACAATGGAGTTTAATTACAGAGCTACTATGTCCTGTGTAGTACTGGCGACAGTAGCAGTGCTGTGCTGTGCTGAATGATGCTATGGAGACGGTGCCTTAAAGCAGCACTGTGCAACTTTCAGTGCTTTTCCTCAACAGAGCTCCCCCTAGTGTCTCTAAGTAAATGGACACTTTCGTAAAAATGGACTGTTTTCCCGTCCCCTCACCCTGTGCATGTGTTTTTAACTCAGCTGATCAGAGTAACCGGCAAATACGTAAGACGTCATATCCACCGAGATAAGTCAAGTCAGA
>CM059266.1:7669121-7681621 GCA_030347295.1 Setipinna tenuifilis
TCAAGGACAGAGGCCCTGATTGGTGGAGAACCTCAAGAGAGGGGAAGAATCTCCAATTAAGTATTTTCTCTGGCAGTGGTGGAATAAGTTAGCCAGCCTTATAGAGCAGTCTAAATGTTACAGCTCTGCCACAAGCTCACAGAAATCTCCCTAGATTTCATATAGTGGATCCAGATCTTGCTGATCTTGTTAGCTTGTTATTGTGCATTCCTTCCTTTTCTACCCACAGCCCTGCACCCTCTTCCACATGTGAGGAGGGCATTGTGTCACACTGTGAGAAAATCTTCTCTTCATTCAGTAAACTTTGCTCATTGCGTGTCGTAAAATGAGTAAATCTCATTCTATGTATATTTTTCATTCTTTCACATTTTCCTTTTTTTGTTCTGCCCCAGCACCTAATAATGACAGTTATTACCTTGGCCACCATTCAGCATTCAGCACTGTAATCTGCTCATGAAGAACTCTAATGTCTAATGTCTATCATTTATTTAACACTCGTAGAATAATAGAGTACCACAGGCATGAAGCACACGTGTCACAGGGGTGCGTTTGGCTTGATTAAGTCCTATCTGACACGTCTGACGTACTGTGAATCGCTATGTGGGGATATGGGACAATCTCAGTCTTACTTACTCTTAATTACTTCTCTCTTTGCTTCCAGATGTCCCTGCTTTAATTAATTGGCAGGCGTCTTTGTTAAATACTGTAGTTATCGTTATGGGGTGTTATTTATTTCAAGCGGTTTTATTTTTTATTAGTTTTCTGATGGTTTTTATTCACCTAGCTTTATTGGAAAGTCTGCCTCAAAGTACTCCAAATTAGAAATGAATAAATAAAAAAAAAATTAAATAAATGAAAGACTACTTTATGGGGACTTCCATGATGCTGAAGTTTATCACAGTTAGTCTGTGCCTTTATATCATCTAGCTTCAGGCAGATGTCATATAGCATCATGTATACCAGAGCACTGACTCATACCATTCTATAGATGGACCTTGTTTATTCCGTAGAGGTGTCCCCCACAGCCATTTTGTCACCAGGTGTGCATTCATATTTACAGTAATGGATACATGGACCATTTCAAGACAGTTTGATTATTATTATCATCACATCATATCATCATGTATTACTAACATTCCCAACGATGTGGAAAAATAGCTGAAGTAGTTTGAGAATAAATAGGTAACATGTAGGCATTATTTTTGTTTTTAACCATTGAAAGGGTCTATACCAGGGCCCAGAGACATCATTACGCCTCTCCAGTAGCCCACTACTCCCATCCACTGACTCCTCAACAATGACACCAAGTCTACGTAGCATTCCCACTTGTCACCCCCATCACCACCACCACCACCGCCACCACCACCTCCACCATCACCATCACCACCGCCACCGGTGCTCTGCAGGGCATTCTCTGCCCGACTCCACCTGCCTGTTTACATGGCCCTGGCAGTCTCACCTCCCCCTACCCACCCTATGCAACCCCCTCCTCGTCACCACACCTCCCTCACCCCTGATGGAAAAGAAGGATGGAAAAAAAACACGAAAAGAAAAGAAATTTGCAGCAATATGCAAAACGCAGGCAGGCAAATGCAGGTTGCCCAGGCAACAGCAAGGTTACATCCAAACCCTGATGGAAATCATTGTCGTGTGTGAGGCCTCGACAATCCTGCTGAAAATTGGGGTGGGATTGAGAGGGTTGGGGTGGGACGTGCGCGTGTGGGGAGGTGGGGGCGGGGGGGGGGGTTTGCGGGCTGAGGCAAAGGGCAGAACAGAATACAAAAGATAAAGAAAGAAAGAGAAAGAGAGAGAGAATGAGAGAGAGGGAGAGAGAGAGAGAAAAAAAAAGAGAGAAAGAGAATAAGAGCGAGAGAAAGATAGAGAGAGAGAGAGAGAGAGAGAATGAGAGAGAGAGAGAGAAAGAGAATGTAGACATTATCTTTTAAACTCGCAGCTCTTGTCCTCTAAAGGATGGACTCAAGGCTGCTACAGTATATGAAGCCCCTCTATTCTCCCTGGATCAGTGAAGTGAGAGCCTGAACATGTGATATGTTAGCGTGTGCCCGCGTGAGTCATCCTGCACTTTAGCTGTCAGGCTGTTTTTAATAGCTCTCACACACCTGAGTCACCCGCCACAATCACTTAAGATGTTGGCATCCTGCTACCGTTGAACTATAGAAGAGAAAGTACATGATGACTGTACCTTATATTGCCTTCATATCACACCCAACACGCGGTTACATTTTCTGACTGACTGACTGATTTCTGGTGGGTTTTGAAGCCAAGGAACCCGCTCTGATCTCTGGTTGCTTTTGCAGGATATGGACCTACCATCAGGTGTCTTCAGAGCCAGAGACCAGTATGACCATGAGCCCAGACGTGACCAGGTGAACAGCAGAGCAACTACGGTAGGTCTTATCTCTGACTGAATCACAGGGTTTCCCACTGAGTTGAGGGAATGCGGTATTATGATTGTAACCCTAGGATTAAAGGACTGCAGTGGCAGGAAAAAAATGAAAATAAATCTTCGATAACAAGTAGATCACCTGAGGAAAGAAAAGAGAAAGACTGGGAATAGCTTTCAAAGCATCGCTGTGTGATATGGTGTGAAGAAAAATAGTGAAAATTGTGTGTACAGTATGCAAATTACAGAGAGAGAGAGAAAGCGAGAGACAGAAAGAGAGAGAAAAAGAGAAAGAGAAAGAAAAAGAGAGTAGTGCGAGTCAGACACAGAGACAGAGAGCAAGAATGAACATAAAACAAGTTATGTATAAATGGGGTAGGGTGGGGATGGGGTGGGGGTTGGGGTGGTGGTGGTGGGGATTGGGGCCTGTGCTTTCACAAAGGCAGTCATGCTGGTAATAGCATTTTGAGGAGAGTCAGCCATGCTGCCGGTGTGGTTAATTAGGCCCACATAGGCAGACACCGTGTGACAATGGAGCCGTGTCACCCACACACATAATGGCTATAAATGGCCCCTCTCACTCGTGTCCTTTAAAGACTGCATGAGAGTAGAGGAGGAGACACAAGGAGATATGCTACACTGACTTACCACAGCAGCACAAGAGCGTGAGGATGAGAGCAGCATGTCACAGGTGCTATTGGGTGGCACATACTCAACACGCACAGAGAAGAGGAGCCTAACATTGTGACAAGCCTTTTTAACATTTACTGGGATTTACTGCATGGGTGGGATAATGTTGGTGTGACACACATGCACACCCACACACACACAGGCACACATAAATACAAACACACGCACACATAAATACACATACACACACACAGACACACACACATACAGTACATGAGCGCGCACACACACACACACACTTTTTTCTCATTTGAAATATTTTTAGTGACTTTACTGGTGACCTTTGACTGATTTCATTTGTGTCTTTATCCAAAACAGTAGGCTGAAAATGAAAATAAAACATATCAAATCAATAAGCCACCGTTTAACCCCATAAAAAGCAATAATCCCGCTCCACCCCGGCGGAAGGCTGGATATTAAACTGTGTGAGAGATTAACTTGTGAATCCCGAGGAGAAGCTCCGGCCCGGCTCCTGACTTTTTAAATCAATCCCAAAATGAAATTCTCGGTCGGGAATCTGCACTCTCTCCTCTCCTCAGCGTGCTCTTCCCTCCGGAAAAGGGAATATTGGCTCACTGGAAAACACTGTCAGGACTTCAGCTGTTTGATATTAAACAATAAAGGGAAACAAACACACACACTCACATTCCACACACTCTTGCTCACAAACACACACGCACACACACGCACACACACACACACACACACACACGCACACACACACACACACACACACACATATACACACACACACTCATGCGTGCACATGGGCTCACACACACACACACACACACACATACACACACACCTGTCCACAGAGGTGTTGTTTGCTTCAGAGCGTGAGGTAGCTTAGGCAACCCTGTCTGTATCTGCCCAGCCTTCTCTTATTGGTGTTTGTCTACTCTAGGCTGCACATCCAGCCACCAAGTCAGATATGTTTCTCTTTCGCTATCATTCTTATCTCGCTCCCTTCCGGTGTTTTCCATCTTTCTCCCACTCTTAAGTGTGCGGTCACTTGGCCTTTTGTACCAGCAGTATGGGGCAGAAACAAGGGCAACTGGACCCGTGTGTGACTCACAGTGTGTGTGTGTTAGCATGTTTTTCTTTTCTTTTTTTACTTTCAGTGAGCTCTACTGCTTTACAGTGGGGGATTGCTATATTCACACACTTTCAGACCCTTTCACACACACACACACACACACTTTATGTAAGTGACTTTGGATAAAAGTGTCTGCTAAGTGTAATGTAATGTAATGTAATGTAATGTTATATTCACATATTCACATTGCTGGCCCTCAGTTCATACTCCTGCAAGTATAAATTGAAGACTAGCAATTTCACTTAAAGTGCACCAATATTCTGCCCCCCTCTGGTCATCTATGCTTGCCATCATGGCATCCTGCTGTTAGGGACTCCAATAGGAGAGGCTCCAATTTCTGCCCTTTATTGATGTGCTATTCAGTAGCTGATGTGATGTTTACATTTCAACCTCTCCTCCAGCTGTATGTATGACTCTCTCTTTCTCTTTTACACACACACACACACACACACACACACTCACTCACTCAATCACACCATCAATCACACAGTCACACACAGACACACACACATACATTCAGTCACACAGTCACACACACACACACACACACACACACACACACACACACACACACACACACACACACACACATCCTATCTCCTTTTTCCCCTCTCTCCTGCATACATATGTGTGTGGCTCAAACACTTCCATACCCCCTGATAAGAAACAAAAGACTAGTGAGCGAAGGAGAGTGTATTTTTCTGTACTGTATGTTCCTGGCTGTGGGCCACTGCACAGTGGAGAGAGAGAAGAGAGGGAATCCAGAATGAAGGGAGCCACTGCCACAGCAGATAGCAGACAGCAGACAGGAGACAGGTCGGACACAGGGCAAACGAGAGGTGACAGGGGAGACCCCAATATGGGGGAAAATTGAAAGACAATATGAGTAATTGGAGACAGAGGTGAGGAACAAAAGGAAATTAAATGAAATGCACCGGGTGACTGACTGAGAGAGAGAGAAAGAGAGAGAGGGAGAGAGAGGGAGAGAGAAAGAGAGAGACAAAGAGACCGAGAGAAGCAAGGAGGGCAAGAGAGAGAAAAGAAGGGAGAGATAGACACAGAGTCAGGGGAGGGAGACAGAGAGAGTGGAAAAGGGAGAGAAAGAGAGAGGGGAGCTAAGGGAGAGAGAGAGAGAGAGGGAAAAAGAGAGAAAATGAAAGAGAGAAAGGAAGATGGAGAGGGAGAGCCTCAGGTGGATCCAAGCAAACTGGAACATTCCTCACCATCATTCCTTCCCTGCTTTGACATTTTCAATCACGTCTCTCACACCAGGCTGATCACACACACTCCTCACACCCCTCCTCTCTCCCTCTCTCTCTCCCTTCCTCCATCTCACCCTCACTCGCTCGCTCTCTCCCTTCCTCCCTCCTTCTCTCCCTCACTCGCTCCCTCTCTCCCTTCCGCCCTCCCTTCTTCCCTCCTGCTCTCTCTCACTCGCTCCCTCTCTCCCTTCCTCCCTCCCCTCTACCCTCCCTCCTTCCTCCCATCCTCAGCCCTCCTCTCCCATCTCTTTTCTCTGCATACACCGCTGACTTTTTTTTCCTTCTGATATTCTTTTTTCCTCCGTCGCCTCCTCACTCCCGTGCCTGCTGTGTGGTGTAATGGGAGTCTGTGGGGGGACTGTCCCTGGCCGTGGGTAGTAGCCCAGGCGTCTCTCCCTAACTCAGACCCATACCCTTCTACAGGGGCCATCGTGTGGCCCTCTATGTCCCCTTTTTGTCATACAAAAAAAAGCCATCGATTTCAACGCATTTTACACTAAAAAAATATAACAATTTTTAAGTACAGTACAGAACAGCACCCAAATAACACACAAAAATGCTTAAGGAATTGGCATGACATTCTACGCTGTTTGATGAGACCAGACTGTACAAATCATATACAGTCAATGGCACAAACAGCCATTAGAAGGTCTGTCTGACGTCCAAACGTAGCACTTCAATCAAAAAGCCATTCATGCAGGATTCTTTAGTAATCAGCTGATGTTTCTGTCAGAATGTCAGTGATCAGCTGATGTTCATGAGGATGCTAGTGTTCCACTGATTGGTGTGTGTATGGGTGTATGTGTGTGTGTGGGGGGGGGGGGGGGGTAGTGTTTGTGTTCAGCTGATTTGTGGGTGTATGTGTGTGTGGGGGGGGGGATAAAAATATGGGATTTTCCACATTTAAAAAAGCCTATGTCTTGGATTATAAAAATGATACAGAGTACCAAATATATTAGCTGTAAAGCTGACATTCAGGAGGTTTTGATACTGTGTAAGTACATTTCCCAAAACCTTAAACACCACTGCTCCTCTCCAGAGACTGATTCATCTCTCAGCTGTTAAGCAATGACACACTTACCAGGAGAATGTGTGTGTGTGTGTGTGTGTGTGTGTGTGTGTGTGTGTGTGTGTTTGTGTGTGTGTGTGTGTGTGTGCATGCATGTGTATGTGTGTGTGTGCGTGTGTGCATGCACGTGTGTGTGTGTGTGTGCGTGTGTGTGCGCATGTGCGTGCGTGCATGTGTGTGTGTGTATGTGTGTGTGTGTGTGTGTGTGTGTGTGCGTGTGTGTGCGCATGTGCGTGCGTGCGTGCGTGCGTGCGTGCGTGCGTGTGTGCGGGCGTGCATGTGTGTGTATTGCTTCAGGCTGTGTGTCACCAATGTTATAGTTTTCTCTGAAAAAAGGCCCTTTTCCACCTAACAGATGCAGCAGTAAACAAGTCATCTTCCCCCTGCCACAGGAAATGCATTCATATTGGCAAGAGATATCTCAGAAAGGGGATTTTTGAAAGCAGCCACTTGCTAGCAATCCCCCCCCGCCCCCCCCAAGATATCAGTATTACCTTTGATTCCTTCCAGGTGTCCAATGCATATTTCTGCACCTGTCACAGAACCATAAACCACTCCGCACATCCGCACATGTCCTCAGAAGGGTGGTGCTAAACCAGGCCTCTGTGGTGGTGTCTGAGGGAGAGAGATGGAGAGGTGGGCAAATTTAGGAGGGTATGGGGGGTGGGTCTGTGTGTGTCTGTGGACCGTTCGTTCATCTCTCTCTTTCTCCACGTCCCTA
Source organism: Setipinna tenuifilis (assembly GCA_030347295.1). Taxonomy (NCBI): domain Eukaryota; kingdom Metazoa; phylum Chordata; class Actinopteri; order Clupeiformes; family Engraulidae; genus Setipinna; species Setipinna tenuifilis. The sequence goes on from CM059266.1 coordinate 7,676,367, forward strand.
AATCAGAGGCTCTCCCTGGGAAATGGCACATAATTGAGAGTGATTCAGGTCGGGCGGGCGGAGGGGCGGATGGTGGGGGGGCAGATAGTGGGGTGGGGTGGGGGTGTGGGTGGGGTGGGGTGGGGGTGTGGGTGTGGGTGGGGTGGGGGTGTTGGGTTGGAGGGTGGCGGTGGCGAGGCCCCATGGATAAATCGGTGCCCTTGACAGGCGCGGCGAAAGCCCTTCTCCATTCCCCACTTTTATGAGGTATTTTCACGGCGCAGCCTTGGAGATTATGCAGCATGCAAATGATGCGCCGCCGATGTGTGTGTGTGATTTCAGCCCCCTATTCTGCATCTCTTCTCTTCCCTCTCTCCTCTTCTCCCCCTGCCCCCCGCACTCCTCTCCTCTCCTCCTCCCCTTCTCTTCTTCTCCCCTGCCACCACACACACACACACACACACACACACACACACACACACAGACACACTCTGCGTACCCACCTCCCCCATCACTTCCCAAGGGGCCAGCAGCAACACCTTTGTTCTTCTTCACCCTATAGACACACACACACACACACACACACACACACACACACTTTGTCCCCTTCCCTTCCACACATGCAAATGCATGACACACTGACACATACACAAACACACACACACACATACTATTTCTTGCTTTCTTTTGCTCTGTGACTGTCTGTGTGTGTTATTCTCTCTACCGTATGCACATACACTGCACACAAGTAAAAACATAAACAGACAGACGGACAGACACACACACACACACACACACACACACACATGCACACACACATGCACGCACGCACACACACACATATACACACAGTATATATATATACACACACACCTGCATGCCACACACACACACACACACAAATCCCCCTTAACATTACCCGCCCCCCTCCACACACAGACACACACACACACACACACACACACACACACACACACACACACACACACACACACACACACACACACACACACGCGTCTTGCCTTTATGGCTTATCTTCTCTGGGGCATCTGAAAGCCCCACGTCTCTGAGGCTCCTGGGATGGATGGAGCCATTTTTCATCAGCGACAGCTGCCCTCAGTGCTGCCCAAACCCCCACCAGCCCCCCGCCCCCCGCCCCCAGCTCCCTGCCCCCACCCCCAGCACCAGCCCCCAGCCCCCAGCCCCCAGCTCCCTGCCCCAGCCCCCAGCCCTCAGCCAACAGCCCCCCTCATAACAATGCCACCTCACTCAGCAGCCACACAGCACACAGCTATGTATACATCTACCAGCCACACAGGTATACACAGCTATGCATACATCTACACAGGAACAAACACACACACACACACAGGTATACACAGCTACGCATACATCTACACAGGAACAAACACACACACATAGGTATACACAGCTACACACACATCTACTTAGGAACAAACACACAAAAGCACAGGTACACACAGACACACACACCAACATAACATGTAGACAGGTGCACACAAACGCGCGAATGCACACACAGACACACACACACACACACACACACACACACACACACACATACACACACACACACACATATCACATACCCACACACACACATCCATAAACATGCTTATGTGTGTACAAATACATCACATACACACACACATATATGCACACATACAAACACACACACACACACACACACACACACACACACACACAAGCACTCATAAGTTTGACTACAGTGCCTTCTAATCAAACTGATTGTAAGAGCTGAAAGCAGAGATCACTGGTTCATGCCACAGATTCATGGATGCACCATTAGACCCAACAACTGTTTGTGTGCATACAATGTGCATACAACTGTGCCCAGCTGAGATGTCTATTTTACATACATCTACATGCTGTAACATTCCCAAATTACCACACAGACATGTGTGTGTGAGACGTCTCACTGGTATAGTGGGCGCCGTGTGCTATATGGAAACACACACAGTGTGACAGCCTGGTGCTGTTTCATCTCTCCTCTACTCTTGGCCTGACATAGTCAACACTCGCTAGTGTGTCTCTGTTTCCTGAAAGATGTGTGAGTGTATGTGAAAATCTGTCTCCTGCTGTGTGTGTGTTTGTGTGTCTGTTTGCGTGTTTGTGTGTCTGTGTGTGTGCTTGTGTGTGTGTGCGGATGCGGATGCGTGTGCATGTGCGTGCATGTGCGTGTGTTTGTGTGTCTATGTGTGTGCATGCATGTGTGTGTGTCTGTGTGTGTGTGTGTGTGTATGTGTTTGTGTGTGCGGATGCGTGTGCATGTGCGTGCATGTGCGTGTGTTTGTGTGTCTATGTGTGTGCATGCATGTGTGTGTGTCTGTGTGTGTGTGTGTGTATGTGTTTGTGTGTGTCTGTGTGTGTGTGTTCTTCAGTTTGACCACAGTTAATCTATCGATTTGAGAAAACAAGTGGATTCAGGCTTATCACTTAGTCAGCCCGCAGGCCCTGATGGATGGCATGCATCAGTCTGGGTGAGGGATGATGCTATATTCTTTCACAGCTTTGACAGAGCATAGAAAAATCAATACTGTGTGTGTGTGTGTGTGTGTGTGTGTGTGTGTGTGTGTGTGTGTGTGTGTGTGTGTGTGTGTCTATGTGCGTGTGCGTGTGCATGTGCATGTGCGTGTGTGTGTGTGTGTGTGTGTGTGCTTTAATGTATATGCTTTGGTACCTTTATTGCTATACTGGTGATTTAGTTATATTGCAGTAGGTCTTTTACGTAGGCAATCACATTATACTGTATATGTCAGTGTTATAGCATTCACACTAAAGGAAATCAGGTCTTTAATATTTTTAGGGGGGATTGAAGCCTTCCCTAATGATCAGTACTTGTGCAGTGATGAGCAGAACAAATGAAGACACTTAAGAGGAAATGATAAGGTTTTTCATCACTCTCCCATCACTTTTGAAATCAAGAAATTGATCGGTCATTGATTAAGATGATGAGACAACTTCAACTTCAACTTCAAGTGCTGAGACACATCATTGTTTACTTAACAAAAGTGTGTGTGTGTGTGTGTGTGTGTGTGTGTGTGTGTGTGTGTGTGTGTGTGTGTGTGTGTGCGGGTGTGTGTGTGTGTGTGCGGGTGTGTGTGTGTGTGTGTGTGTGTGTGTGTGTGTGTGTGTGCGGGTGTGAGAGAGAGAGAGAGAAACAGGAAGAGAGAGAAACAGAGAGAAAAAGAGAGAGTGAGTGGGAGAGAGTGAATCTGTGAGAGTGTACACACGTGTGTGTTAAATGAAGTGGGGGTTCAGCTCTACACAGATGAGACTGTGAGCCTTCTGCACGCTGTCTGTTCATATTAATGAATCCTCCTCCGTCGTTTGTGGGCCACTGCACATGGCTAATCCACTGCACACGGGTAGACACGCCTACTCATACCATGCCAGCCAGAGGGCGAGAGAGATGCACAGGACTCACGCAGGACTCATGCTAGTAAATAATACCATTTTGGACCAGTTCCATGTGCTAAGGGCTTAATCCAGATTAGGCTAAATAAGGGGGTTCAAAATCATTTGCCATCCCATTTCCTTGATCGGATTGGTTCCCCAGTTATTCATACCCTACTGTAAGAACGACACACAGCACAGTATATGCTAAGGTTAACAGCACACAGTACAGTATACACTAAGGCTAACAGCACACAGTAGGCCTACAGTATATACTAAAGGCTAACAGCACCCAGTACAGTATATGCTAAGGCTAACAGCACATATGCAGTGTTGTGTATCATATAGTACATGCACGATTGACCTTTGGCTGCTAAACACACAGCAGCAAAATAAGCCCTTCAATGACGTGTACTCCATAGCCTGTGTATGACGAGTACGCAGTCAGTGTATTGCATAGTACAAGGTTGACCTTTAGTTGCAAAACACACTGTAGCCTCTCAATCAAAGCCTACTTCATGTATTTATTGATGACCTAGTTTTTATGTTGGGTGATGTATTGTTTTACTGTCACATTTCATTTATAATTGTAAACACAGACCCCCTGGCCTCGGTGTCATGCAACGCCGCATCAGCAATGCATCGTGGGAGTTTGCGAGCGAGCGCATAGGCGGGTCTCGTTTATGGCTGTGCCAATGAAACAGTAATTAAGTCTGTCAAAACAACACGCCGCACACTTAACATGCTGCCAGGATCATCTGCTCAGGAGCCTTCTCATCAAACTGCAAATTAGCAGCCGCCATAACTTAATCACTGCACAGGGCTGACCAGCATCAGCATCACACACACACACACACACACACACACACACACACACACACACACACACTTAATTAGTGCACAGGGCTGACCATCAGCACCTATAAATAATTCACCCAGCCTGTCACACACACAGAGCCCCCGATTAGATTGTTTCCAAACGGCTTCTGGGTGAACTAGAAACCATTCACTGTCACACCCCGAAGAGAATTCAGAGAACTCACACACACACAGACACACACACACACACACACACACACACACACACTCACATGCATACACACACACTCACAAACACATTCACACAAACACACTCTCTCTTTCTCTCTTTTCCTCTGTCTCTCTCTCTCTCTCTCTCTCTCACACACACACACACACACACACACACACACACACACACACACACACACACAAACACACTGTACTTCTCTATGTCAATAAAAAGGCAAATTAAACCTACATATGGATACAAATTTAGCATATGCGTTACTTCCTTTGACAAGATTCAAACATGTGAGTCAGTTGGCAGCAATTAAATAGCAGCTTAACAAGTCTCATCCGTAACACATAGCACCCTACCCACTAAGTGTGGCCACCTCCAATTATGGACGACTTGGAGCCGTGCTCAGACCACTGTTTATTTTTGTTGTTTGCAGGGGCGATTTTAGCATCTGGTCTTTAGGGGTGCCCGGCCCCCAGTGCTTATCACACAACACTATTATTATATATAATATATTATTCATTTTGCACTGAGCCAGGGGGTGCCGAGCAGTTTCACGGGGGTGCCTTGGCACCCCTAAAAATGGTCTAGATTCGCCCCTGGTTGTTTGTTTTTGAAAATCCAACTATTCCGACAGCTCCAGCCATCAGCTAATGAACGTGAGCGAGCATGCCAAATTTGTATGCAAGTAGCTGACTTTTTTTTTTACCATAATCGCTTTTACACGCGATTTCCAACAGAAGGGTCTTTAACAGGCTTTGTTAGGTACACTGTATCTATTGGGCCCTAGGGCATAGTG
>CM059266.1:7686621-7689121 GCA_030347295.1 Setipinna tenuifilis
GATGAGTATTTTGTTGGCATGTGTTTTGGCCACAGATAGACATCTGTGTTTTATATTCAAGATAAATCACTCACAGTAGCCACCTGCATGCGTCCACAGACATCCCACCCACCCAGGAACATTCCCTCGTTTCTCATCAGCAGCTACAGCTGTGGTCTGAGGGAGCACTAGAAAAAGTGAAAATAAAAAAAGGAAATATGTGTGGTGGAAGGAATGAATGAATGAGAGAATTAAGGGAGAAGAGAAGCCATGGTAGCGTTCTCCTGATGTGCGTTTCTGATACAGCTCTAGTGCTCATGCTTTATGCCCATGGCACTCACTCTCCACCCTCTGCCCTTTTAATGACAGGCACACAGGGACACAATTAGGCTCCTGTCCGGTTCATGTCTAAGCATATTGCACTGACAGTCTACACATTTAAGAAAGAAAGAGTTAAAGAAAGAAAGAGTTAGAGAGAGAGAGAGAGATAGAGAGAGAAAAAAAAGAGATAGAGATAGATGGAAGGAAAGGAAGAGAGAGAGAGTGAGGGAAAGAGAACGGCAGAATTAGAGGGAGAGAAAATGAGACAGAGAGAGATAGAGAAAGAAAAACATAGTGAAAGTGAGAAAGGACGTTAGACAGCATTTGAGAGGCGGAGAGTAGATGCAGACAGAGCTCCCAGGCAGCGGAGTGAGTGTGTGTTTTCCCCAGGCAGCAGAGTGCGTGTTTTCCCCTGGGCAGCTGCTCTGAGGCGCCTGAGGTGAGATCTGGGGAGCTGAGGACTGGAGATGACAGCATCACACCTGCAGCTTAGGCTAATTCACCTTCCACACAGAGGAATAACATTAATAACAATAATAATAATAATAATAATAATAATAATAATAATAATCATCATCATCATCATACTCATAATAATGATGATGATGATGATGATGATAATAACAAAAACAATAATAGCAACAATAATAATATTAATCACAATCAATCATAATAATCTTGTATAGCACCACATTTCATACAAAGGATGTAGCTCAAAGTGCTTTAACAGTTTGGCAACAGAACACACGATAGAAATGCATAGATGGATGGTTATTATTGTGCATACTGAACATTTGTTGTTGCTGGCAGAACAATGCCTCACAAGCAAACATACTGTATAGCACATAATGTCAAACATCAGTGCAATTATCCACTTCAGAAATTACAATATGTCTTCCCAGGAGAGGCATTTACTGTTAACACCACAGCATATGGGACTGAGCCGACAGTAAATGGACTCTTGATTTTCTTCTTGATTTACATATCTGCTTTATCTGAACATGTATATGAGTATAAATGTTTGGTTGTTTGCCTTCTTAACTTTTATCTTTTATGTTTACCTATTGCGTTTTGCTTTTCTCTATGTATTTTATTTCTTATACATATTTCACACTTATTTTAGCTTTTATCTTTTATGCTTTTATATTGTCCTTTGCTTTTATTTTTTGTTAAGCACATTGAACTGCCTTTGTGTATGAAATGCGCTATACAAATAAACTTGACTTGCCTTAATTTTGTATGAAGTGTTCTGTTGTGCTGAGCCGCCATGTCCCTGGTACAGTATCCCAGAAGTCTGTGCTGTGCCAAAGCTGCCCTGGCAACAGAGACTGATCTAAGCCAGAGACTCAACAGCATTCCTCAGTCCTCCAACACAACACCTCTAATTGTCTCCTCGTTATACAGAGACGCGTGTTAATGAATGATAAATGAGTGAAGGACTGCCTTGGAACAGGCACTTAGTGTAAACTACTGAGTCTCTCTGCATGTTTTACTGATGGTGTGAATGAGGCAGAAGGTCGATAATTTAATGTTTAATATGTATACTATATTATGAGTTATTGGCTGTTATATGTGAGTCATAGCTGTCACAGTCTGGACTGTCTGTCTGTGTGTCTGTCTATTGTGGTAATTATTTAGCTTTAAGCAAAACATATAATGATTATTTAGCTTTGAAATAATGTATACATTGGTATACATTGCTTGTTCTATATCTATATCGATGACATTTACAGTTGTAGGCCTCAGACACATTTGGGAGAATGGGGCATTGGCAGACTGCCAAGGCCTAGAGACTCACACACACACACACATGCAGGCGCACACCACACACACACACACACACACACACACGCGCGCACACACACACACACACACACACACACACACACTCATGCCAGGATCAGATTGAATTTCAATTGAAATTCCTGGAAAAAATGTGCTATGTGATGTTTAGAGTAGGAGGAACGGTTTACAGTAAATACAATAAGAATAACAGTGAAGAGTCCGATGCCGAAAGTAAAAACCAGACAAAGGGAAAGTTTGGTAAAGCACCTAAGAGCCCGGGACTGGGTAAGGGTATTTACTGGAAGTATTATTATTTTTATTACGGATTTCCATCCATCCATCCATCTAAAGGTTGGATGCAACAGAAGGCCACATGATGCATAAGCCACACAGCACTGAGCAACATGTGCTTACA
>CM059266.1:7696621-7699121 GCA_030347295.1 Setipinna tenuifilis
GTGTGTGTGTGTGTGTGTGTGTGTGTGTGTGTGTGGTGTATGTGTGTGAGAGAGAGAGAGAGAAAAAGAGACAGAGACAGAGAGACAGCGAAAGTGTGAGTGTGGGCACCAGTGGGTGGATGAGTGGGTGTATGTTGTGTGTATGTACATGTGTGTGTGTGTGTGTGTGTGTGTCTGTCTGTCTGTGTGAGTGTGTGTGTGTTTGTCTGTGTGTGTGTGTGTGTGTGTGTCTGTCTGTGTGAGTGTGTGTGTGTTTGTCTGTGTGTGTGTGTGTGTGTGTGTGTGTGTACGTGTGTGTGTGAGTGTCTGTGTGTGTGTGTGTGTAAGAGAGAGAGAGACATTGGGTGTAAGCTGTGTGGATGTGTGTGCGTGTGTGTGTATGTGTGTGTGTGTGTGTGTGTGTGCGTGTCTGTATGTGTATGTGTGTGTGTGTGTGTGTGTGTGTGTGTGTGTGTGTGTGTGTGTGTGTGTGTGTGTGTGTGTGTGTGTGTGTTTACATTCACACTAAATCACTTGCATTTGGTTTGTCTTATGCAATGCATTTCAGTTCAACCTGTTAAACACAGACATCTGCATAATAACATTCACAAATAACACTTTGTGGAGTCGTGCAGTATTAGCAATCAAATCAGCAAACACTGCTTCCAAGTCTCACTACTGAGCTTCATTTACATGGAGCTGTATTAGACAATGAATTAATTTTTGAGCATATAACCCCATAGGTCTTATAGTCTGATTATCCTTTGTGTGAGAAAGAGAAGAAGAATGTGGGATTCTGTGTGGAGATGAACAGAAGTCATTTGTGGAGAGGAGGAGAAAGTGTGTTATTCTCTGTGGAGAGAGAAAGTGTGTGATTCTGTGTGAAGAGAGAAAGTGTGTGGTTTTCTGTGGAGAGGAGAAAGTGTGTGATTCTGTGTGAAGAGAGAAAGTGTGTGGTTTTCTGTGGAGAGGAGAAAGTGTGTGATTCTGTGTGAAGAGAGAAAGTGTGTGGTTTTCTGTGGAGAGGAGAAAGTGTGTGATTCTGTGTGAAGAGAGAAAGTGTGTAGTTCTCTGTGGAGAGGAGGAGAAAGTGTGGTGTTGTGTGGAGAGAAGGAGAAAGTGTGTGGTTTTCTGTGGAGAGAGAAAGTGTGGTGTTGTGTGGAGAGGAGGAGAAAGTGTGTGGTTTTCTGTGGAGAGAGAAAGTGTGGTGTTGTGTGGAGAGGAGGAGAAAGTGTGTGGTTTTCTGTGAAGAGAGAAAGTTTGTGGTTTTGTGTGAGGAGAGAAAGTGTGTGGTTTTGTGTGAGGAACCAGGAGAGAATGTGGTAGTCTGTGCAAGAAGAGAAGAGCAGAGTGACATGATCAGTGAGGGGAAAGAGTAGAAGAGTAGAAGAGAAGAGTAGAAGAGAAGAGTGGGGTGTTGTGGGTAATGGTCTGGTCTTCAGCAGTCTGTATGTGTGTCCAGAGCCATGAGCAGCTCTCAGCTCTCCCTGTCACTCATCAGTGTGACAGCTGTCTCTCTTGTGGTGAGACACACTATGTGGAAAGGAATAAAAGTGACTTGTGGAGAGAAGGAGAAAGTGTGTGGTTCTCTGTGAAGTGTGTGGTTTTGTGTGAAGAGAGAAAGTGTGTGGTGTTGTGTCAGGAACCGGAGAAGAAGGGGAAAGAGAAGAAGAGAAGAGTGAGGTGTTGTGGGCAATGGGAAGAGCAGAATGAGATGCTCTGTGAGGGAAAGAGGAGAAGAGAAGAGTGGGGTGTTGGGTCTGGTCTGCAGCAGTCTGTATGTGTGTCCAGAGCCATGAGCAGCTCTCAGCTCCCCGTCACTCATCAGTGTGACAGAGTGTCTCACCACAAATGAGACACCTATGTGGAGAGGAATAGAAGTGACTTGTGGAGAGGAGGAGAGAGTGTGTGGTTCTCTGTATAGAGAGAAAGTGTGTGGTGTGCAGTGATGAGAGAAAGTGTGTGGTGTTGTGTGAAGAGAGAAAGTGTGTGGTGTTGTGTGGAGAGAGAAAGTGTGTGGTGTTGTGTGGAGAGAGAAAGTGTGTGGTGTTGTGTGGAGAGGAGATGAAAGTGTGTGGTTTTCTGTGAAGTGTGTGGTTTTCTGTGAAGACAGAAAGTGTGTTTTTCTGTGAAGAGAGAAAGTGTGTGGTGTTGTGTGAGGAACCGAAGAAGAAGGGGAAAGAAGAGAAGTGAAGAGTGGGGTGTTGTGGGTAATGGTCTGCAGCAGTGTCCAGAGCCATGAGCAGCTCTCAGCTCCCCGTCACTCATGTCCCGAGCAGTGTGACAGCGCGTCTGTGTCCCGCCACCAATGAGACAGCTGGCTGCTCTGCCCCAGAGACCAGAGACCAGAGACCAGCCTCACACATCCTCAACCCCAGAGACCAGAGACCAGCCTCACACATCCTCAACCCCAGAGACCAGCCTCACACATCCTCAACCCCAGAGACCAGCCTCACACATCCTCAACCCCAGAGACCAGAGACCAGCCTCACACATCCTCAACCCCAGAGACCAGAGACCA
>CM059266.1:7709121-7710193 GCA_030347295.1 Setipinna tenuifilis
TCTTTTTTGATCTTTCCTGTCTTTGTTTCTTTCTTTCTTTTCTCTTTCTTTTTTCCTTCCTTCTTTCGTTCATTCATTCTTTTTTCCTGTCTTCCCTTTGTGTGTTGATGACATATGGCCTGTAGTATATCATGCAGACCGCAGAGTGCTGTCCATGAATATGTATGTGGCCCATGTAGTCATACATATACAGCATAGGCAGCATGAGTACACATATGATTAGCCTCTGACTCAAGAGTGTCTGCTTGTGATGAGAAGTTCATAAAATCATTCATCCTAATCATCATAGACTTTGGTAGCGTCATACCTGAACTATTAGAGAACGCTCATAGATTTACATGTGGTCCAAAGTAATATTAGACAGCTAAACAATTTACCAGCAGGACTTTCAAGGGATTCAATGTCGAACAATGACTGCATTTATTAATGTAGTTCCAGCTGTCTATGATTTTAGTTGGGTTTTTTTTCTGAAAGATATTTTAAGCTCAAAACAATATGATTGAACAGTAGATACATAATTGGGAATTGTTGTCAAACTTTGTGAGCCACTGGTGTGTGTCATTGCTGATTTCATTTGTGTAAGTTAATCTAAAAAGTTGGAATTAACTGTTACTAAGTAATTAACAGGTTACTACAAATTAAGTTAGTAACAACCACATGACCTTATCTATACAAGACTTGCTTTCAAAATCATAGGCTATATAGTATAGGCTATTCACTCATTTTCCCCCACTATGTTCTTCAACTCTAATGTGAAGACAGTGTAACACAGCTGCTATCACCAAATTAGCTGATTATTTCAGCACTTGTTTGCCTGGACAGCGCCAATTATCACTTTCACCAGTGACTGTGTGTGTTCATGCTTCAGGCTTGCTCAAAATTTTCTATAAAAAACTCAGAAACAGATCTACTCTGGAGTTACCAGTTGTCTGATCGACCTTTGTGGTGCTATCAGTAGCAGCTCAATAGCAGATGTCTCCCTACGAGCAAAAGCTGATGCTCTGTGTTTTTTTTAGTCTAGGTTGAGACCTGCACTACAGAAGCCTCCTTTTGTTACTGTTCATTTTAAATC
>CM059266.1:7712793-7722793 GCA_030347295.1 Setipinna tenuifilis
CGCCATAACTTAATCACTGCACAGGGCTGACCAGCATCAGCATCACACACACACACACACACACACACACACACACACACACACACACTTAATTAGTGCACAGGGCTGACCATCAGCACCTATAAATAATTCACCCAGCCTGTCACACACACAGAGCCCCCGATTAGATTGTTTCCAAACGGCTGCTGGGTGAACTAGAAACCATTCGCTGTCACACCCCGAAGAGAATTCAGAGAACTCACACACACAGACACACACACACACACACACACACACACACACACACACACATACACTAACATGCATACACACACACACACACTAACATGCATACACACACACTCACAAACACACACGCTCATAAACACATTCACACAAACACACTCTCTCTTTCTCTCTTTTCCTCTCTCTCTCTCTCTCTCTCTCTCTCACACACACACACACACACACACACACACACACACTGTACTTCTTTATGTGTATAAAAATACAAAGTAAATCGACATATGGATACAAATTTAGCATATGCATTACTTCCTTTGACAAGATTCAAACATGTGAGTCAGTTGGCAGCAATTAAATAGCAGCTTAACAAGTCTCATCCGTAACACGTAGCACCCTATCCACTAAGTGTGGCCACCTCCAATTATGGACGACTTGGAGCCGTGCTCAGACCACTGTTTATTTTGGTTGTTTGTTTTTGAAAATCCAACTATTCCGACAGCTCCAGCAGTCAGCTAATGAACGTGAGCAAGCATGCCAAATTTGTATGCAAGTAGCTGACTTTTTTTTAACCATAATCGCTTTTACACGCGATTTCCAAGAGAGGGGTCTTTAACAAGCTTTGTAACCCTAGGTACACTGTATCTATTGGGCCCTAGGGCATAGTGTACACATTATTTCAAATCAATAGATGACTTCCAGGATGAGCACACTCCTATTGATCTAATCAGTAAAAAACAATAGAGGGTCTAATGGCATGTCAACCATAACATCTATCTTTATTGTGCAAGAACATTTGCTTTGGAGCACATAATTGGCATGAGTTGCCAGTAAGCATGAAGAGATAGATGCTTTAGAAGTATTTAGAGATAAAACGCCCATAAGTCTGACAGCTATCTAGTGTGTGGGACATGGATTCTATGATCTCTGTAATGAGAGCAGAGGGCCGGCTGCCAGATGAAAAGGCTTGACTGGGTGTTTAATGTCTAAAGGACTTGACTGTGAAGATATCCAAATTAAATGTTTGGGTTTGACAGGGCAGATTCTTGAGTGCACGCGTACACACATACACATACAAACGCACACACACACACACACAAACACACACACACACCCATTTTCTTAATGCTCCAATGTTCACACTACTCAATGCGCTCCAATGTGCACAATGTTCACAGCACCCACTAAACACACATGATCTCATTGCACACTCCAAATGCTTGTAATGTAGCTGAGTACAAAAACTTAAGTCACACATCATTCACTACACTGCATGGTCAATCAGTTATAAAAGCCCCGTACTGACCCCGTACACTCCACTCCAGTGTGCTTGCTCTGTGGCCTTCTTCTGCCAGAGTGTGACTCAGCTCAGTTTGCACACAGATAATTCACACAGCTGCTCTTAGCTGACAAGCGTTTAGTCTGCCCAATCACAGTACAGGTCTATCTGCCAACCAGCTGTCTCTGGGGAGTAGTTGCACTAGACTTAGACAACCTTGGATAACTTTTAATAACAAACCCAGCTACAACTCCCTCTGCTCATTTAAATAACTGTGCTGGATGCCTGGACCACTGTGGCATACAGGCCGACACATCTCTGATCCGGGCAGGACAGGCACCAAGTTCTCCATCATGGCGATGGAGGTGGTGGTGGTGGGCAAGGGCAGTATGGGACAGCACCAGGCTGTGTTCGGGTAGCCATCTCTGGGGGCTGACCTGACCGCAGTGCTACTCCTGTCCCTCCAGTGTCAAGGACAAGGCCAAAGTGACAGGGGCTCAGCTCCACTCTGTGTCAGGAGGGGAGAGTGGACCACTGCGCTGTGGTAGCTGTGGCCAGATGGATAGGGAGCTGGTCTTAGGATCAGAGGGCTGCTGGTTGGATTGCAATAACAAAGTCATTCATCCAACATGACTAAGTAAGAAAGCTGCACAGGAACTGAATGATTTTTTTTTAGAAAGAAAGAAACACAAAGACAGAAAAAAGACAGAAAGAAAGACAGAAAGAAAATCTTTACATAATATTTCACCCTCACCCTTCACCGTCATGTGGTGTGGTGTCTCAGTGCTATGGTCTGATGTTTGGTGTTTGACGATGCTTCTAAAGTGTAATTACTTCAGCCATATCAAACCAAACAGCAAAGCTATACACAAAGCCAGAGAAGTGCTAAACAGCTGTTATTCTATTTGAAATCCATCAGCCTTTTGGCCCTGAAAAGCACTTAGCATTCAACGATCACTCCAGAAGCGGAGCCTTCACACTGACTTCATTAAGCACTGCAACACTGGCCTAATTACTGATTAAAAGACTGCGTCCCATCAGGATTATATGCAGTGGGTTTAACTCATTAATTTATGCGTAGGCAATTGAAAGCGAGTTAAAGAGCAGGCTTGATGTGGGTGGGCTGAGTTAGCAGCAATGGAGATGGCTTTAGTGTGAGGGACACTGGCATTCTCCAGTTGGTGCATTCTCTGTCGAAGGCTCTGTAGAATAGAATAGAACGGAATAGAATAGAATAGAATAGAATAGAATAGAATAGAATGGAATGGAATAGAATAGAATGGAATAGAATACAATAGAATGGAATAGAATAGAATAGAATAGAATGCATTTTATTGTCACTATGCAATAAAATGTACAATGTCATTAAAAGCAGCTCCTTCTCCAGTGCAGACATATATGTAGACTATATATGGAGACATACAGACCCTGTAGACTAACAGCACTACTGAAGGATGGTATCACTTTAATCTAAGTGGGGGCCTGATGCTTGCATCATCTACTGGAGTCATTCAGCCAATCATTTATTGATCTTACTGAGTATGTTGAAGAGCCTTCTCATGAGTAGTGGCAGTCACTTGATCTTTTTTCCTGGTTTTAATGTGGACTGTGTTGATGTGATGTACTGTAAACTGCATTTTCTGACCACACACACACACACACACACACACACACACATACACACACACACACACACACACGTCTGATGGATTCTGGCTCTATTAGTCCTAAAAGGGAGAGATCTGAATCTGTGACCTGAGGGTAGGGGCCAATATTGACTGTATATTAAATATGAGTGACGTCTATGGTAATTTTTGTTAGTGTTTGCCTTGTCCTCTTACTGTAAATGCTGATGAGTGTTTCATGCTCTTGTGCAGTTATTTTACTGCTCAGTTTTACTGATTCTGCTCAGAGGGTGCTCATGGATGTTACATAGAGTGCCAAAGGTGATCATAGATTCAAGGAAACATCTTTGGAAAGCTGTCAGGTATCACTTAAGATTCTTACGTCTTGCCTTTTTAGATTTCCAGAGTCGGCAAGGTCTGCAAAGACTGATTATTTGTCTAGGATAATTTCTAAAGATCAGCATAAAGCTGCATTTTTATTTCAGACTATATATTCAGTATGAAACTCTAATTAATGTAATGGCCCTGAAGCAGCATGATAAAGCTGTGTGGGCATTTCCTGTGTCTTTATTAACAAAATTAATTGACTTATTAACACATACTCCACCTTATGATGTGGACATGTTATGCCCCTGTATTCCATCTTGTACCCAAAGGTCACCCCATGTCCCCCAGGCATGCCTGAACACCACGGTCATGACCTCAAAAGGCATTTTTGTGCTTTTTGTGTCTACGCACCAAGAATGTGGAATGGCTTGCAGAGCAATGCTAAATTTGCATCTTCTGTGACTTTTTAAATCCTTGCTTAGAATGCACCTCTTCAAGCTTGCATTGGAGAGCCCTCAAACTGCTGAGGGACCGTGGCCAGAGGCCAGTTATCTATTAAATTGTCCCAACCAAAAGTACAGTGGGGTTGCTGCTGAATATGCTGTGTGCTGTTGCTTGCTGGAATACTATTTTTTTTATGTTTACCTTTCCTTTTTAATGGAAAGCACATGTAAATATGACTGTAATTGTGCTATACACACAAAGCTTACTTACTTGCTTCTATACTGGCAGTGCCATCACCACAGCAACCATTTTGATGAGAGAAATCTCTTGAGTCTAAACCCCACTGCTCACATCCAGTGACTCCCGAGAACTAACAGGTCATGTGACCTCAGTAATCCAATGACATTCCTTCCTTTCAGTCCCGCAGGTCTGAGCTCAGGTGTGCGTTACACTGTGAAGGGGCACTCAGGGATGGATGTAGAGAGAGAGAGAGAGAGAGAGAGAGAGAGGGAGAGAGAGAGAGAGAGTGAAAGAGAAAGAAAGAGTGAGAAGAAGAAGGGGGGAAGGGCAAGGAGGACAAGGAAGAGGAATAGGAAGTCATTGAAAAGAGGAGTGTTTTTACTCTGAAGGGCATATACACATAGTAATACATTATATATTAGTGTATAACTCCTCTGTCTGCTTTGGTTAATATTAGCTCTGGCAGCACCTAAAACAGCTTAGAATCGAGAGACACAGAGTAGCAGTGATACAGTAAACAACAGCATTAGCCCTTGTGTTTGTGTGTGTGTGTGTGTGTGAGAGAGAGAGAGACACAGAGTAGCACTGGAACAGTAAACAACAGCATTAGCCTGTGTGTTTGTGTGTGTGTGTGTGTGTGTGTGTGTGTGTGTGTGTGTGTGTGAGAGAGAGAGAGAGAGAAAGAGAGACGCAGAGTAGCGCTGGTACAGTAAACAACAGCATTAGCCCAGCGGCGCTAGGATACAACGAGCGAGCTTCTGCCTACTAGCCAGGGGCAGTGTGTACTAAGCAGGGACACCTTCCCACCTTCCCCACAAACAGGCCCTCAGCAGCAGCAGCTGCTCCAGCAGGGCCGGTGGGAGTGCCCTGTAATTACCGCACGTTTAGCCTGCCTGGCCGCTAGCTACCGCAGGACTGACTCCGCCCTTAATGGTGCTGCTGTGCGGCCCAGCCACAGGGACCGGCCTGAGAAAACAAACGGGCCTCCCTTAAAGACATTATGTGTGTGTGTGTGTGTGGATGTGTGTGTGTGTGTGGGGGGGGGGTGTTGTGTGTGTTGTGTGTGTGGATGTGTGTTGTGTGTGTGGATGTGTGGGTGTTTGTGTGTATGTGTGTGTGTGTGGATGTGTGTTGTGTGTGTGGATGTGGATGTGTGGGTGTTTGTGTGTGTGGGTGTTTGTGTGTGTGTGTGTGGGGGGGGGGGGGTTGTGTGTGTGTGTGTGTGTGTGTGTGTGTGTGTGTGTGTGTTTCTGGGTGTGTGTCTGGATGTGTGGGTGTTTGTGTGTGTGTGGGGGGGGTCAAGTCTGTGTGTGAGGGGGGAGGTTGTGTGTGTGTGTGTGTGTGTGTGTATGTGTGTATGTGTGTGTGTGTGTGTGTGTGTGAGAGAGAGCGTGAGTGTGGAGCCCCCAAGCCCTCTATTAACAGCAGGTCAGTCAAGCTGGGCAGGTGCGCTCAGAGCTCTAGTGGAAAGAAATGATTTGTTTGTTGGCGTGTAGACCTGTGAGAGTGGTAGCGTGTGCACCTGTGTGTGGTTGTGTGTGTGTGTGTGTGTTTGTGTGTGTGTTTGTGTGTGTGTGTGTGTGTGTGAGAGAGAGAGAGAGAGAGAGAAGGACAGAGAGAGAATGACAGAGAGAGAGAGAGCGTTTCCCTGGCAAAAGCACTTTACGCTGTTGGTGTTGTAAATCACATATTGTCCTGCTGTGTGCGAAGCCATACTGAGAGCTGTGTGAATGTCTCTGTTTGTTCTAGATGTTTCTGTAGTCTGCATGTTAGACAGAGTCAGTGCCTAAGGACAGATGACCTGTTACTAAGCACCAGTGTGCTTATTTGTTTGCCTCCAAGTGTTCCACTCAGAAAAAAAGAGATGAGTATTTTGTTGGCATGTGTCTTTGGCCACAGATAGACATCTGTGTTTTATATTCAAGATAAATCACTCACAGTAGGCACCTGCATGCGTCCACAGACATCCCACCCACCCAGGAACATTCCCTCGTTTCTCATCAGCAGCTACAGCTGTGGTCTGAGAGAGCACTAGAAAAAGTGAAAATAAAAAAAGGAAATATGTGTGGTGGAAGGAATGAATGAATGAGAGAATTAAGGGAGAAGAGAAGCCATGGTAGCGTTCTCCTGATGCGCGGTTCTGATCCATCTTTACTGCTCATGCTTTATGCTATGCCACTCACTCTCCACCCTCTGCCTTTTAATGACAGGCAAACAGGGACACAATTAGGCTCCTGTCTGGTTCATGTCTAAGCATATTGCACTGACAGTCTACACAGTTAAGAAAGAAAGAGTTAGAGAGAGAAAGAGTTAGAGAGAGAGAGAGAGAGAGAGAGAGAGAGAGAGAGAGAAAGAAAAAAGAGATAGAGAGAGAGAAAGAAAAAAGAGATAGAGATAGATTGAAGGAAAGGAAGAGAGAGACAGAGGGAGTGAGAAAGACAGGAATACAGGGAGAGAAAATGAGACAGACAGAGAGAGAGAGAGAGAAAGAAAGACATAGTGAAAGCGAGAAGGGGTGTTAGACAGCATTTGAGAGACAGAAAAGGAGATGCAGACAGTGCTCCCAGGCAGCGGAGTGTGTGTTTTTCCCCTGGGCAGCAGCTCTGAGGCGCCTGAAGTGAGATCTGGGGAGCGGAGGACTGGAGATGACAGCATCACACCTGCGGCTTAGGCTAAGTCACCCTCCACACAGAGGAATAACATTAATAACAATAATAATAATAATAATAATAATAATAATAATAATAATAATCATAATCATAATCATAATCATAATAATGATGATGATGATGATGATAATAACAAAAACAATAATAGCAACAATAATAATATTAATCACAATCAATCATAATAATCTTGTATAGCACATTTCATACAAAAGATGTAGCTCAAAGTGCTTTAACAGTTTGGCAATAGAACACAAGACAGAAATGCATAGATGGATGGTTATTATTGTGCATACTGAACATTTGTTGTTGCTGGCAGTACAATGCCTCACAAGCAAACATGCTGCATAGCACATAATGTCAAACATCAGTGCAATTATCCACTTCAGAAATTACAATATGTCTTCCCAGGAGAGGCATTTACTGTTAACACCACAGCATATGGGATTGAGCCGACAGTAAATGGACTCTTGATTTTCCTTTTTGATTTGCTTGTCTGCTTTATCTGTACATGTATATGAGTATAAATGTTTGGTTGTTTGTCTTCTTAACTTTTATCTTTTATGTTTACCTGTTGCCTTTTGCCTTTATTTATCTTATACATATTTCACACTTGTTTTAGCTTTTATCTTTTATGCTTTTATATTGTCCTTTGCTTTTATTTTTTGTTAAGCACATTGAACTACCTTTGTGTATGAAATGCGCTATACAAATAAACTTGACTTGCCTTCTTAACCTCGTATGAAGTGCTCTGCTGTGCTGAGCCGCCATGTCCCTGGTACAGTATCCCAGAATAGAATAGAATAGAATAGAATAGAATAGAATAGAAGTCTGTGCTGTGCCAAAGCCCTGGCAACAGAGACTGATCTAAGCCAGAGACTCACAGCATTCCTCAGTCCTCCAACACAACACCTCTAATTGTCTCCTCGTCATACAGAGACGCGTGTTAATGAATGATAAATGAGTGAAGGACTGCCTTGGAACAGGCACTTAGTGTAAACTACTGAGTCTCTCTGCATGTTTTACTGATGGTGTGAATGAGACAGAAGGTTGATAATTCAATGTTTAATATGTATACTATATTATGAGTTATTGGCTGTTATATGTGAATGCACAGTCATAGCTGTCACAATCTGGACTGTCTGTCTGTGTGTCTGTCTATTGTGGTAATTATTTAGCTTTAAGCAAAACATATAATGATTATTTAGCTTTAAAATAATATATACATTGGTATACATTGCTTGTTCTATATCTATATCGATGACATTTACAGTTGTAGGCCTCAGACACATTTGGGAGAATGGGGCATTGGCAGACTGCCAAGGCCTAGAGACTCACACACACACACACACATGCAGGCGCACACCACACGCACACGCGCACACACACACACACACACACACACACACACACACACACACACACTCATGCCAGGATCAGATTGAATTTCAATTGAAATTCCTGGAAAAAATGTGTTATGTGATGTTTAGAGTAGGAGGAACGGTTTACAGTAAATACAATAAGAATAACAGTGAAGAGTCCGATGCCGAAAGTAAAAAGGGTAAGGGTATTTACTGGAAGTATTATTATTTTTATTACGGATTTCCATCCATCCATCTATTCAAGGTTAGATGCAACAGAAGGCCACATGATGCATGAGCCACACAGTACTGAGCAACATGTGGTTACACCTTCAGCCCATTGCCATGGATGTAGACCCTGTTCCATGACTAAAGCAGCGAGAGAGAAAGAAAGAGAGAGAGAAGTGAGAGAATGAGTGAAAGAGAGAGAAAAAGTGAAAGAGGAAGAGAAAAAGTGAGAGAGAGGCAGAAACGTGCCTTATCAGTGTTGTGGTGTCCTTGCCAGCGTGCTTCTAAGAATAGCCGTGGAGACGGTTGGCAGGCTGCAGTGTCCTGGCTGGCACAGTGGACAGGGCAGCAGGGTAGTGGGCCACTGCCAGAAACACCTAATTAATTCTGGGAGGGTCAGCACACGTCATGTCACCACCACTGTGTGTGTGTGTGTGTGTGTGTGTGTGTGTGTGTGTGTGTGTGTGTGTGTGTGTGTGTGCTTGCTGGTTCATTACAATAATTAGTGTTTGCACATGCACACGTTAGATCCTGTGTGAGTGGGTGGTTGTGTACATGCTGTGCCTGTATCTATCTTTACAGACAGAATCTACAAACGTTACATTACTCAATGTGAACATTTACCTGCCTCCTATTTTCTTGCATAACTTCATAAAGTCATTCCTCCTACTGTATCTCAAGGAACATATTTGTGTATCCTTCACCAGGAAACCATTTCCAGATGTCACACACACACACACACACTCTCACACACACATATGCTCATGTGTTCAGACACAGGCCAGGATTATAATGAATGGAAATTTCTGGAAAAAAACATGGAACGCACAATGTTATGTGATGCTTAGATGTAATACTTTCACTCAGTCATGTGCACGCAGGTGCTGTTTGTTTTCATTTCTAGCATCAATAACGTGACCCTGCATCAGCGATGCTCATTGGTCATTGCTAATGGAGGTATTGACTGCCTGATGACATGCATGTCTACTGTTTGCCCAAACTCTTGGAAGGCAGGCATTTGCTGGAGCACAGAGCAGAGGGCTTTCAATGCTGCTGATCATCTAGGCTTCATTCAGCCTCTCTCAGCACACAACATGATGTGTCTAAAGATACTTTTGTGTGGACTATAACTGCTAGTGAACAGATTCATGACTAAAGACTTTGATAGTGTGTGAGAAAGGTCTGATAATGTGTGAGAGAGAGTTTGATAGTGTATAAGAGAGCAGCTGATATTACAGTGATATTACACTGTACCATAGGCTTAGCCTTAGGGTTAGGGTAAGTGTTTGGTAGGTACAGTGTAAGTACATACTATTACATGTTTTTACATGTAGATCAGTGGTTCTTAACCTGGGTTCGATCGAACCCTAGGGGTTCGGTGAGTCGGTCTCAGGGGTTCGGTGGAGCCTCTTTGAACAAGGTGATGTTAATGCACGGTTCATTTTGTGCACCAGTAAAAAAAATCATATTTTATTTTTTACTAAAGAAGGGTTCGGTGAATGAGCATATGAAACTGGTGGGGTTCGGTACCTCCTACAAGGTTAAGAACCACTGATACATAAAAAAGGTACCGTAAAATAAACTGTGACCTTGTTGTGTCTTTAATAA
>CM059266.1:7737793-7745293 GCA_030347295.1 Setipinna tenuifilis
ATTTCCATCTCATGCTGCAGTGTTGTGCCTCCACTATTAGCCCAATAGGCGGTTTTCTTAGTCCAACACCACCACTTCGCTCAAGCACACTCCAGCCCACATTGACACGTATACACACACACACACACACACACACACACACACACATATACACACACAGACACACACGTGCACAGGCACACACACACACACACACACACACACACATGCATGAACACACACACATACACACATGCACACACACACACACAAACTGGAGAAATTACTGTTATTTTGTGCTGGTAAGCTGCATGTGGAGGTGGTATGGCCGAGGTGTGAGTGATGGTTATCACGAACCCTCGCTGTGAACTTGGCCATGCGTTGCCGTGGCTACAGGATGACTGACAGGGGCGAAGCGGGCGAGGCTTTGTGTGTGTGTGTGTGTCGACGGATGGTGGAGGGCCGTGCGCGGTCTGTAAACGTGGACCCGTGATCCCGACTCTGTGGTTCTGTTTATCTGTTCAATTGGTGCTAATCCTCTTAAGGAGAGACGCTCGCCGACTTATCAACTTTCCACTACCTCAGTCTTCATTGGTTAAGACCCCCTCATTTTCTCAGTCTTTCCCATTCTTTTGCTCTTTTCATTGGATTTTCTTATATCTGTAGACATTCTCATCCCCCTATCTCTTTATTGTAACCTCTGCCTTTTATTTGAACCTTATGTCCTTTCCTTTTTTTACCCACTTGCTACCAAAAACCCCATAGTGAATTCAGTAACATTGAAATAGCACCACAGCAGAATTGTGTCTCAGATTAGTATATAAACACACTGGGATTGGTTTGTCCACAGGTAATGCTAATAGTCCAGTATAAATAACTCTATATGTAGCCTACTGCAAATGCATCAGATGCTGTTTCCATAAAAATGCAACATTTAACCTTTTGTTTCCAGTTTAAAAGAGAACAAAATGAGGTCAGTGAGAAGATGTACTGGGCTGAAAGGACTGAATGTTAAATATATACTATATATATATACTTTCAGTGAGTCACATTTGCTCATCTCATTATGACCCTGAATATGAGGTGATCTTAGCTGAGAGACCATCTGTTAGTTTAAAACCTGTAATATTTGGATATGACTGGTTGTTAACTTTCCCCTTTCCATCTCTCTCTCTCTCTCTCTCTCTCTCTCGCTCTCTCTCTCTCTCTCTCCCTCTCTTCCAGCTGGCTACCATAATCCTTATTGACAATGAACATGTGCTGGGGTAAGTTGACTCAGTGGACTGAGGTGGTTCCTAATTCATAACTTCCTGTGTATCAGAATGCATCTTTGGTGTAAAACATCAACACAAAACTCAATGGCCTGTTCACAGATTGCTGTGTACTCTGTTTTGTCTATACTGTAGCTAGCTGCTGCTAGCTAGCTGCTTAGCATTAGCATAGCCCACAACTGAAGGCTGTGCTGAGCCAACACCTTTTAATAGCTTTTTTTATCTCAATGTTGCTTTTATTTGTTTAGTTGCGTGACTTAGCATTATGCTACACTAATTGGATCAGTGGTGACATGAGTCTTCCGCCCATTTAACTAATAATATGTGTGTGTATGTGTGTGTGTGTGTGCGAGAGAGTGCACGAATTAAGCTTATCATTTGTAAGGGGCGATTAAAAGCCATTATTATGGCAGTCCTGGGTGTGATGTGAGCAGGACTCCTAGGGTGAGAGGAATCCTTCCCACTCTGTGTAGAGAGACACTCTGTGTGTGACTCATGCTGTAGCTATGCTATGCTACGCTACGCTAATGACACCAACGGTTAGATGAGTGCTAACTACCAGAACGATTAGCGCTGTAATCAGTGAACACTTACAGATGTGGAAGTGTCAATTGTATTGGAAAGACACCAGAGACCTTCTACTGAATCTTTTTATCGCATCTTTTTACTTGATTTGTATCCACCACAGGACAGCATCTATTGTCTCCAGTTGGCGTCATCATAAAAAACACAGCCAATAAGATAAAGGACGTGCAGCAACACAACACAGTCATAAAATAGTCAGAGGTGTATTCTTCCCCGTGACATTTCATTAGGCCATCGCTCTTTCTTTCTTTCTTCCATTACTTTTTTTCTCCATATTTTGTTCCGGAGCTTTCTGTGCATAATGCTTGCTTGTCAGCGTGTGGCCATCAGTCATGCTAATGCTAGGCTGCAGACAGGAGTCAGCGTGGTGCTAAATCTCTCCCCCCGCTCCGCCTCTGATCGCCCCCTAATTACACCTCTGGCTATCACCCCCCCCCCCCACACTCTCTCTTACACCTCCCCAGGCATCTCTGCTCTTTCCTTCTTTTCTTCTTTCTTTATTTCTGACATCTTTTCTTTCTTTCCTTATTTCTTTTTTTTCCTCTCTCTCTTTCTTTCTTTTTTGATCTTTCCTGTCTTTGTTTCTTTCTTTCTTTTCTCTTCCTTTTTTCCTTCCTTCTTGCTTTCATTCATTCTTTTTTCCTGTCTTCCCTTTGTGCATTGATGACATATGGCCTGTAGTATATCATGCAGACCACAGAGTGCTGTACATGAATATGTATGTGGCCCATGTAGTCATACATATACAGAACGAACAGCATGAGCACACATATGATTAGCCTCTGACTCAAGAGTGTCTGCTTGTGTTCATAGAAGTTCATAAAATCACTCATCCTAATCATCATAGATTTTTAGTAGCGTCATACCTGAACTATTAGAGAACGCTCAGAGATTTTCAAGTGGTCCAAAGTAATATTTGACAGCGAAACAATTTACCAGCAGGACTTTCAAGGGATTCAATGTCGAACAATGACTGCATTTATTAATGTAGTTCCAGCTGTCTATGATTTTAGTTGGGTTTTTTTTTTCAAAGCTATTTTAAGCTCAAAACAATATGATTGAACAATGGATACATAATTGGGAATTGTTGTCGGACTTCGTGAACCACTGGTGTGTGTCATTGCTGATTTCATTTGTGTAAGTTAATCTAAAAAGTTGGAATTAACTAAGTAACAGGTTACTACAAATTAAGTTAGCAACAACCACATGACCATATCTATACAAGACTTGCTTTCAACATCAGGCATAGGCTATATAGTATATAGGCTATTCACTAATTTTCCCCCACTATGTTCTTCAACTCTAATGTGAAGACAGTATGACACAGCTGGTGTCACCAAATTAGCTGATATTTCAGCACTTGTTTGCCTGGACAGCACCAATTATCGCTTTTATCAGTGGCTGTGTGTGTTCGTGCTTCAGGCTTGCTCAAAAATTTCTATAAAAAACTCAGAAACAGATCTACTCTGGAGTTACCAGTTGTCTGATCGACCTTTGTGGTGCTATCAGTAGCAGCTCAATAGCAGATGTCTCCCTACGAGCAAAGGCTGATGCTCTGTGTTTTTTTTTCAGTCTAGGTTGAGACCTGCACTACAGAAGCCTTCTTTTGTTACTGTTAATTTTAAATCATATTGCAATAGACTAACACTTCTGCTCTGACTATATGTTAAGTTCCATACTCAAGTTCTTTTTATTCATTTTTAAAGCACAAATGTAAAATTTAACAGTATCAGTATTTATGAAAGTCAAGAATACAGAGTACCACCCTCCCACCCCCATCCCAGATACCCCCTTACACAACAGGCACACAAATACACAGATTTGCACACAGGTTTGCAAGTATGTCTAAGACCTTAGGCGAGAAACACAATGAATAAATAACTAATAAATAAAATACAATATAATTAAAATAAAAACAAAATAAAAATGAAACCAAACAAGCAGACAAACAACAAAAAAGGAGGAGTGGGGGAAGATGGTGGGCAGATACTTGGTGGTTCCAAGATCATAAGATTCTTGCACCATCTTCATTAATCCCTGCGTCCCAGAAGCTTCGTCTGCCTGTCCCCTCTGGCAGACCTCCCCATCTCCATTACTGTGTCCTCTGGCACATCTCCTCCTCTCTGTCAGTGTGTCCTTCAGAGCCCCTTCTGCCCTTCACTCTCCTTCAACGCCCCCCCTCAGCTCACTGCTCATGCCAGCTGACTGCTTCATACAGCGCAGAGGGTCCAGCTGGTGCATGTATATATATACTGTAGCACTTAGGATGCTTACACACACACATACACACACACACACACATACATACTCACACACACACACACACACACACACACACGCATGTGTGCATTTATATCCTGGTGGGGTACTCCCATTGACTCCCATTATAATATAACTAAGGACACATCATCAAAGCTGTTAAACCATTCTGCCACTATGCACAAATGTTTATGTGCATTGGCACATTGTGTGGAAAGATAGCTTTAATTGTACTGGCAATAAGGTTAACAATACGGTCATAATGTGGAGTGTGGAGTGCTTTGTACATGCTACAGCTGTTTATAATGTGTGCAGCAGATTCTAGATGCACCATGCATCATGGTCAGGTGCATGGTTGGTGCTAATCCACTTAATGGGAGACGCTTACAGACTTTGCCTGCATCAGTCCTATCCAGTGCTGTTTTGTTGCCATGTGCTTAGTGTTAAGGAGGATACTCCTTGCTGTTGTGTTTGGGAGTATGTGTGGTAATCTGTTGTAGCAGACAGTGGTCTCCACAAGAACAGATGGGTCTGTGACCACTGCATCAGACAGCCCTGCTAGATTGTGTGTGTGTGTGTGTGTGTGTGTGTGTGTGTGTGTCTCTTTATTGAGACAAGCTTTTTGAAGTCCAAGTTAAATTTTCTCATGGGAATGTTGAATGATTGTTCTGTTTACAACTTCAGGTTCACAAACAAGCCATTTTATTTGCTACACATTAAAAAGCAATTGCTTCAATTTCACAAGCAATCTTCTGCATTACACATTATTGAAAAAGCGGTCACTTTGATTTAACAAACAGGCCGTTTCATTTACGATACGTTGCTGAGAAAGGATCACCAGTCAGCACACGGTTGGCAGGGGACTGGCAGCTGACTGATATAACTGCACAAGCAGTTTGACTAATTTTGAGTTGCAAATGAAAACAGCCTTGAATCGTCTCTCTATTTAGTTTCATATCATTGGTCTTTGGAGTTATATATATATTTTCATCTAAGCCATTGACTTCTTGTAATGTTAGCTCAGTCAGGCAGAAATTCAATGGTTCTATTTAACCGCGCTTCAATGAATTGATACCATTAAGTTGTGGGCACCACCAGTTAGGGGTGAAGGAGGAGACGTGTTGATTATGTGATTAGCTGTGGGTTTACCAACTGCACATAAGATGAGCAAGCACAGTATGCTCTATTGGAAGACTGGCCACTCCGCTGCTTATGCTACTTATGCTAATTTAGTTGGTTTGAACAGATTTAAATAGATTTAAATTAGCATGTTTTTACAGTGTTTGGTAGGAAACAACCATATTGTTGTTTATGTTACAAGTGTATGTTAGGCGATGTGTGTGTTAAATGTGTGATAGGTGTGATGTTGATGGTGACTTGAGGTTGAGGTTGGTCACCGGAGGTTAAGCTTACTGTAGGATGTGGTGGCTTCTAAGCTTGTCACTAACAGCATTAGAGGATCAGCATGCCATGACTTATGGCCTCTGATAGCCACACTGCCCCCACTAAGGTCCACACAGCCACTCCGACAGCCAGCCACGGCAGGTGATCTTTAACTGGGTCTGACACTAAGCTGCTACACATGTTGTCTTTCCCCTTTTCGCTTGGCATCGCCTGAGTGTGATTTATCTGTGTGTGTACGTGCCCTTGTGCTGGTGTGTGTGTGTGTGTGTGTGGGTGTGTGTGTTTACAGACATAAATCTGTTGCTTGTTGTCTTCCCCCATCCCTCAGATGCTTAGGAGCTGAATTAAGTGTGTGTGTGATTGCATACCTTGTGTGTGTGTGTGTGTTTGTGTGTGTGTGCGGGTGTGCGAGTGTGCATGCGTATGTGTGTGTGTGTGTGTGTGTGTGTGTGCCCGCATGTGTGTGTGCATGCATATGTGTGTGTGTGTGTGTGTGTGTGTACTCATGTTTGTGTGTGTGTGTGTGTGTGTGTATGTGTGTGTGTGTGTGTGTGTGTGTGTGTGTGTGTGTGCATGCATATGTGTGTGTGTGTGTGTGTGTGTGTGTGTGTGTGTGTGTGTGTGTGTACTCATGTTTGTGTGTGGTCCAACATAACACACGCTCAGTGAGGGGTGATAAATGGCTCTTTTAATTGTGTGTGATGCCCGAGCTCATTAATTGGTCTGCAGGTGGCAACGAGCGTCTCACACAAGTTTAACAACTTCATTCATCATCTTCATCTTTTCGGTCACTGAACACACTCACACTCTCTCAGACCCTATTTCAGTCTATTTCTGAGACCCCCAGGAATACTAGAAGCCACATTACCCACTGCAGAAGTGTCAGAGTGTTTATGTGGTAATGTGAAAGGAAAATGAAAATGGAGAACCAAAAGACATTTTTCTCACTTAAACTTAAAAGACAGACTTGGCTTTTAACAACAACAAATACAATGAGTTTTTTCACAGTCCACTACTGAACTTGTCAGAATGATTAAAATGAACTTTGTGAGACTGCAGTATGCCTTCGGGGAAAAACACTGTTGTTTTCTATCTCAGTGGGGTTAAATGGTGGTTTTGGGCACTTCTGTGGTCATATTCATCTCTTCCTTGACAGTTATGAGTCAGTAAAACTCCACATGTCTTCTCAGAGCAGTTACATGGCCCTTATAAACTCTAAATTTACCAATGGCACATCTGGCTGTGTCTGCGTATTTGGACATACATGTTCACACAAGTCATAATACTACTACTACTACTACTACTTCTACTACTACTACTACTACTAATAATAATAATAATAATAATAATAAACTGTATTTGTCTACCACAATTCATACAAGAAGTAGCTCAAAGTGCTTCAACAGTTTGGCAGGAAAAACACAAGAGATTAGATGAGCCTGTCCATGGAAGGTTGGATGTTTTTTTTGGCATTGCTATCCCAAGACATGCTGATATACAGAACCATTTTACCCCTGTAGGACCTTCATAGAGCAGAATATGTCATAACTGTGGTGCCATAGTGTGGAGTCATAGTAAAAGGTAGATGCTAGCCATGGTGAGCAACACAGAGACTAGAGTAGGGGAAACCAAAAATGTTCTGATAGTTACCTTACCTATTCTGATAGTTGCCTTACCTGTTCTGATAGTTGCCTTACCTGTTCTGATAGTTACCTTCTAGATGCTACGCTGTGTTGTCAAATATTATAGACTTGTCCATCCATCATGCACATGTCTTTAAAATATATATATATATATTCTGAACGTTTCTGACTTAATACCGTAGGTGTGTTCACTGTGTTAGAGATGTTTGTCTGTGCATGTTGACAGGCCTGTACTGTAGGGGCAGGATTGCAATAGTAGGGGCTGAAGATGAAAGATGTGTGAAGATGTGTCAGAAGTTGTGTTACAGTCCAGCCTGGCTTCTCTTCTTCTGTCTTGCATCTGTCTTCTGCAGGGGAGC
>CM059266.1:7752793-7755293 GCA_030347295.1 Setipinna tenuifilis
CCCTGCCTCGCCTTGCCTTGCCCCGCACCTCTCTCCCCTCTCCTCCTCTCCCCTCCTCTCCCTGCTAATTAGTTACGCGCTAAATCAGAGCCTGCTCAATGCAGCTAATTGATTTTTATCTTGAGAGGCTGTAATTACATTGTGGTTTTTAGGAATGAAGCCCTCTCCCCTCCCCTCCCCTATCAAGACAAACACAAACACACACACACACACACACACACACACACACACACACACACACACATGCATGCACACACAGAGACACACACACACTCACACACACACAATCCTATTTCATTCTGAATGAATGAATGCGCATTGCAAATTAATTGTGGAAGCTCATATTGGTAGGGTTTTGAATCCTCTAAAACAGCTATGGTGTATGTGTGTGTGTGTGTGTGTGTGTGTGTGTGTGTGTGTGTGTGTGTGTGTGTGTGTGTGTGCGCTTATCTGTGAGTGTATGTGTGTGGAGCTACTGCAGGGGTGTTAACATACAGACGTTCACGCAGTGTCAGTGTTATTATCACACACAGCCATATCGACCCAAGCTCCAAATGACCTCTGTGACATTGACACTTTTCTGTTGCGAGATATGACGTTTCCTGTGTCATCATCATCATGTGGTGACAGCCATGCTGCCCTGCAAAGGCAAAAGGCTGTAACTTTAATTTTTGGCAAAAATTAGATATTGGGATTTTTGGAACAAAAAAACATCAGTTTTGTGGCCAAATATCAGTAAAAGTCAATTTTGTTGGGAAAAATAAGATGTTGTCTTTGCCGTAATGCTGAAAATATTTTTAAAGTTATTTTTTCCCGTTTCACCCTCTGGTGAGTTAAGGTCTTTTGCCTTTGTACAGGTTTCCCTCCTCAGTCAGCCTGCTCCATGGCCCCTCCCTCCTATAGAGCCTCCTTCTGTGATTGGCCACTCAGTTACAGGAAACTTGCTGCATTGTGTTTTGAGTTTCAGATAAAGCAGCGGTCACAAAGCAGTGCCTACTGACTAAGTGGTCAAGATCAGTGTTAGATTTATTACAGATAGAAATAAAAGAAATGCAAAGTCTTGCAGACTAAATTCAAATAATCTATGACTGAGCCACTAAGTCTAACACGAGAACAACTAAGTCTGAATAAGCGCAGGTGTCACACATCAAGTCTTTCAGTTGTTCTGGATGGTTTTCAGGTCACGACGCTCGGCAAGACTGACATGATCTTCCAAAGGTGTTTCTTTGGTGATCCTTCTTTGAGGACGTTATTCGGTGATCCTTCTCCAAAGATCGGAGGATCGAACGAATCCAGGTCAATTACACCCATATGCAAATGATCCACATCAGAAGGAGGTGAGGCTCATACTTGTGAAAGACACTCCACGTCAGCACAAACACCATAAGTGTCATCTGGAGGGTTAGGCCAAATAGAGGGAGTGTTGGCAACATAGCGTGTCTGATGCATGCATATGGAGGGTTAAGCCAAATAGAGGGAGTGTTGTTTTGGCAATATGGCGTGTGTGATGCACGCATATGGTGATTGCCCAATTGACCTAATCAAGTAATCAAGCATATGTCTGTCAAGTGTGGGCCGTGCGGTTCTTGAGTTGCAATATTACGTGTGTGTGTGTGTGTGTGTGTGTGTGTGTGCATGTGTGTGCATTATAACATGGGCCTGCATTCGCTGTAGCAGCTGGTGATTACAACAGCTATTGGTAATGGAGCCTGTAGATGTCAACAGCTGAGCCATGATCCTTACTGTACCTCTCCGACCCTTAAGGCAGGGACAATCTAAAGACATAGCAATACCAGCAGGAGCATGTGAAAACACACCGTTCCTCCAAATGAACTACAGACACACACAGACTGATCTAATAAAGTTACTCTCATACACAAGACCCAGATTTCTACAACAGTGATGGGTAAACAGGCTTTAGAAACTACAATCCAACACAATTCAGTATTGGCTGAAGTTAGCAAGGTAGAGGAGTTAACACGTGAACACACCTGTCTTATAGAACCAGATGATTTGGAAAACATGGTGCTGGAGTGTAATGCCTGTTCATCACTGCTAGTTAACATGTACCAAACAGCATCATTCTGACGCTGAACAGGTATCCAGCTTTTTAAAAGCCATTTTCACCATTCCAGTTCAAAATCCAGTTACTCTTTATTTTACTGTCCCTGTTACCTCAACTAGGTACAATGTAACTAAGTGTGTAACAATATGTAACTAACACAGTACCATAGGGTTGGGGTTAGGGTTAGGGTTAGGGTTAGTGTAAGTACATAATATTACATGTTGTTATATGTAGATACACCAAAAAAGGAACCGTAAAAAAAAAACTGTTGCCCAAAATTCTAGCTGGACATGCTTGGCAGTAACGTAAAGCCTCACAGTGTTTGCACCATCGTGACCACTGATGTGCATTGTGTTGAGCCGTATCACCATGAATGTGCACACCTGATGCTAATGCGCTAAATAAAGCCCTAGCTATAGCAGCAGGCAGCTCCAG
>CM059266.1:7767793-7792793 GCA_030347295.1 Setipinna tenuifilis
TCATACTACTCTATCACTTACCACCACCACCCCTCTCTCACACACACACACACACACACACACACACACACACACACGCACACAAACATGCACGCAATACACACACACACACACACACTTACACTCACCAGGGGGTGGAAATAAACTAAAAAATGTGAACCTTTACCAACCATTGAAAAATACATGGTAAATCATTATTTTGTGTCCAAAACCTACCAGACATATTGACATTTTATCAGCATTTGGCTGGTGGAAGGTGCCAATTTCCATCCTTGACACACACACACACACACACACAAATATACACCTCTCTGCCAGAGACTTACATCCCATCCATCTGTCTCTGTCTCTTCTGGCTGTCGCTCTCTCTATCTTTATTTCTTTTTCCTTCCTTTCCTATCCTATCCTTTCCTTTCCTCTGTTTTGTACAGGAAAACTAAAAAGTCACCCCATCTTTTGCACTACTTTTTATTCTGCGTGTAGGTATGAAAGAGAACATGACCAAAATGTGGGTTCATATACATGTATATGTTTGTGTGTGTGTGTGTGCGTACATGTGTGCATGCGTGCATGCATGTGTGTATGTGTGTGTGTGTTTGGTGTGTTTGCGTGTGTGTACGTTTTCCCCTGCCTATTACCCTAATGTGCAATATACTCAAGCAGCAGACCTTAGCCCATATTCCTTATCATCAACAAACCCCTGTGCTCTCTCTAAGCGATGACAGACTAACACAGGATTCAGCCTCACCACCAGACTGACCCGCTGACCTCACGGCCAAGCTTGTTTGGGGACAGGCTGTTGCGGCTCCTGACCAGACGTCCCTTGAGTCTCCGTAAGCCAGTGTGGTGTTTCGTATTGACTGGCAGTGACCTAGATCAATGCTGATACCCTCACATGAGATAGCTTAGGGGAGGGGTCACGACCCCCCCGTCTGACCTCGATGACATTTCAACCAGCTGAATCACACACGTCTCCCAGTGGGCGGGCATAGGGGACACACAATGGCCAATGAACAGCAGGGTTCTACAGTATGTCGCTACAGCCAGCAAGATAAATTATTGCTGGTCAAGATCAGTGCTCTTCTGTCAACCTGTTCCAAACGCACTAGTGCTTCCTAAATGTAGCATACTTCATCATTTTGTGTGCGGAGGAATTGTGTTTTTTTTTTTCTCTTGACTCAGTCAGGCCCTTTCCCTTCACGTATCCGGTGACTAGTCCACACGCGGCTGACTCCATGCATAGATCGCTCGCTCGCCAATTTGTCCTCCTTTGAAGGACTGTCCCCAGGCCTAATCTTCAAGGCAGCACTTTTTAAATGTCCCCTTAAATAGGATCTGCCACCAGCCTCCATTCATCTCCCCCCAACAAATCAGGCCATGTCATTTGCAACTCAGATCTAATGAGAGAGAGAGAGAGAGAGAGAGAGAGAGAGAGAGAGAGAGAGAGAGAGAGAGAATGGGAGAGAAAGAGAGAGAGAGGGGGAGAGAGAGGGAGAGAGAGAGAGTGAAAGAGAGAGAGAGGGAGAGAGAGAGAGAGGAAGAGGGAGAGGGAGAGATAGAGAGGGAGAGAGAGAGAGAGGGCGAGAGAGAGAGGGAGAAAGAGAAAGAGAGTGAGACAGGGAGAGGGAGAGAGAGAGAGAGGGAGGGGAGAGAGAGGGAGAGAGAGTTAGGGAGGGGGGGGGGGAGGTCTTTAGTAGAATCAAGATTTGGCTCATTGGGTAGGAAAATATTTGGCTGATGCTGTGATCATATTTGTTTTAATCTTTTAAGAGGAGATAAGTGTGTAAGCGCAACCTGCCCAGAAACAGATTTATCTTTCGTGATATTTACTAGCATATTGTTGGGGAAACAAAATTATTGTCCCTGCTCAGATTTGGTATGGCAGGGATTATTTCTTCATTGATCTGTCTGATAAGAGTTTTATGTTGTGACATCAACAGCACTATAGTTTTCTATCTATGTTTGACACAACAAAATTACTTTCCATTCAGATGTTTTCTTATCATAATCATCTTGTCAGTAAATTCGTTGTCTTTTCTCTAGCCTCACATTAATTTACAAAAATATGTCATTAATACAGTGTTTTACTAAAACATACTCATTTTTATGCATTTGTTTATATGTAGCCCCCTATGTTCACTGTTGATATTCTCTAGACCATGACTTGAGAGTTGTTTTAATTGCTCTGATATGCTTACTCAGCTTTTTGTTCCCAAGATAGTGCCATAACTCTAAAACATTATGGGGACATTGCCTTTACTTTTTAATACAATCTTATTACAACCTTATTACATTGCCATCATGTAAAACATTACGACAATGTGTAATAAGATTGTATTAAAAAGTATCGTTTACACTTTTCACTTTACAGTGTCGGCTGTCCTTCAAAAATACTCTGAGCTCTCTGAACCTCATACAGAGTATAGCAATCAGGCCTGCCTTGCATGGAAATGGCATTGTAGAAATTGTGCCCCCTATTGGTGCTACAACGTTTTAATCCTTTTACAGCAAACACCTCATTAGATTTTTAAGCTATTTGCAGATGCATTTATTTTAAATAACTGTCCACTGTTTAAAACGTTTTCTGATTATACAGAATGAGACTGCATATGGTTGGTGCTTATATTTATTTGTTCATTAGTATCATTTTGTTTCTGCGTGTGTTTGTGTGTGGCTATCTGCCTTTGGGTAAACTTGTAAGTTGAACTGAACAAGCACTAGAGGTGTGTGTGTGTATGTGAGTGTGTAAGTGTGAGTGTGTTGGGGGCGGGGTGTTGTTATGGAAACGAAAAGGCGGAGCAGCGAGTCTTTTTTTAGAGAGGCAGTTTGTTTGTAAGTGGAGGCCATGTGACGTTAGGGAATGGGGTACTTCCTGTTTTACTTCAGTCAGACGTGCACTGCACTGCTTGTTGTCAGTTACAACAAAATGGCTGCTGGAGCACTGCGTAAGAGAATCCACTGAAAGCTTCATGACAACAATTCAACGAACAACATTTTTCATGGATATCTGGGAATTTCCTCATTCTTCATGCATCGGATGTTGCAGACATTTGCTTTACTGGATGCATTTACAAATTGATCTTTCTGCGTATTGATTAACAAATCCTTTTTGCACTTTAAAACCGTGCATCGACTTTCTCGATGTGAATACGTCAAAAAGCTCAAACTGCCTGTTACTGTGTACGTAGTTGGACAGCTACAGTCGCGATGCCGAGATGCTTTAGCTGGCTAATATTTGTGGCTTGCTGAAATATACAGCAGTTAGTCGATCGTCGAAGCATTCCCTCCGTTTGCACTGGCGTTTTGTTGTTTTTAATGTCCTAAGCGAGGGATAAAAATAAACCTACATATTTGGAAGTGAATTCCTTCACTGGAGAGCAAAGCAACGGTCAACATTGTCTTTTTCAAAGCGGTGTAAACCTTACAGTGCGTCTAAGCAATTCACTGCATTGCATTAAAGCGGCCGAACAGATCTGTCATTACGGGTATCAAGAGCAAAGCTTCGTTTTTCCTCAGTGCGATGAATGCATCAAATTGAACCTAAAGCTGCCAAAGCTCAACGCCCAACATAAGGTAAGAAATAAATAGCTTTTCGCTTTAGAAAAATATTTTTGAGGGGCGGGGTTTGTTAAGTATTGCTAATGCGTCATGTATGTTTTATCCAGTAGCAGGTAGTTTGTTGTGATTTTTATGATGTTATTAACTTAAATAAATAAAATGCAGGGGGCACCGATGAAGCGAAGTAAATGCACGCGCGCATATGATATTTTGTGACAATGTTGTTTCGTTGTAGCCTACATTCCTTTTGGCAGGTCGAAGGCTGCTTTCACACATAGGACTGTTTGGGAAATAGGCAGCCAATGTAAAATGCAATCTTTCACTAAAGTTGTGCTGAACTAGTGATCATTTGATAACCACTGACGTACCGTTAGTATTTTCGACAGCGCGGGTAGGCTTGTGTGTACTGTTAACAGCCTTTTACAGACGACTTCACATTTCTGAATGAGTGGAACCTTGACTGTTTTAGAAAACCACACACTCTATTGCCAAAAACAAGTTCAGATTGCGAAAATGTGATCTCTTGGGTTATTTTTTTAATGGTGTGCAACGGCGCAATGTTCTTGTCCTTAGAATAGCTTAGCCTGCTATTATTCGAGTTTGTGAGACATTTCTGCTCGCTCGACATTCGAGAGGAGAACAGCATTCTGTGGCTCGCGGTGTCTAGGTAGGACTGGAATGCCCAGGTGGATTCAGTGGAACATTTGGAGCTCTCCTCTCCTCTCACCAGACCATCTTTTGCTTACACAGACTGTCTCTCGGTTCACTGCCCTTTGCGCACAGTCATCTCACCCAGGGCGCTAAATAAATGAATAACTACTCAAAGGTGAAAAATCATTAACACAGCGTTTTTTAATGGCTGTCAATCTTTTGACATTAGAAATTCAAGATGGACTGGTTGAATTTGTAATTACTGGTAGTCTTATTTAATGACAAGTGGAAGTGGTTGGAAGTGTCAGAAGAGACATGAATGCTGTCCCGAAAAAAATTGACAGATACAAGGATGGTTTATTGTCACATGCATAGACATACTGGGTAGAGTAGGACATGCAGTGAAATTGGTGACAGGACTATAGGATTATAATAATAATAATAATATCTTAATAAAACTGTTGCACCATACAAAGATATGACATGTCAAATTGTTTGTGGGTTTAAATAGTCAGCAAAATGCAGACAATCAGCCCACCTGAATCATAGTTACTGGCTGTGGACAGAATCACAGTGGGCCTGTATGTAAGGTAAAGAAATCCATTTGATGTCATCTTGCTCAAGTGAGGGCTGAAGGTGTCATGAAGCTTATTTTAAAAGCTCTGACTAACTCTGCCATGTAGTGGTTCAGAGTGATGGTCCATATCCTCCTCTGCTATTTTCTACATTGCAAGTGACATCCCCTGTCATCATCACCTCTCTCTCTCTCTCCCCCTCTCCCTCTGCCTCTCCCTCTCCCTCTCTCTCTCTCTCTCCCTCTCCCTCTCCCTCTCTCTCTCTCTCTCCCTCCCTCTCTCCCTCCCTCTCTCCCTCCCTCTCTCTCTCTCTCTCTCTCTCTCCCTCCCTCTCTCCCCCCCCCCCCCCCCCCCTCCCCCCATTGGTTTGTGTGTGGCTGTGTGTCTCTATCAGCGGCGGCAGAGAGCCAAGGGGCAGTGGAAGGCACAGGGAGGATGGGCTGGTGAATGCTGCTTGCGTGCTGCTTACTCAGGCAGGGTCATATTAACAGCAGTCTTATGGTTGGTTAATGTGCCATGGTTGCAGAATCAGCGAGAGAGGGACAAGAGCTCTCACTCTCTCTCTCTGTCTCTCTCTCTCTCTGTCTCTCTGTCTCTCTCTCTTCCTCCCTCTGTCTCTCTCTCTCTCTCTTCCTCTCTCTGTCTCTCTCCTTCTCTCTGTCTCTCTCTCCCTCCCTCCCTCTCTCTCTTTCTCTCTCTCTCTCTCTCTCCCTCTCTCTCTCTCTCTGTCTCTCTGCTTTTCTGTTTCTGTTTCTCCCTGTCTCTGTCAGACACACACACACACAGAGGGGTCAGGGGGCCTCTTGTCATCACTGGGGCTTGTTAAAGAGGCAGTGTTTTCAGTGCGAGTGAAAGATTGGAGGGAGTGTGGAGGGCAGACGAGAAGAGTGGCCGCTTAATGCTCTGATTACCATACGGCTCAGGTTATCTCCCCCCCCCCCATTCACCCCCCCACCCCACACACACACACACACACACACACACACACACACACACACACACACACACACACACACACACACACACACACTCCCCCCATTCAGCCCCAGACTCCCCCAGGACTCCTCAGTGCAGGCTCCCTTGCAGGCTCAGCTTCTGCGCATTTCAGCACATAACAACACACAGGTCTCACAGACTCTCTAAAGTATTTAAAGACTGTGAGAGTGTGTTAGAGTGCAAGTGTGTGTTTGTGACTGTGTGTGTGTGTGTGAGTGTGAGTGTGAGTGACTGTGTGTGTGTGTGTAACTGTGTGTGTATATGTGTGTAACTGTGTGTGTGTGTGAGTGTGAGTGTGACTGTGTGTGTGTGTGAAAGTGCATGTGTGTCAGTCTAAAGAGCTTCTCACATCACCTTTGCCTGTGTGCCCCCAGTGCGAGTGCTGCTGTGGTGGAGTACACTCTGACATTGCCTGCAGCTTGTTTTTAGCCTCCTGAATTTTTTCTCTCTCTGTTTTTGTTTTTATCCGGCGTAATCAAAAAGGGTTCCCCCCCTACGTTACGTTTCTGCACATTCCTCAGCTTAGTTTAGTGAGGCATCCGGCATCAGGCATCATTCCCCAGCATCGCTCGAGGAGCTTTGTTATGTTCTCGCCTTTAAAATGGAAGCAGGATCTAATATCGTGTCTGCTTCAGTCTCATCCTCCAGCCTGTGAAAGAGTTGACAGCCAGCACAGCATGTGGCTGAGATGTTCCCCTGCCTCCCCTGCCTCTGAAGAAATTGTCTGGTTGAATGCAGTGATGGATGGATGGATGGATGGATGGATGGATGGGGAGAGAGAGAGAGAGAGAAAGAGAGAGAGAGAGAGAGGGAGAGATGGATGGATGGATGGATGGATGAAATGATGGATGGATGGATGATTGGATGGGAGTATCACTCCCCTAACAGTGCTCTCTTTGAGTGAGTGTTCTCTGGCAGGTTTGGCAAAGGGTGGAAAGAAGGAACATCCCTCGTGACTGGAATAGGAGTTCCATTGGCAGTAACTCTGATGTTTGGCTGAAGATGAAGGTTTTGTGTTGAAAAGAGAGTGAAAACTTAGACACTGTAATAATTGAAGGGGAGAGTCAAACTTAAAAAAAGGACACTGTAACGATTCACTACAACACTACAGTCTGCCAACTGTGCCATGCTGTGCCTTTCATTTGCTCTGGCAGCTAATTTTACAGAGTTATGCGTTTTCAGCAGTATCTCAAAGAATGTGAGATGCCTGAACGTGATTGAGATATCTGCACACATCAAAGCCTCTGAATGGCTCTGAGTTTACTGTAGTGAATCTGAGGGTGGTCCACCCTGTGAAGTTATGGTTAGTCCTGGAAAAAGCCAATTTCCGTGCATCATGCTTCTGCTCGCTGCTTATCGGCCTGCCCCTGTCCCGTGAGATCAGTGGGTGTTGTGGTCGTGCAGCCGTGGTCAGTGTCCCTAGCCGGCCCTCCCTACTGTTTGTAAATGTTTGGGAGGGATTAAACAAAGCATTAAGGCTTTAGCAGGACTCCACTCTGGTCTGTGGTGCACCATGTTTCTGCAGCCATGCGTGCGAAGCGAAGCGAAATAAGGTCGTAGGAAGTGGGTAAGGAGGAAGGGGGGGTGACCCCCCCCCCCAAACCCCTTCAGTGGCATGTGCCAAGGGTTTGTGCAAGGCTCTTGCTCGTAGTTTGGCTGTCTCAAAGGAACCAGGGCAGGTAAGGCCAATCTGACCTGAGGAATTGTGTTTTTTTTTTTTTTTGACTCAGTCAGGCCATTTCCCTCCGCATCTCCGGCCTATTCCACACGCGGCTGACTCCACGCATAGATCGCTCGCTTCAGTCTTAAGGAGGAAAGGGGGGTGACCCCCCAAACCCCTTCACTGGCATGTGCCAAGGGTTGTTGCAAGGCTCTTGCTCGTAGTTTGGCTGTCTCAGAGGCAACCATGCCAGGCAAGGCCAATCTGAGCTCTTGGAATGAGAAACTCAACAAGGCTCTTGCTCGTAGTTTGGCTGTCTCAGAGGCAACCATGCCAGGCAAGGCCAATCCGACCTCTTGGAATGAGAAACTCAACAAGGCTCTTGCTCGTAGTTTGGCTGTCTCAGAGGCAACCATGCCAGGCAAGGCCAATCCGACCTCTTGGAATGAGAAACTCTATCCATCACCTTTGCCACTTGTTCACAGTACTAGCCACGGCCCTGAGTTAACCTCTCAGAACGGAGTCCTATTCCAGCGCTTGTGAAGGATTTCTAAGTGTTACGTGAAGTGGAAGAAAATAATGGTGTTTTAGAATGTGAACTGCATCGTCGTTCTTTTTATAGCATGCCCAAAGGCTATCGCTGTAAGTTATTGTACATACTGTTGACTCAATATTAGCAGCCCACTTCATCTCAGTGAGGTGAACATAAAGAAAACGCATAAACCTAACAAAGCTTCTTTTTTCAGTTTCTCATTAGGGCCCACTTCTTGTACAAAAAGGCGCTTTCTTCAAGCAGGCGAGGCGTTTGCGATTGCTTTAACACCTGCCCTCAATCCATCTGGGCTAATCCCAGTCCTCAGCCTAATTTAGTCCGTCAGTGTGACATGAGTCTCTTCTTAAGCTAAACCCATTACCCCAGCTGAATCACTTCATGTTTTCCCCGTCTCATTGAGATGAATGCACTGACGGCCTGCGAAAGGCCTACGTGATGGGAGTTAAATGACTGAGAGCTTTTGTGTGTGGGGGGGGGGGGGGGAGTGGGGGCGTTCGTGTGATCTATTAGAGCAATAAATTGTGGGCTAAGCCAGTGAAAGTGCTGTCATTAGTGACTTTGCATGGCGATGAAAGTCATCGTAGCTGCTGCCTGCCTGGGCCATGAGTCAATCCTTAGGTGCTATTTTTAGACGTATTTTGTCTGAGAGACGCACACAGAGGGCACATGAGAAGCAAAAGAAGAAGGCTTATTTTCTTGCATGTCATTTGGGAAAGTCACAGGATATGCTCTATTGTCAATGAAACAGCCTCTACCCCTGTTGAGCCCATTAAGTGCAGTTCACCAATTCATTTGTTTTTAAGGTTGTCTTGCCATCTTCTAATAGATGTCTGGACTCAGAACTCCTTGATGTTCTGACTGACAAATAGAACATTTGTTTTGTTTTGGGGTATTTATTTCATGTACTACACTAGATTATCTAGTTTATCTAGATTATCTTAAACATGGCTCGAGCCTTAGTAATGATGCCAACAACAGTCCGCTAATATTTCTACCCTCTTTTGCAGCTGTGTTGAGGACCAGTTGGTGAGGGTTTTTCAGCCTGCATCTCCCTTGAGCAGCCAGAGAGATGCATTGGTTTAAACTGTGTGTTGTTTTAATCGGTGCATCTGGTGTAGTGCTCCACATGCGACGCAGTGGATTTGCGAAGAGCGATGGTGTTAGCGAGCAGCGATGGTGTTAGCGAGCAGCGCTAGGCTACATGTATTGCCTGTGTGTGTGTGTGTGTGTGGAGAGCAGGAAGGCTGCTAAGCCCCTGCCGCACTCACTCGCGTTTGTCTTGTAGTGCTGGCTCGGTGCCAAGAGAGTGTCTGTCTAGACCAACCCCAACCCCAACCACTCCTTCTTTTTCTCTAGTCTCGTCCTACCGCTCCTTTCCTTCCTCTTTCTTCTGTTTTTTTTTCTGAAGGAATAGGTTGATAAAGACTAGGTAAAAAATCAGAACAGTTCTCTGTCTCATCTAGATGATGTCACTGTTCTGTTTGTGACATGATGGCCCCTCTCCTGTCCACCCCTTTCTTCAACCTTTTGTTGTTGCACTGCCTCTACTACCGATCTTTTTTGTCAAGTCCGGAGTTCGTTTTAGTAAATGACATATTATACACGTTCTCTTCCATCACTTACGAACCATGATGATAGTTTGTGTTGCTGACTGAATTATTATAAAGTGCATAGCCCTTTGCGTACAGCAGCTAAGCACTCGTTTGGGCTGTATAAGCTGTACAGTGTTGTGGAGAAGGAAGATTTCCTGCCTAATTTTGGGAACGAAAGTGTTCCAATTGAGGCTTCCTTTAATGCAGGGTAACGACTCTGTGATTAAAAGGATGTAATTAACAACTCTTAAAAGCCGTGCGTGCCAGCTTTTTCGCCAAGACAGCTCGGCCTATGCCAGTCAGTCAGTCAGCCAGCCAGCCTTTCAGGTTGAATGGAGCATCTGATCTCTTCATCTACAGTGAGATTAGCCAGGTGGTCGTGTTGGCTAACAAAGCTAATAAACCTTGCCCCTGTTTATTTCTCCTCCTAATGTGTGCAACTTGGAGCGGAAATGCCACCCTTCAGATTTGGTCTATTTATAGAAACACCTCTCCTCTGACGCCCGTCTGTGTCTGTGTGTGTGAGGAACACCGAAATGTCAGGAAGCACTTTCACTGTTTTTTGGCACATCTTGATGTGTGTGTGTGTGTGTGTGTGTGTGTGTGTGTGTGTGTGTGTGTGTGTGTATGTGTGTATGTGTATGCGTATGCGTGTGTGTGTATGCGTGTGTGTGTGTGTATGTGTATGCGTGTGTGTGTGTGTGTGTGTGTGTGTGCGCTTGTGCTTGTGTGTGTAAGTGTGTGTGTGTTAGAGTGTGTGTGTGTCTGTGTCTGTGTGTCTGTATAGGTCTGTGTGTGTATGTGTATGTGTATGTGTGTATGTGTGTATGTGTGTGTTTGTATGTGTTGCTGTGTGTGTATATATATATGTGTGTGTGTGTGTGTGTGTGTGTGTAATTTGGGCCTTGCCTTGGGCGCTCCTCCGCTGTGTTCTGTGTATTTTTACCCGCTGGCACTGCCCAGGGGCCACCTGAGGTGACGGCGAGCCGAGGCATGATGATGATGTCACACCTGGTGTGTGTGTGTGTGCTCAAGCAGGCCGCTGTCCTCGCTGCCATCGGTCAAGCTTCACTGGTAGACCTGAGCTGAAGAAAAAGAAAAACAAATATGGCTGAGAAGAGAATAATGCCACTTAGCACGTTAGCTGGTAGCAGGGCAACGTAATGTGCTAGCTTTTACCACAGCTATGAAAACAAACCAAATAGCTTTCAGCTGTCCCCCTCGCATGGCTTGTTTTCTTTTGTTTGCTGTGCGTGACTGTCAGAGCCGTGGTAAGGGTGTGCGTGGGTGTAAGTGTGTGTGTGTGTGTGTGTTTGCTGTGCGTGACTGTAAGAACCGTGGTAAGTGTGTGTGCGTGGGCGCAGGTGTGTGTGTGAGTGTGTGTGTGTGCGTGGGTGTAGGTGTGTGTGTGTGTTTGCTGTGTGTGACTGTAAGAGCCGTGGTAAGTGTGTGTGCGTGGGCGTAGGTAGGTGTGTGTGTGTGTGTGTGTGTGTGTGTGTGTTTGCTGTGTGTGACTGTAAGAGCCGTGGATGCACGTGTGCGTGGGCGTAGGCGTAGGTGTTGGTCTCCACCTCTCCTGGACTCCATGTGGTGTGCATGATGGATGTAGCCTGGAACAGACCGGGTCACCCATCTGCGGTTCAGGATCTTTTCCCAGCAGCCTCAGGGAAAAGAGAGGGGTGTGTGCGTGTGTGTGCGCGTGCGTGCGTGTGTGTGCGCGCGTGTGTGTGTGTATGTGTATGTGTGTGTGTGTACGTGTGTGTGTACGTATGTGTGTGTGTGTGTGTGTCTGTGTATATATGTGTGTGTGTGTGTGTGTGTGGGGCGGGCGGGGGCAGAACCGCAGGTGCAGCCGCACAGTAAGCCCTCTCAGGGAGCGGTGCTAATAAACTGGCCCCAGCACGGCCATCTCTCATCCGGCCCCTCTGATGGGCGTCCAGGAGCAGCGCTCTCACTTCCACACCTGACAGCCTCAGAGACAGACGAGGAACACCTCCCGCCTCGCTATCGCTCTCGCTTATAGCGCTCTGAGACCGCTTTCATCATCAGTAGTGTGTGCGTGTGCGCGTGCGTGTGTGTGCGTGCGTGTGTGCGTGTATGTGTGTGTGCATGTATGTGTATGTGCGTGTGTGTGTGTGTGTGCATGTCCGTTTGTGTGTGTGTGCGCGTGTCCGTTTGTGTGTGTGTGCGCGTGTCCGTTTGTGTGTGTGTGTGTGTGTGCGTGCGTATGCGTGTGTTCGCGTGTGTGCCTGTGTGTGTGCACGTGCTGCTGTCTCTGGGTAATGACGGTGTGATTACAGCACCACAGAGATCTGTGTCTGTGTCGCTACCACGCAAAGCTGCCTTCGGCCGATTAGCAGGCTCAGGGAGGCAGTCAGGGAGGCAGACTCTGCTGCTGCTGCTGCTGCTGCTGCTGCTGTTGGCGTCTGTCTCTGAAGCGCTTTAATTGGACGGAGAGCTGCAGGAGCATCACTTAAGAGTTACCTATTTTAACCAGGCAGACCTTGAGCAAAAACTCACTAATTCCCTCTTTTCCCCTCTGTCTCTTTCTTGATCTATCTCTTTTCTTCTCTTGCTCCATCCTTCTCTCTCTCTTACCCCCTCCCTTGCTTTCTCCCTTTCTCTCTCTCTCTTTCTCTCCATCTCTCTCTCTCCCTCTCTCTGTTACTATCTCTCTCTCTCTGTTACTATCTCTCTCTGTCTCTCTGTTACTATCTCTTTCTCTATCTCCCTCCCTCCCTCTTTCTCTCCCTCCCTCTCTCTCCTCTCTGCAGCCAAGAGCCGAAGCAGGGTACACGAGTAGAGAACCATTTGATGGAAGAAAAGAAAAAGAAAAAGCAAGAAGAAAAGAAAAAGAAGGACGCTGCTCAGAAAAAGGTGAGTGCCGGGGCAGGGCGTGCAGCTCATCCAAGATTGTCTCCACTTGTCTCTTGGGTTTCCCTCTGATGTACCACGGTAGCGTAGCAGTGTCAAGGCACATCCACATCTGCTATGGGTTTAAATATACACAGACACACACAGACACACACAGACACACACAGACACACACAGACACACACAGACACACACACACACAGTTCATCCAAGATGCCCCACTTGTCTCTTGGGTTCCTCTCTGATGTACCATGGTAGCGTAGCGTAGCGTAGCAATGTCAAGGCAGATCCACATCTGCTATAGGTTCAAACACACACACACACACACACACACATACACACACACATAAACACAC
The DNA here is from genome assembly GCA_030347295.1 of Setipinna tenuifilis. Classification (NCBI taxonomy): domain Eukaryota; kingdom Metazoa; phylum Chordata; class Actinopteri; order Clupeiformes; family Engraulidae; genus Setipinna; species Setipinna tenuifilis. The sequence continues at coordinate 7,780,609 of CM059266.1, forward strand.
ATACACACATAAACACACATACACACACACACACACACACACACACACCGGCATACAGTACATGTTCTCTTGCACACACACACACACAGAGACACATATACATATACCCAGTACACACAAACAAAAAAAAAACACACAGAAATAGCACACATTTTTTCAGCCTTGTGTCAATCACCCACTTGTCATGTCAGTCTTTGGTGACAACCTGGCCTCCCTTTCTAAAGGCTGACACATCCAGTGGATTAGCGGACTGTTGTTGTAGGCCCGCACCCTTAATGAGTGTGAGTGTAGTGTGAGAGGCATCTCCAGTCACTGTTTTAATAGCCGCCCTTATCAGGGTCACGGACTGCAGGCATGCAGCGCTGCGGATGAATGCATGACTTATTGCGGAGAAAGGTCACAGCCTTCATGGTGACGGGCTTACGCTCTGAGGGGAGAGACGGAGGGATGTTACCTTGACTTTTCTCTCTCATTTTTCTCTGTTTCTGTTTCTTTTTTCCTTCTTCATATAGTGTACATCCTTACATATTGCTAGTGAAGTTGCTCTTCTTTGTGATGGCTGGTCTGAAAAGTGGGCTAATCCAGTTGTGTAGCAGATACTGTCAACCTATATCACTTTGTGGCATATCACTTTGTAGCACACTTTTATTTTCATAAAGTAAAACTGTAGCTGCTCTGTGAATGAAGGCAGCTACGAACGGCTGTTCTGACCTGTTGTGTCTTCTCTTTCTCTTTTCTTCTGTTTTTAGGCTGCTGAACAGAAAACCAAAGGTGAGTTTGAACTGTCAATGCTTAAAATGATCACCCCCCACCCCCAAACACACACACGTACACACACACACGTACACACACACACGTACACACACACACACACACACACACACACACACACACACACACACACACACACACACACACACACGCACACACATTCCTCTACCATGCAGTTACAACACACACACACACTCCTTTAGCATGCAGTTAAACACGGCAGTGTGTTTCTTCCCTCCGGGCTCCACGGCCTGATGAGGCATCCAATTTATTTTCAGTTGGTTTGAGGCGAGCTCTGCTGATTGGCTGCAGAGCGCCAGGGCTCCTCTCCCTCATCTCGATCTCGCCGCGCCTAGCCAAGCGTGAGTGTGTGTGTGTGTGTGTGTGTGTGTGTGTGTGTGTGTGATGACTGCATGCGCTGCAGTCCATTATGAGAGATGCTGATGATGTGTGTTTCTGAAATGAAACGCAAAGGCGGTGTGTGTGTGTGTGTTGCATGGGAAACAGCACTCCTAGTACTGAGTCCTGCTGGTGTGTGTGTGTCTGTGTGTGTGTGTTTTTTAAGGTCTGCCTTCTGTATTGTTGTGGCTTGTTAAAAACAGCGGAGGTGGGAGCGACAGCCTTTTTATTCGGCCACAGTGGCCGTTATAAAGGTTCTGGCCTGGCCACCACAGAGTGCTGTGGACATAATAACCACTTAAGACTTTTAAGAGAAGCTGAGAAAGAGTGGCACAAAAGGAGGGGAAAAAGGAAGTGAGAGAAAAAGGAGAGCTAAGGTGCCCGTTAAGAAAGTGAGACTGAGCACCTGCTTGTGTCTTAAACTTGGCAGCGCTTCCATTCGTAGCCCTGGGGGACTGGGTAGCACGTCTCTCTCTCTCTCTCTCATCTCTTTCTCTCTCTGTCTCTCCCTCTCTCTCTGTCTTTCTCTCTCTCCCTCTCTCTCTCTCTGTCTTTCTCTCACTCTCTCTCTCTCTCTCTCTCTGTCTCTGTCTCTCTCTGAGTCTCTCTCTCTGTCTCTCTCTTTCTCTCTCTCTCTGTGTCTCTCTCTGTGTCTTTCTCTGTGTCTCTCTCTTTCTCTGTGTGTCCCTCTCTGTCTCTCTCTCTTTCTCTCTGCCCCCCCCCCCTCTCTCTAAGCCTGTGGAGCTTCCGCTGAGGGTACAGGGCATTGAACCCTGTCCGTAGGGGAGCTATTAGGGACACTGAGCCAGGCCGTCCCCTGGGCAGGTGGATCAGGAGCTGGAGCTGGCACTGGGTCAGGGACCGGCAGCCTGAGGCTCGTTACCGCATGTTTACACCGAGAGATACTATACTATACTATACTATACTACACTATACTAAAGGCTCCAGCATACTCGCCGTGTCACGTGAGCAGCCTGAGGCTTGTTACTGCATGTTTGCACCAGGAGACACTATACTAAAGGCTCCAGCATACTCACACTGTGGCAAGGACCAGCAGCCTGAGCTCGTTACTGCATGTTTACACTGAGAGATACTATACTATACTATACTACACTATACTAAAGGCTCCAGCATACTCGCTGTGTCGCGTGAGCAGCCTGAGGCTCGTTACTGCATGTTTACACCGAGAGATACTATACTATACTAAAGGCTCCAGCATACTTGTGTCACGTGAGAACGTGACGTCACCGATGTGCCAGACCCTTTATACTTGCGCTCGAAACAAGCGTCAGTCTTCTCCTCATCAGAGGTGTTAAATGCCACAGTAGTTAAACGGTTTGGAAATTTTAAAAGCAAGAGTAAGTTGCAGGTTTACATCTTGTTTTGGGAATTAAACTGGATAAATCTGAAGCGCTTTGATTTATTTAGGCTATAAGTAATTACTTGTGTTGCTCTTGTAGCTTAAGTTGCTGCAAGTATGGGGGTGGGGTAAGGGCATGTGTTACTGTTGCTGTAAGTGTGGAGGTACGGTAAGGGCATGTGTTGTTGGGGCCACAGCATTGGCCAGGGGTTAGCCCTTCTGGAGTACATGAGCCAGCAATGCTGTCTTGCCAACCAACATTTGAGTCTGAATCTGAACGAGGCTAAAGTGTCTGCTAAAGGCAAATGTAATCATGTAATCATGTAATGTATAAACACACACACATGCACACACACACACACACACACACAGTCGTAATCGCTTAGGCCTTCTTTGCTCCATCCACCGTTCTTTGCTCCGTCATTAGCTCGTCCATGTAGAGAGGAATAAACATTGACCTTGGGGTTTGAACTTCATCTGGGAGTCATGTGTCTCTTCTCCGCATGTGGGCCGCTCCTTCCAGAGCAGTTTCCAGTAAGTTTCGTGAGGCCGCTTGTGGAGGAGAAGGGCCAGTTGGCCTCCGTCCAGTAACGTCTCCTAATCTCTGCTCGTACTTTTGTTCGTGTGTCGGTGTGTGTGTGTGTGTGTGTGTGTCTGTGCGTGTGTTGTGTGTGTGTCTGTCTGTGTGTCTGTGTCTGTGTGTCTTTTTGTCTGTGTGTCTGTGTGTCTGTGTGTCTGTGTGTGTATATGTGTATATGTGTATATGTGTATATGTGTATATGTGTATGTGTGTGTGTGTGTGTGTGTGTGTGTGTGTGTGTGTGTGTGTGTGTGTGTGTGTGTGTGTGTGTGTGCGTCTGTGTCTGTGTCTGTGTGTGTCTGTATGTGTGTGTGTGTGTGTCCTTGCCAGCCGCCCGCCATGTCTCAGAGGCCACACAGCTGACTCACGAGTGTGTTCTCTTCCAGCTAACAGCGCTGTACGTTTACCTTTCCTGTAGCACTTTCTTTTCTCAACCAAACTTGGGGTCGCAGGATGTTCAATTGAAAGGGTCACGAGACCCTTATTTATTGATAACAGATAATTCATGCTGATTATTGATGATTGAGTCGCGACTATAAACTGGTGTCTTAACATTTGTGTCACAGAGCAAAACAATGGGGGGGGGGGTGAGGTGAGGAAGCCCTGATTTGGTACATGCGTTTAGAAGCAGTCAGCAGCAGTGTGCACACATGCACCTTCACCAGCAGGTGTGTTCTCTGGGGGACCCCACTTAACAACCTTGGAGGGTTTTGGGAGCAGCAGGTACCATGTGTGCTCTGGTAGCGTAACAGAAGAGAGCAAGGTGCCATCGGGCCAGAGGACGGGGCGTAGAGAGGCTCGGATGTAGTCGGAGTCGGAGTCGGACTCGTCATCGCTTGGGGGAAGCCAGGGCCACGTGGAAGCAGAGCAGGCTGCAGAGCTCCACAGCAGAGTAGGGCGTGCAGAGCAGTGAGGAGAGGAGGAAGAGGAGGAAGAGGGGCATGATGGGAAAAAGCCACGTGTAAGACTACACTGTCCTCTCCAGCACACAGCACACAGCCAGGAGGCCCCTATCAGGGGAGGGAAAAAATAGGGGGGAATGAAAATACAGAGAGAGCAGAGAGAGCAGAGAGAGCAGAGAGAGAGAGCAGAGAGAGAGAGCAGAGAGAGAGAGCAGAGAGAGAGAGCAGAGAGAGAGAGAGAGAGAGAGAGAGAGGGAGAGAGAGCAGTAATAGGAAAAAGACCAAAAGAGAGAGGGAGAGAGAGAGCAGCAGCAATAGGAAAAAGACCAAAAGAGAGAGAGAGAGAGAGAGTGGGAGAGAGAGCAGCAATAGGAAAAAGACCAAAGGGGAGAAAAAGAGGGAACTAAAGAGAGAGAGACAGGAGGAAACAGTGAGAGTGAGAGAGGGAGAGAGAGAGAGAAGGAAACCGAGAAAAACATGAATGGAGAAAGGAGACTGGGTGGCAGATTAGTGAGGGAGGAGAGGAGAGGAGAGGAGAGGAGGTTCATAGGAAGTGTGTGTGCCAAGCCAGAAGCAGCAGCTCCAGAGGCATTAGAGGGGAGGGGAGCTGGGGGAGCTGGAAGAGAGACGCAGGCGCGGGCGAGGTAGCACTACTGCCTCACATGAAAGGAAAGGCGGGCGGAGAGGCTGGCGGGCGTGTAGGCGAAGAGGCGGGCGGGCGGGCGTGTAGGCGTGTAGGCGGGTAGGCTGGCTGCTGCTGCTGTTGCAAGTGATGGAGCAACAGAGGAGCGAAATAAGAGGAAACGCAAACAGCAAACCCTAACGAGAGAGAGAGACGGAGACGGAGACCGAGAGAGAGGCAGACACAGAGAGATATGAGCAAGTAGAGGGAAAAATAGATAGAAACTAGAGAGAGAAAGAGAGAGAGAGAGAAAGTGGAGGGAGAAAGCTAGCGAGAGAAAGATTCGTGTGAAAGAGAGAGTGAGAACACACTCGGGTTTCCTGCCGGTTCAGTCTGGGGGTTTTGGCAGCAGGGCGACCCAGGGGGCCTTAGAAGGTTTTTTTTTTTCTTCTGTTCTTTCTTTCTCTCTCTCTCGCTCTCTCCCCCTCTCTCTCGTTTCACCAAACTAAAAAAAAACATAGTCCCCTCACACAACCACCCCCACTGCTCCAGCTTGTGGGAATACACACATACACACACACACACACACATACACACACACACACGCACGCACGCCACACACAGCGGGGTCTATTACGGGAAAGCACTTCATCCCTCAGTAATGCAGAGGCAGGCTGCTCGGCCCCCTTCTTTTCCTTTTGATGTTGGTAAACGCGTCCGCGGACTGCCCTAGATTCCCTTGTGTGTGTGTGTGTGTGTGTGTGTGTGCGCAAGTGTGTGTGCGCGTGTGCAGTGGTGTGTGTGTGGGAGGGGGGTTGGGATGTGGAGCAGTGTGAAAGTCTCAAAAGATTCGTTGTATGTACTTATCCTTGTGTTTTTTATTTGTGTGTGTGTGTGTGTGTGTGTGTGTGTGTGTGTGTGTGTGTGTGTGTGTGTGTGTGTGTGTGTGTGTGTGGGGTTATGTGTCTCTTGCTCCCTGGCCAGCACGCTGCGTTGACAGAGACACAGTGCTGTCACACTCTACTCCACACTGCAGCCAGTCCTGTCACACATTTGCTTTCTCTCTGTCTCTCATTTTCTTAGACACACACACACATTAACACACATACTCACACACACTCTCTCACATGCACGCACTCACACAAACACATTAACACACCCACACGCAAATATATTAATACACGCACTCACACACAAACACACATAGACACACACACATTAACAAACACACACAGTATTTTCCCTGTCTCTCTCATTAGTACGCACACACACACTCATGCAAAACATGTGTGTCCACCCCCCCACCCCACCCCCCCCCCCCCACACACACACACACAAACATACACACTAACACACACACACAGTGTTTTTCCTGTCTCTCTCATTAGTACGCACACACACACACTCATGCAAAACATGTGTATCCATTCCGCCACCCTCCTCCAAACCACACAAACACACACACACACACACACACATACACACACACACACCTGTTTTTTTTCAAACACACACACAAACACAAAGTGTTATCCCTGTATCATGTAACACCCACATACTATCAGCCGTGTCTCTTTCACCCACATCAACAATTTTTGCATTAACACTGAAAAATACAGGTCCTCACTCCCACAGTCATACAGTCTTTCTCTCTCTCTCTCTCTCTCTCTCTGTCTCTCTCTGTCTCTGTCTGTCTGTCTCTCTCTCTCTCTCTCTCTCTCTCTCTCTCACACACACACACGCACACACACACACACACACCCATTGCCCCTTTTCATTGCTGGCTGCCCTGTGTGTCTACAGTATATCTCCAGACTAATGTGAATAGGATGAACTCTGCTAAGAGAGGAACACAGAGACAGGGAGAGACAGACAGACGGGGACAGAGAGACAGACAGAGACAGAGACAGATGCACCATCACTTAATGTGCGATTTTGTGTCATCTTTGGACTCCTCTGACAAGGGTCCTCCATGCAATCAGGTGCTGTAGGAAAAACTAAAATCCAGTCTGTTTAAGCCCCTTTGTATTTACTTTATTGACCGAGTACATTTGCATATACAAGGAATTTGACAACGGTAGATGTTGGCTCTCTAAATGTTGAATCTATAGACAGCTAATATCTACTGGAGACACTTTTTGCTGGCCAAGAAAATTGATAAAATGTCATTAGATTATAACCAATTATGGTCTGCCACGAAATCGATTATTAATCGTTCATGACTGCATCTCGACACATTCAGCTTTCCAGTAAACTTTAGGTTCCTTTATAGTATTTACAGCAGTGGTTCCACTAAGGCCACGAGCACAATAAACACACAACCGCATGGAGATATTGAGCCGAGGACAGGCGGCTTCTTAGTAATCTGTGCAAGTGACAGTCATTGACTAGGCTGTTACGCCATTTATGCAATCGCACCCCACAGCCCATAATGCATCTGTGTGAATCAAGCAGCCCTTTAACGGCTGACAGTTATGGCATTACGGCTGCCGTCGATTCCTCCTCCCCTGCACGCCCCCCAGGTGGGCCCTCCTCGAGGCGCTGGAACCCCCCCCTCCCAGCAACCCCCCACCCCCCTTCCTCAGTACGCGCCTCCTTCAGATCCACGCGTCGTAACATCTCCACCATCGATTCCTTGCCTGGGTCCTCATTCTGCCCAACTCCAGTCCTGAGCTAGACATTGACAATAACTAGTTGTCTGTGTTGTGCCTGTGTGCATTGTCTGTTCCACTTGTTCAGCCTTTAAAGTTGTACTGCACGCAGCGAGCGAGTGAGGGAGCGGGTGGGAGGGAGTGAACTGCAGCAGGGGTGAAGGTGAGGTGAGCGGCTGCTGCTGTGGGTGGTGTTTGCCTGTGGGGGGGGGGGTGGGGGGGCATGGGTGGGGGGGGTCACGGAGGCTCTACCGCTGCCATATGTGTCACTTCCACATCGGTACCACGCTGGAATGCTGATGACGTGGGGCGGGGTGAGCGGGAGTTAGAGTGTGTGTGTGTGTGTGTGTTGGTGGATGAATGCTGTGTGTGTGTGTGTGTGTGTGGTGGTGGGTGAATGCTGTGTGTGTGTATGTGTGTGTATGTGTGTGTGTGTGTATGTGTGTGTGTTGGTGGGAGGTTGGGTGCAGATGACAGCCTGATGTGGTGGGGACAGACAGCCTCCAACTGGGGGTGTATTTATAGACCTGCCCACACTGGGTTGCCTCTCTCTTTCTCACTCTCTCTGTCTCTCTGTATCTCTCTCTCTCTCTTTCTCACTCTCTTTCTACCTCTCCCTCCTTCCTTCTCACTCTCACTCTCCCTCTTTCCTTCTTCCATCTCATCCTCCATGTTCTCTCTCTCCTCTCTAGCTGTCTGTCACTCTCTCTATCTATCTATCTTCCTCTGTGCTAATCTCTTTCCTTTATTTTGTCTGTCAGGGGGTGGGGGGGTGGAGGAGTGGGTGACAGCATGAAGAATGGCAGGAAGAGCGAGTGAGAGTTGAGCAGGTTCATTCTGTTTGACCTACTATGGGGCCATTTCTCAGCAGCCATTTTTCCCAAGAAGTGCCAAGGAAAGCACAGGTGTTATTAATGACAGCCAATCAGATTCTGAATTCAATGTAGCAGGAATCGCATCCCTATTGGGTGTCAGCAAGATGTCATTAGTAGTCTAACACCTGTGCTTACCTGTGGTTACCTGTGGTTACCTGTGGCTACTTCCTGGAAGATTGGCTGCTGTGAAATGGGTCCATTGCAGCCCCCACGCAACACCCGCCACATAACCCACCCACACAGACCCACACACTCACACTCACACTCATGCTCACACACTCACGCTCTCACGCTCACACTCACACACACACACACACTCACACACACACACACACACACACACACACACACACACACACACACACACACACCCTCACACCTCTTCCTCTATCTCGTCCTCGTCTTCATCTTGCCGTGTGCCAAGGTGTCAGTGCAAGGTGTGTTGCTGGTATGTGAGAGGCTGGTACGAGACAGGCTGAGCACTGCCGCTGGTCAGGTGAGATGGGGCAGAGTTGTGGTGATGGTGGTCCACCATCAAACCCCCACCTAGATGTTCCCCACACACTTGCTCCGCATAGAGCCCCATGGATCCATTGCAGCCCCCACACAACACCCGCCATATAACCACCTACTCACACTCACACACACTCACACACACAGAAATGTCTCAAGTTTGAAGACACCCTTGCACCTCTTCCTCCATCTCGCCCTCGTCTTCGCCTTGCCGTTTGTCAAGGTGTCAGTCCAAGGTGTGTTCCTAGTCAGGTGAGATGCTGTGGTGATGGTGGTCCACCATCCAAACCCCCCCTAGATGTTCCCCACACACTTGGTCCTCATAGATCCCCAGCTGATGAACACTAAAAGTTAATATTCATTCCCTGTTCATTAGTCTATTCAAAGGATCCACAGGCACACATATGCACTATCCTAGAGCAGTTACCCGTTCTGAAGACAGACAGGAGAGCTACGTATGAAACATATCCTGGCCATTAGACTCCACAGGAGTAGAAACTAGAGCCCAGAGCCACCCAAGGGAGACGGACATTTGTACACAAACGGCCATGCTGTGATGAGGCATGCAAGCGTTGGTCTCCTTATATAATAACCACAGCAAGTAAAGCGATGTGGCCTTGCGTTATAATTGGGACCACTGGTCTGTGTGTGCTGTTGTGTGTGTGCTGTGTGTCTGTCTGTGTGTGTGTGTGTGTGTGCTGTGCTGCACACTTCATATTTGTGACTGCGGGCTCGACTGCCCGGCTTTCTGTCAGGTCTCCAGGCCGGCATGCGAGCAGCAGCAGATCAGCTTTAATGGGATGGGAGGGGGGGGTGGAGTGGGGGTGTATTAAACCAATATTTCCGCCCCCCCCTCTCTGTGCGTCTGACTTCACCCAGCCCAACGCTCGCCTTAATCCCTTCGTGGGCTACAGCTACAGCAGCCTACTCACACACACACATCATCATGAGAGAGGCTCAGAGATGTTTAGTTGCGGCTGCGTGCTCGTGTGTCTTGCAGGCTGCATGTTATTGCCAGTACACTAGATAGACTAGAGCCACACACCGCGCTTCCTGATTAACTACTGTAGATGTGCCGCTGTAGATGGAGTGGTAATGTGGAGGGCGAGTCGAGGATGGAGGTGGTGTGTGTGTGTGTGTGTGTGTGTGTGTTGTGTTGTGTTGTGTTGTGTTGTGTTGTATTGTGTTGTGTTGTATTGTGTTGTGTTGTGTTGTGTTGTTATTGACCGCATGGCAGATGAAGTGTCTGCCGTAACGATGGGGAGTCTGGACCGGGCAGCACCGCCCAGAACATCAGGAGGAGGCCGATAGGGGGAGATTGTGGATGTCTCCATAGCAACAGACCTCTCTCTGTCTGTCTCTGCCTCTCTCTATGTTTCTTTCTGTCTCTTTCTCTTTCGTTCTCTCTCTCTCTCTCTCTCTCTCTCTCTTTTAGACGTGAATCCTGCATTTTGCATCTGCTGTCTGCTTTCATTAAAAAAAGACAAAAACGGCAGGTTAAAAACATGCAACGAACACGCACACTCACACAAACCCAGGGATTAAAGTTCTCCGGCCCCATGCCGGATTTCCGGCTTGTAGTGATTGCCCGTGGATTTAAAAAAATAATAAATCGAAAATAAATTGACGGCAATTTAAAAAAAAAAAAAATGACCGTCGAAATCCCTCTTGTGTTTGTCAGCCAATGGTAGTAAAGGAGCGCTCTGAAACTGACAGTATTAGCCAATCAGAAGAAGAATGGGGCGGGTCTAAGGAAAGCCTTTACCCCCTCCTCTCATTTCTTCCTTGCTTCGATGCGGTGCAGTGCTGAAGATCGACACGGAAAGTCACCTCGCGCCGTTACGGCTCCATTCAACGGAGAGAGGGTAAAAAGTAAAAAAAATAAAATAAATGAACTTTTGTGTTTGGAGAGAAGGGCGAGGGAGAGAGAGAGAAAACGGAATTGCATGGTGGCGTGGGCAAAATGCAGTTCGTGAACTCTGGGGCAGATGTGACGACCCTAGAGAAAGGTGTTAAAAATAAATGGCGCTGGGCATGGCTGGAGGATACTGGGCGAGATGGCAAGCCATTTAGAAATTGGTGCAAGAAGTTGGGCATACCAGGCGCTTGCTACTGCACGCTATGTTCCAGGAAGATAATTTACGGATCCAGTGGCAAAAAGGTGCTACGTATACACGAATTAGACCTTGGCCATCAAGCTGCTGTCCGTGCGGTCCCACACACCACACGCTTGCCGGGAGCTACGGCAACAGCTGCTGTGCCAACATCAATAACTGACCGAGTGTGCGAATTAAAAATAAGGGTGTGTGCTTTCCTCGCAGAACACGACCTGTCATTCACCCTTGCTCAACCCCTGGTCGACCTATGCAAAAAGGTTGCGGGAGACAAAGCGGCTCTCAGTAGAATGTCAATGTCAAATCAGCTGGCCAGCTATTTTAATACGCACGGCATTACACCGGAGTTCAAGCGGCAGCTGTCCAACAAATTGAAAAACAACATGTTTTCATTGAACGTGGACGAGGCCACCAATAACAACATGGACAAAGTTCTGAATGTCCTTGTTAGATATTTTGATACCGAGGAAAATGCCGTAACAACACAACACCTCTCGAGCCGAAAACTTCTATTGGTTTAAATAACATTTGTGTATTTAATTTGCCATTCTACTACTGATGTTCAAAGTTATTGAAATGGTGAAATTGTTAAATTATTTCAATTATTAAAACTTTTAATGCTCTCTAAATGCCATACTGAATTTCATCTACCTTTGTAACAGTTCACCTTGTGACTGTAGGTTAATTTATTACTTGTTAAGGACAACGCTGAGCACCAAAACTGGATATCAAAAGAAATGTGGTACATACAGGTGGTATATAGTATATAGTATATAGTAGATGCACTTTTGCCATCTTCTGGACGTTTTTGCTATTGGATTTTCAAAAGTCAAATTTAATTTTCCATTCATGCAATCTCTGATCCCATGCCCCCACAAACCCCCTGGTATGGCTTAAAAAATAAACACACAATCCAAAACACGTGCACACACACACACACACACACATATATATATATAGGCCTATATATATATATATATACATATATAAATAAATATATATATTAGTTTCTTGCCTGTGTCGACAAAGTTCAGGCTCAGGATTTTTTTTTGCTTTAATCCCTGCAAACCACTCAAGGCTGTCTTTCAGACGCCAAGGTATAAATAGTTAAACAGTTTCCCCTAGTAGTGAACACAAAAAATAACCATGTATTCTACAAAATAAACACAAACCATATATCAGGTAAATCAGCATAGCACCCTATGCTGATCAAGCCTAAGACTCAGTGCTTATGTAGTAACTATTGCAACACATCTGACAAGCGACATGCTCAGTGACTGCGGGACAGGAAGTGGAGTGTTGCCCAAGCATCGCCCTCACCTGTCGCCGTTACGGTTGCTGTACGTGTGGCCGTGTGGCCTTGAGGTGGCCAGCTGGACGCTTGGAGGGTTGGTGCAG
>CM059266.1:7802793-7817793 GCA_030347295.1 Setipinna tenuifilis
GGCCACCACCTGATTGCAGCGCGGGGATGGCGTTGCTGGATGGCGGCTAGCATCCAATTAACTCCTGATGGGCTCAAATTGCACTGACTATTTAAGAGAGCCTCATTTCTCAGAGAGAAACGAACGGAGGATGAACAGAAACGGACGGACGAACGAACAGAGAAAGCACAGAGAACAGAAAGAACGTTACGAATGAACAAGAGAGTGTACGTTACGTGTTGTTGATCACAGTTTTCTGTTTTGTAGGAATTTACTTTCGGTTTAAGTCTTGCGTCAATATTTGTTATCTTTGTTTTGTGTCTGCGTGGAATGCACGGTTTTTGTTTGTTGCACAAAATAAATGCCATTCTATTTTTCTACAAACGTTCGTGGATTATTGGAGGTTGTTCTACCCTTCGACCCCTGCTTCCAGTCGGCCATCCTTTGTGAAGGAGCCTGGTTGGCTTTTTTACAGTGGGCCTTGTTTCGCGGCCACAGCAGGCTCCCCCAGCAACCTGGCCCCACAGCCGGGGGAAACTCTGGAACACTGGACAGGGCGCGACACACACACACACACACACACACACTACCCCCAGACACACACACTACCCCCAGACACACACACTACCCCCAGACACACACACTACTCTCAGACACACACACACTACCCCCAGACACACACACACTACCCCCAGACACACACTACCTTCACACACACACACACTACCTTCACACACACACACACTACCTTCACACACACACACACACTACCCTCACACACACACACTCCCCCCAGACACACACACTACCCCCAGACACACACTACCCTCAGACTCAGCTGTGTTTCTTGCCCCTCTGATTTGTTTTTTTTTTTTTTTTCCTTGTGGGATTGCTTTTTTCCCCTTTCGTTTTCTTCTCTCTTCCTCTTCCCCCTCTCTGCTGGCCTCATGGTCTGTGCTGGGGTGGGGGTGGTGCAGGGGGGATGGTGCTTGTTTGAGCTGTTAGGGTGGGGTGGGGGGAGGGTGTAGGGTGGTGCTTGTTTGAGCTGTTAGCGAAGGCTGCTGCCACGTGCTTAGAGCGCTCGCTACGCAGGATGTTACTTAACACAGGTCAGGGAGAGCAGTACGTAACACAAGCTGTTCTCCTGTTCCTCCTGCCTCTCCTGTGTGTGTGTGTGTGTGTGTGTGTGTGTGTGTGTGTGTGTGTGTGTGTGTGTGTGTGTGTTTTTCCTTCCTTTGCCATCTTTTCTTTTTCCCCCTCTCTCCCTCTTCAGTGAGACGCTGCTGCTGGAATGCATCCCGCTCGGATGGCGGCCATGACAGTCTGGCTCTGTTTACGGGCCTTTGGCTGCCCAACAGCCACAGTTACCCCCCTCCTTCACATCTTCTCTTTCTCCTCCTCTCCTCTCCTCTCCTCGTCTCCTCTTCTCTTTCTCCTCCTCTCCTCTCCTCCTCTCCTCTCCCCTTCTCCTCCTTCTCTCTTTGTGCAGTCCTGCCTCTTGCTGTTTTTTTCCCTTTTGCTTTCTTTCTTCTTTTTTCCTGCTCGGCTTTCGTTACCTTCTGTCTTTGCCCACTTTAACCTCCCTCCTCTTTGCTGTTTCTCCTCCTTCACTCGTTTCTTATTCCCTCTCTCCCTCTCTCTTTTTTTTGTTCACTTCTCTCCTTCCCCTAGCCAGGATTGTTTTCTCTCCTCCTTTTATCATTTCTATTTCTTCCTACTGTGTTTTTTTTTGTTTTCACTAATTTGCATCGTGTGGAATTGTCTCTGTCGTGGTAGAGAATGCTGGTGGGTTTGGCTTACAGTCCTACAGTGGTTAGATCACTACTAGGAAGAGGGGTTGCCCACTGAGGCTCAGCTCTCCAAACACACACACACTCACACACACACACACACACACACACACACACATACACATACACACACACACACAAAAACACACACACACACACACACCATCCCCACCCCGGCCCACAGGGATCAATTATAATCTTGCGTTGTGTGTGTGTCTGCTCAGCTGAGGGAAGTGTGCAGGCAGAGCCGGGGTCATTGGTCACACCTCCGTGACGCCAGTGCCAGCCTGAGCCTGGCCGTCCGTCCCTGGGAGCGGGCATGCCTAGCCCCTCTAGCCGCGGGGCCATTTTAGGGGAGAGCAGGGGGCAGCCCACGGAGTGGAGCAGAGTGTTGAGTTAGAGCTGAGCCCCTGTGTGTGTGTGTGTGTGTGTGTGTGTGTGTGTGTGTGTGTGTGTGTGTGTGTGTGTGTGTGTGTGTGTGTGTGTGTGTGTGTGTGTGTGAGAGTTGAGCCCCTGCGTGCTATTTCAGGAGCTCCAGGGGAACACCGCCAGGGCAGCTAGAGGCAACCTAGACGGGGGTATGGGGTATGGGTGGGGGTGGAGGGGTTTGGTCAGGGAGCTTTCTGACCCCAAGCGTAGGAGGGGAGTAGTAGTCTGTGGGGGGTCTGGGGGCAAACGGGCCATGGGGAAGCAGGTTTACTGCCATTTGAGTTTGACACATGACATATTTACTGAGTACCCTCCTGCCAGCTGGAGCTGAGAGGGATACGGCTGAGGAGGGGTGAGGAGGGGTGAGGCGGGGTGGGGATGAACTCAGTGCCAGACCCTGGGGCACGTAAGTGGGTGAGGTGGAGTGTGTGTGTGTGTGTGTAAGAGGAAGAGTGTGCGAGAGTGTGTGTTTCTGTGAGCGAGAGGTGAGTGTGTGTGAGTGTGTGTGCCTGAAGGAAATTTGGCTTTGGAAAGGGAGAGGGCAATGGCATGTTGTGTTGTTTAACATCCTTAGGCTGTAAAGGGTGTGTGTGTGTGTGTGTCTGTGTGTGTGTCTGTGTGTGTGTCTGTGTGTGTGTCTGTGTGTGTGTCTGTGTCTGTGTGTGTGTGTGTGTGTGTGTGTGTGTGTGTGTGTGTGTGTGTGTCTGTGTGTGTGTGAGTGTGTGTCTGTGTCTGTGTGTGTGTGAGAAAGACACTGAAATAATAAGAGAGAAAGATGGCAAGAAAACTAGAGGTAGAGAAATACATTAAAAATACATATGAGATTACATTTTGGTTGTTGTAGTGTCTTTTTTGCAGGTGTGTTTGTGTGTGTGTGTTTGTGCGTGTGTGTGCGCGTGCGTGTGTGCGTGTGTGCGTGTGCGTGTGTGCGTGTGTGCGTGTGTGTGTGTGTGTGTGTGTGTGGGTAGCATTGTGAGAGCTGCTGTGTCTGGCTGCTCTCTGCTGCCTCTCCTGATTATGTCGAGCTGCATTTGCGTCACGAGCTCACGTCCTGTGCCGAGCATGCTGGGTAGTGGGCCGTGTGCAGCAGGCAGCCTGATGAGGGTTGTGTA
This sequence comes from Setipinna tenuifilis, assembly GCA_030347295.1. Lineage (NCBI taxonomy): Eukaryota > Metazoa > Chordata > Actinopteri > Clupeiformes > Engraulidae > Setipinna > Setipinna tenuifilis. The sequence goes on from CM059266.1 coordinate 7,806,104, forward strand.
AGACTTCTGTCCCCTCACCACCCCCCCTGCCCTCCCCAACCCCATCCCCAACCACCCCGCCGCCCGAGCCCCTTTCAGTGGTGATGTCAGCAGCAAAACCCCAAACCATCCATGCACCTCTCTCACACACACTCCTCTCTGTCTCTGTCCCCTCTCTCTCTTGCTCTCTCTGTCAATCTCTCTTTTTTTCTCTATGTCTCTTTCTTTCTCTCTCTCACACACATACAAACACACTTCTTTATACACACACATGCACAAACACACTTCTTTACACACACTCCTTACACGCACACACAAACACACACACACACACACACACACACATACACGCACACACACACACACACACACACACACACACACACACACAGCCTTTCCTGTATTTTAGGACTACACTGTGACATGGTTTAAGGGGGACGGAGAGGGGCCAGGGGCATGTGGGAAAGAGATTGCGTAGCCTCCTCCCCTTCTTAGGAACCTCAGTTCCCACAAGGCACAGTTTGGCTTGGCCCACACACCGCCTGTGTGCAGACACAGACTTTGTTTTAGCAGGAGTTGGCTGTCACATATCGGTTGATTTTTATCTTGGTACGCCTGATTTCTTCCCGTAAGACCGTGCGTGTGTGCGTGTGTGTGTGCGCGTGTGTATGTGTGTATGTGTGTGTGTGTTTGGGTAAAATAACATGGTTGTAGTAGTTCATTGTCATATTTTAATTGACTGCTTTTTCATGCCTGTCAAGTTAGTGGCTTGTTGTGTGATGCGTACAGTAGCTCCCTTGCTGCCTGCCTGTCATAGCCTACTTATGATGGCTGACCTGCTAACTTTACCACACGCATGCACGCGCACACATATACACACACACACACACACACACACACACACACACACACACACACACACACACACACACAACCACACACACATACACACACACACATACAGCCACAGAGCCACACACACAGAGCCACACACACACACACACACACACACACACGCACACACACACACAACCACACACACACACAGCCACAGTGTGCGGTGATGCACACTGACACACACACACACACACACACACACACGCAACCACACACAGTGCTGATGAGACATCAACTGGAGAAGTAAGACCTCCAACAGAGGGGCTATCTGTGGAGGTTTGAGAAGTGTGGGGTGAGGGGGTGGAGAAAGTTAATAATGCCTCTCTAAAATCAGAACTAAACTCGAGAATGATTGACAGGCCACTGTGCCAATAAAACACCAGAAGTAGGCAAGCGGGCGGGCCCGGCACCGGAGCCCGGCACCACCACTGGCACAAAGGCCTCATTTAGGCACACAGTACAGTAGTAATTAAAGTGGCTTTGATTGCATCATTGCATGTTTGCCTGGAGAAAGGCGGCCATTGAATTAGCAGATAATGAGGGGCTGTTGTGCGCGCCTTTTGAGTCCTGCTCCGGCTTTGGCACATTGCGCTTAGGGGGGAAGCGTTGGGGATCATTTGTAAACAATGCCACTGTTCACCAGCGCAGAACAGGACTGGTGCTCTGGTGCAAGCGTCTCTTCCTCTCTTCCTCTGGCACGGCCACTTTCTCACAGAGCATCTCTCTTTCTAGCATCCCATTCTGTCTTTCTCTCTGTCTCTCTCTCTCTTTCTTTCTCCCTCTTTCTTTTTTTCCTCTCTCTTTGCATCTTGTTTCAGAGCAATTCTGTTTCTAGCATCTCTCTCTTTCTTCTCTCTCTCTCTTTCTTTTTCCCTCTCTCTTTCTCTCTCTTTGCATCTTCTGTCCGGTATCTGTGTGTCCCTCTCCCTGTTGGTCCTTGGCTGTTCAGGGATGCATGATGATGTTTGCAGTGACAGTGGGGTCAGACTAACAACTTAAGAAATGAGTCATCTGCGTATTTTGAGACATAAAGTGTTCTGCAGTCACAGGAGAGCACCATTCAAGAGTTGGCCTACATTTTTATTTGAATGGGTTAGTGGGGAAAGGGCATTGTTTCCATGGAGTCTGGGGTGAAATTGTTTGTGAGTAAACCTACATTTGCTCAAGTATGTGTGCAGTAGAATCAAAGGTCATCTTTCACGTGTACATCTGCAACAAGCAGGATGTTACAGGAATGAGACACAGTTATGTTTCTCAGTGAAATAACAAAAAGGTGTATATATTGTTATCTGCATTGGCAGTCAGCATAAATGACTTTAAAAATGATTGGCACATCACAAGTCATTGCAAAATGCGATAAAACATCTCCCTCATCCCTGCATTCTAGTTTACAACCTTTGTTTTTAATTTCCTTGCTCTATTTGCTGCTTTAATGTAAATACTCTCTTTCTCTCTCTCTCTCTCTCTCTCTCTCTCTCTCTCTCTCTCTCTCTCTCTCTCTCTCATTATTCATCCATGTGTTCCTCTGTCTCCAGTAGCAGTGGTTCACCTCCCTGATTTCTCTTTCTCTTCATCCCTCCATCTCTGTCTCTCTCCTCCCTCATTATGGAGTACGGACACACTGGAAGGCATTTAGTGTTTGGCCAAGTGCCCACAGCTATTCACGCCACCGCTTGTGTGTGTGTTTATGTGTGTGTGTGTGTTTATGTGTGTGTGTGTGTGTGTGTGTGTGTGTTTATGTGTATGCTTGCATGTATGTGTGTGTTTATGTGTGTGTGTGTGTGTGTGTGTGTGTGTGTGAGTGTGTGTGTGCGCTATGTGTGTGTGTGTGTTTCTCTTGTTCTCCAAAAAGGCCACTGGAGTGCTGGATAGGGAAGAGTGTGGAACAGCACTGGTATGTCGAGTGTGCAGCAGTGGACTGAAAGAGCCTTTGCTGCAGATTACAGACTCGGCTCTCAGTGCGTGTGTGTGTGTGTGTGTGTGTGTGTGTGTGTGTGTGTGTGTGTGTGTGTGTGTGTGTGTGTGTGTGTGTGTGTATGCATGCGTGTGTGTGTGTGTGCATGCATGCATGTGTGCACGTGACCCTGAGTGTGCATGCTTGTGGTGAGCCTGTGTGTTTAATGAGTGCGTGTGTTTGAGGTCTTGTTCCCGTGTGCCTGGTGATTTGGGTGCCCAGGACAGACCACAGTCTTTGTTTATCAGTGCTCGGCCTGCCCTTCTCTCTTCTCCCTTCTCCGGCAGTGCCACTCTGGGCCATGGCTGCTAATTGCTGAGCCAGTGTCCACTCGGGCAAATATTCTCTGGCAGTTTTGGAAAGCATGAAAGTAGAGCAAAGAGAGAGAGAAAGGAATCCCCTCCTCCTGCCCTGTTTCTTTTTTCCGAACTGCTTTGCAGACACACACAGACACACACCCATCCCCTTCTGAATGCCCCCCCCCCCCTTCCCCCCCTTGAGAAAGAGAGCGCTAGAGGGAGAAAAGAGAATGGGAGAATGTGTCAGAAACATAGGGAGGCAGTCATAAATCCAAACGGAGCAGAGAGGCAGCAGTGGGGTGTGCTGACCCAGCTCAGAACAGCGCAGTGGCTAGCCAAGTGGCTAGCCTTGTTAGCATGCTAAGCTAGCGTTAGCTTAGCTTACCTTCAGCTAACACAAGCTGAGCAACCACAGCAAGCCGCTGGCTGGCAGCCCTTTCAAAAAGCTGAGCCCGCATATTAGTTTAACCAGACACATGGGTCAGTGCATATCAGTGGTGGACACCTTCATTACTGCACCTGTGTGCAAAAATTAGGTTAGGATACAGCTCGTCCACCTCTCCTCAGGTATTTGCTCCCTCTCCCCCTCCCACAGATGTGTGTCCTTTTCCCTACTCCCCCTGTTCTATTTCCTTTCGAAAAATGTCCTCCATTGTCCTCAAGGACTGTGTGTGTGTGTGTGTGTGTGTGTGCGGCTGACGGATTCCTGTGGGCTGTGTGGAGTGTGTTGCAGCAGAGGGTGCAGTGGGAAGGGGAGGCGGGGGGCTGGGGGGGCAGAGGGATAGAAACCAGAGAGAATTTGACAGCTGCTGCGAGCAGTCTTGGCTCTGGTTCAAGTTGGATAAAATGGCGTCTTATGCAGCGCAGCCACACACACACACACTCCTCTCCACACTCTGCAAGGACAGTGCAGCCCAGGGAACACACAGCAGCGTCCCTTTCCCTCTCTGCCTCTTTCTGTTAGGGGCTTGTCTTCTCCCTCTTTCCTCTTTCTCTCTCTTTCTATCCGTCCCTCAGTTTGTCTGTCTTTCTATTCCTCTTGTTCACGACTTCCTCCCCTTTGCAGTTGAGCAAAGCTTGGGGGGGAGGGGGGCGCAGCACAAGTGCTCGTGTGCTGCAGCTCGTAAAATTACAAACCGAGGCATGCGTATGCATGCACACACACACACACACACACACACACACACACACACACACGTACACACACTTGCATACACTGGCACAGGCACACTTCAGACAACAACAAACAGAACACAGCTTGTGCCAGACTAGCAGGAGGGCGCCTGCAAAGCCATTAACCCAGCTCCCGCTTAACTGTGTGTGTGTGTGTGTGTGTGTGTGTGTGTGTGTCTGTGTGTGTATGTGTCTGTGTGTGTGTGTGTGCTCCCGCTTAACTCTCCGTGTGTGCGTGTGTGTGCGTGTGTGTGTGCGTGTGTGTGTGTGTGTGTGTGTGTGTGTGTGTGTGTGCTCCCGCTTAACTCTCCGTGTGTGCGTGTGCGTGTGTGTGTGTGTGTGTGTGTGTGTGTGTGTGTGTGTGTGTGCTCCCACTTAACTCTCCATATGTGGCAAACACTGTGGTCGCTTCCAACATTCTTTTGTTTTTCTCTTTTTTTTTTCCAGTGTCCTCACGTAGTAGGTTGATGTTGTTTTGTAGTAAGTCTATTTTGAGTCCTGCTGGGTAGGCAGGCGTGGGAAGGTTTGCAGTGGTTAATGTTAGTCTTGATCAACAGCTACACACTAAAATAAGGCAAATAGTCCTCCAGAAGCACCAGTGTGGGGATATATATTAAGGCAGAAACTGAATTTTTGTGTGGCCTTTCTGTCCATGTCCCAGTACGCCTGTCACCACTGCATCAAAATCTGGGAATGCCCTAAACAACAATGGGAACGTGAATGGAAAGTATTACTTGCAGTTTCCTTAGGCGGGTTCGTGTTGTCTTTACACATTAAGGTGAATACCCAACATTTGCAAACATTTATCTCGGTTATGCTGTTTGTGATTCCTGATGTTCTTTCGTTTATGCACGGCCCAAATGCTGAGGATAAACAGCCATTTAAATCTGAAATTTAGTTGTGAAATAAAACACATGGACCTGATTTATTTCTGGTCTGAGACTCTCTGCCGGTTTTTGGCAAACCTGTCTGTGTGATCACTGTTTGCCATGACATAAGCCACGCTGGTATTTGTAGCTGGAATGTACCACAGTTGTAACACTTTGATATGACAACAAGTTTAACTCTTCTTCTTCTTCTTCTTCTTCTTCTTCTTCTTTGTTGTCTTCCTCAGAGCTCCCTCCACAGACTGCTCAGGGAGCCCAGTATGAGAATCCCCATTGGGGACACCTACACACCAATCGCAGTGCCACCACCACCACCCCCAACACCCTCAATCCCAGCAGCCTCAGCGGCGGCAACAGCAGCAGCAGCGGCGGCGGCGGTGGAGGAGGAGGAGGAGGAAGCAGCAGTGGCTGGGATCAACTGATCATCGACGAGAGCGACACGGAGGCGTGGCCTTCCATTTCTCGCCGCGAGAGCCACCCCTCCGCAGGATGCCCTGCCCCCTCTGACTGCCTCTTCGAGAGCAGCGGCGGCGGCGGCAGCAGCAGCAGCAGCAGCACAAGCATGGCCTCTGGGCCGGCCCACACGGGCCACTTCGCAGCCAATCACCCCAAAGCCGCCACCAGCTCGGGCGGTGGAGCGCTCTCCGGCCAGGGCGGGGTCAACCGCGGCTGGGGCCCCAACCCCGGCCAGGGCCTCTGCGGCGACGGCAAGGGCGATGGCGGTATGCCAATGGGAGGGAGGACCCAGCAGCCCTGCTGGGGCTCCCCAAGCTTTAACTTGAACCTGAACCCCAGCGCCAACCCCTCCGCCTGGCCCGTGCTGGGTCACGAGGGTCCCGGCCCTGGGGGTGGCAGCTCTGGAGTAGGAGGGACTAACCCGTCCCCCGCCAGCAACCTCTGCGGCCCCTCGGCATGCGTGAACCCCAATCAGGGCGCCAACGGGAACCCCGGCTCTGGGTCCAGCGCCTGGGGCGGCATGATGCCCTCGGAGGCCCCGGAGTCGCACCACCACCACCACTCCCCGTCCACGAATGTGTCTTTCAGCTCCTCAGAACCTCAGAACCTTAACACTGACGGACCAAATCACGGCAGGCAACAGCAGGAGGCCGGCTCCATCTCCAGCCCCGTCCATGGCCTGCCCGGATGGGGCTCTAGCTCCATCAGCCAGCCCACACCCAGCGGAGCCTCCCAGGTCAATGGGGAGGACGGCTCCGTCTGGGGTCATGGAGACTCCAAATCGGCCCCCTCCTCCAAGGACTCTGGATGGGAGTCCGCGTCTGGCTGGGGTCGAGCAGGAGGAAACACGGCAGCTGGCACATCAGGCTGGGGGCAGCCGCAGCCCTCCAGCGGAGACTGGGGCAAGCCCTCTGCCGAGGCCAAAGGCTGGGACTCGGTCGGAGTCAGTTCTCCTTCGCAGGAGCAGCTTAGCGGTTGGGGCCAAGGTGGGGGGACACCGGCCAGTGAGGGCAGCGTGGACAGCCAGGACACGGGGTCCCACAGGGATGGCCGGACCGGCCCCAGGAAAGAGCCTGTCCCACTGGTGCCTGCCCAGGACCTGGACCCAAGGGTGCTGTGCAACACGGGTTGGGGACAGACCCCGGTGCGGCAGCACACAGCCTGGGAGACGGAGGAGGCAGCTCGCGCCGCGAACAAGAATGACTCCGGCACCGAAATGTGGGGCTCCTCCTCCTCGTCCGGCACTCCCTCCTCCGCTGCCCCCCAGCAGCATAATGCCAACCCGGGCCCTGCGTCCATACCAGAGCCCACAGGCAAGAGCCATGACCCCGGCATTGCAGCTAACTCCGGCTGGGGATCAGTCATGCCTGCCCCCAACCAGCATGGGGGCTCTGGATGGGGAGAGCCGCCTGGGAACAAGAAGCCCACAAACGGGCCCAGCGGAGGAGGAGGCTGGGGCAACCCACCCCAGCAGGCAGGAGGACCTGGGTCCAGCATGCCCAAGAACGGGCCCTCCTGGGGCACAGAGGAGAAGTCTCCGAGCTGGGACAACCCCAACAACAACAAAGCCAAACCCCAGGGCTGGGGGGACGGGCCCAAAGCCTCCTCCCACAGCTGGGGCAAAGGAGGGGATGGGAACCCCAGCGCAGAGTGGGGAGACCCTGGGGACAGTAAGAAGAGGAGCCCAACCAACTCCACCTGGGAAGGGGAAGGAGGAGGCTGGAAGGACAACTGGGGAAAGCCTGCTCCTGCTGCAGGTGGAGGACCAGGCATGGTTGGAGGAGGAAGAGGAGGAGGAGATGGAGGTGGAGGTGGAGGTGGAGGAGGATGGGGTGAACCACAGCGCCCCTGTGGCCCTGCCCAAGGCTGGAACAGTAAGCCCCAGGAAAGCAGCAATGGTAGCACCAGTGGAGGGGCTGGACCAGGGCGTGTAGGTTCCTGGGGTGGCCCCAACTCTGTGAAGCAGGCTGGCTCCGGTTGGAGTGGTGGAGGTGGAGGAGGAGGCAGTGGTGGAGGTGGTGGTGTTGGTGGAGGTGAAAGAGGTGAAAGAGAAAGAGTGGGTGGCAACGGAGGAGGTGGGAAGCAAGGACGCCCAGGGGAGCCCACTGGCTGGGAGGAGCCCTCCCCACCATCCATCCGGCGCAAGATGGAGATCGACGATGGTACCTCAGCTTGGGGGGACCCGAGCAGCTACAACAAGTCAGTCAATCTCTGGGACAGGAACAACCCCGGGGTGCAGGGCAAGAACGCACCAGCAGGGGGCAACAATGGCAGCAGTAGCAGCAACAACAACAGCAACAGCAGCAGCAGCGGCAGCAACAACAATAACAATCCTCCCTCTGGCAATCCCCAGCTCCTTCACCATCCCCATCACGGCCCTCCTTCCATGCCTAACTTGAGCCACAACCACAACCATAACCACAGCCACAGCCACAGTCACAGCCACAGCCACAGTCACAGTCATGGCACAGGCAACAACAACAACAATGGCAGCTCCAATGACAGTGGTGGAGGACCTCACCAACCTGGGCCGCCGCACAGCAGAGCACCTCTCATGACTCCAGGTAAAAGAGGTTTAACTCTCTAACTGCGGTTCATTTCAGCAGGTTTTTAGGTCATGTTGTCCTCCTGTGTCACTTCCTTTGTAGTCACATGGTACGGTGCAGCAGCACAACCACAGACTGGTTTCGAGGTGCTAAATGCACTCTTTGGTGTATTTCTATTGTCTTGGCAAGTGTGTGCTTAAGGTTGATCAGACTTTATGTTGAATTTCATATTAGGGTTCGTTAATCAGTACTGGAAACTGAGCTTGTATGTTCCATGTCAATTGGCACAGGCATTGAAGTGACTTATAACATTACTTTGGTTTGTAAATTGTAGCAGAACAAGCTGTCAACTGTGCCTACAGCAATGTGCGTGACTAGCTTAGTGTGAGCTAGCTGATTTGCCAGTGAAGCTAAGTTAATGTAGTGCTGCCTAGCCTAATACAGTGGGACACAATAAAAACAGTTTGCAACTATGGTGCTGAGCTAATATCAGCATAGCGACTAGATAAACAAAGGATTTATGTGTACGATGGCAAGCAAACATGATGAATGGTTATGACTCTTGCTCTCCTAGGCATGTTTACAGCATGCTGCCTCCACTACCCCAAATCATATTTAGCACTGAAAAACAGTAAAAGTGAAAGTAGCCCTGATTATGTGTCAGATCGTTTAGTTTGTTTTGTGTGCAACATCATGGCTCCCAAAAATCTTTCACTGCCATAAAATATTAACAGACAGTTTTGTATTTAAAATCCATCATGATTTAAAATGGAAAATCCAGTGATTAATCATGATTAAAACTTTTAATCTCTATCAGTCCAAATTTTAATATTAACGTGGGTCACAAGTAAGTTTGAGGATTTGTGCTTTCTGGTTGCAGTCAAACTTTAATTATAAGCAGACAGGCTTCAGTGAGTGCAAGATTTCAGTTAGCGTTTAAAAAGTCATATTCTAATAGAACCTTAATTTTCCAAACCTTCAGAGACTTTAAGCCTAATTTGGTATAATCACAGGGATAGGCTCCATGTAAGGTCCATGTTACCATGGCTTTGGATGATAATCTGGTGGCAGGGTGATGACATTTTGTAGCCTCTCTCATTAGTCTGTTTCATCAGTGGTCTTATTTTATTTTTCATGTGTCACTTGTAATATTATGACAGCGTGTTTTTTGCAGACATGTGCTTTGCCTCACTGCTTCTCACAACATAAAAAAAACCTTGACAAGATGACCCAGCACCCCCCCTCACACTGTGATCTTTAGACGTAGGGTAGTTTCTACCACACTTCTAAACACAGCAGTGAGTGCCTGCTTGCGGGCACATGCAGGAAAACTGACAGGGCTGTTTACTTGAGTGCTGGAATTCTTGTGCAATTCTCTTAGCCTCTGAGCATCAGTGTACGATGGTCGGCGGTGGCGGGTGGGGGGATGGTGGTGGGGGGCGGACGGGCGAGCAAGATGGAGGGTTGAGGTTGGAGGTGTGTAATTAGGAGGCACTCGGCCATCTGTGCTCAGCTCCAGGCTGGATCACAGACACACACACACACACACACACACACACACACACACACACACACACACACACACACACACACACACACACACACACTGCATCTCAGCGGGGGCCACAGACGCCCTCTGCCCCGTCCTCACCCCCGCCAGAACTTGCGTCGGGCCAGGCCACGTTCCACGCTCCACCCACGCCGCCACCCCCCCGCACACACACACACACACACACACACACACACACACACACACACTCGGCGACCGAGCCAGCTGGCCAGGCCATGCTATGCAAATCGGCCAAGACCCACGCGGCCGCCATCCTCTCCCTCCCTCAGTCCGACCGCACACGTTCCAGTCCCCTCGGGGATGGTGAGAAAGCACAGGCGAGTGTTTGCAGAATGAGCCCAGTAAATCTGTAAATCATGACCAGAGTGGTGCAGTCGTGATGACTGTGAGCAGTCTGATTCTGATTCCTGCCGCCTGTGATGTGCAGAATCACCCACGACTGCCGATGACTGTTCATTAGTGTGAGTCATCAAGAAGAGGACTCTCTCCTACTCTGTCCCCATGGGGGGAGTACGTGCGTCTGTACTGTAGTGTCCCTACTCCGGGAAACTTAATTAGGCACATGTATCTCCCTGTATGTATAAAGGTAGTCTGCTTACTCTGTGTTCCTCTACACCTCTGTCAGCTTATGTCCTCCTTTTTGTAAGTCGCTTTGGGGTAAAGCGTCTGCTAAATGTAATGTTATGTAATGTAATCAGCTATACTTAACTGTGCCAGTCTAGAGGAGCAACCAGTGCTGTGCAACAGCTCACTGCTCCACCATCTCTATAAGGCAGTGACAGACTACTGATTTTGGATTTGGTCTTTCTTTTCTTCTGGCCAGGCTGGGGGGAGATGTCCAACGTCCACTCTAAACCTGAGCCTTCCTGGGGGGAGCCGGCGCCCCCTGCAGTGTCGGTGGACAACGGCACCTCGGCCTGGGGCAAGCCCCCGGGCAGCTGCGGAGGCTGGGGGGACAACGGCCCCGAGGTCTACAAGAGGGGCAACCCTCCCCCCGGACCAGCGCCCTGCAAGCCAGGTATGGATCAATGAGTCAGGTCACATCCGATGCAAACACAGACCACAAGCCAGTAACTAACCATAGATATAGTTGCCTAGTTTGTACAACGACTGTGATGTATCGACACATTTTGCCTGATTTAACCTTAACTGTTGATATAGGTATTGCAACAGAGATTTCGACGATGAGAAAATTCTTATTCAACATCAGAAGGCAAAACATTGAAGTTGTATAAGACAGATCAGATTCTGTAGTCTGTGTCTTTTAATACAGTCAAATTTTTCCCTTTCTGTGTGCTTGATATCACCATAAACCATGATGTGTTGACACATACTGATAAACACAGCTGAGAGTTCAGTTTTGGGATTCAACATTGAGATAAAGATGTTTATAGAGTTAATGCAGACACTGAGCCTAATGCCTCTGCCATCTGTAGCTGATAGCCCTGTAATCTTAACTGACTCATTCCTTATTTAGTTAAAAAACTTCAATGTAAACAAACCAAGTTTTATACAAGATTTTTTATCTGAAAACTGTTTCTGACACTAAAGAAATGCTGACCTGTTGTTTTTTAGATATTATTGATCACTTGATGTGTTTTGTGACCTTGATTCTGTCTCTCTCTGCGAGGCACCTTTAAAAACAGTGTCAAAGTGATGTATTAGCAACAGACTGCCCTCTGGTGGTGGGATGCCAACATTGCAGTTTCTCTCAGTGTGTGGTGTCAGTGCAATGGCTTTCTATTTTTTTCCACTTCCTAATCTGATGTTTCTCTCTCGCGCGCCATTTTGACCCACGTCAGCCCCCAAATCTATGCAAGACGGCTGGGGAGGCGGCGGGGAGGAGCTGGGCATGTCTGCCAACCAGTGGGAGTCTGAAGACGCAGACACGTGGAACAGCACGGCCTCCCAGGAGAGCAACTCGTCCTG
>CM059266.1:7820293-7910293 GCA_030347295.1 Setipinna tenuifilis
CGCGGGCCCTGCAGCAGCAGCAGCAGCAGGCCCCTCCCCCTCAGCCGACAGTGCCGCCTCTCAGCTCCTCCCAGCCTAGTCTACGTGCTCAAGTGCCTCAGTTTCTCTCCCCTCAGGTCTGCAACACACACACACACACACACACACACACACACACACACACACACACACACACACACACACATAGTTTAGTATAGTATAGTATAGAGTGCCGCCTCTCAGCTCCTCCCAGCCTAGTCTACGTGCTGAAGTGCCTCAGTTTCTCTCCCCTCAGGTCTGTAGTATGGTATGGTATGGTGTAGTATGGTGTAGTATAGTATGGTGTAGTAAGGTATAGTGTAATATAGTATAGAAACTTTTTTTCTTAGTAAGTGATGCCTGGAAACATAAGGCAGACAAAATGTTGTTCTCTGTCTCTGTTTTTGGAGGGTGGGGGGGTGTAGGCTTACAGTTGTTTCAGTATTTGTTTCACAGATTTTTTTATGTCAAGTGCATGCCTACTATGTGTAAGCTTATACTATATAGCTGTATATGTAGACATGTACCCACACACACACACATACACACACACACACACACTAACTCTCACACCCAAACCCACATACATAAGTATGCAGGCACAAACACACATAGATGCCCACACACACATAGATGTCTCTGACACACCTGCAACAGTACACACATTTACAGGCATACCTTGTAACCAATTCCACTGTGATGTGTTAAATCAATAAATCACTCTTTATGACCAGAGTGACTTGACATCTATTATATAAACACATGGACTCACAAAACCAGAATCCTCTTAAACGTCCGTCCATTGCTCTCTGTCTTCCAGGTTCAAGCACAGCTCTTACAGTTTGCAGCAAAAAACATTGGACTCAACCCTGCACTTTTGACCTCACCAATAAACCCTCAACACATGACCCTGTTAAACCAACTGTACCAGCTGCAGCTGGTGAGTTAGCAGGCTGTGTAGCAGAGCCTTGCACTAACATTACAAGGCCTTAAAGGGGTTTTAATGCCAATAAATGGCCATTTAACTAGCAATGCTAGTTGCCATCATCAAATTGATTGATGTGTGTGTGTGTGTGTGTGTGTGTGTTTGTGTGTGTGCGTGTGTTTGTGTGCCTGTGTTTGTGTGCCTGTGTTTGTGTGTCTGTGTGTGTGTGTGTCTGTGTGTGTGTGCCTGTGTGTGTGTGTGTGCCTGTGTGCCTGTGTGTGTGCCTGTGTGTGTGCCTGTGTGTGTGCCTGTGTGTGTGTGCGTGTGTGTGTGTGCCTGTTTGTGTGCGTGCGTGTGTTTCTATTCACAGGCATACCAACGTTTACAGATACAGCAGCAAATGTTGCAGGCACAGCGCAATGTTTCTGGCCCCATCAGACAGCAAGAGCAACAAGTGAGCTCGCCTCTTTTCTCTCTTTTACCCTTTTTCTCTTCTCTTTTCCTCTTTTCTCTTCTCCTTTTTGTTTTCTCATGCCATCGCCAAAACCAGACCAGTATTTACACTTTGACCACACTGGTGCCTCACTGACTCTTCTTCTTTGTGTGCGTGTGTGTGTGCGTGCAAATGTTTGGGGGTGTGTGTGGGCATGTGTGTATGTGTGTGTGCGCGCGTGCATATGTTTGGGATATGCGTGTGTGTGTGTGTATGTATGTGTGTGTGTGTGTGTGTGTGTGTGTGTGTGTGCATATGTTTGGGGGTGTGTGTGGACATGTGTGTGTTTTCCCGCTTTCTGCAGGTTGCACGTACAATCAATAACATGCAGCAGCAGATTCAGCAGCATCAGAGGCAGCTGGCCCAGGCCCTGCTCATGAAGCAGCAGCAGCAGCAGCAGCCTCCCCCTCCGGCCCAGCCCCCCGCACACCCCGGCCTGCACCCCAGCGCCGGCAAATCAGCCCTGGACAACTTCCCAGGCCAGCCCCAGGCTCCAGGCCTCTCCGACCTGCAGACCAAAGAGACCCAGTCTTCAGCCAACTCCTTTGGCCCTTACACACTCCGTAAGATTCACGTGCCCTCCTTCTGTGTGTGTGTGTGTGTGTGGGTGTGTGTGGGTGTGTGACTATGGTTATGTGTCATGGGTGTGAATTCACACTAGTTCACACAATGTTGGTCCAAAATACACTCGGTTTGTCACCAGCAAAGCTGGTATCTAGGCATCGGTTAGTGAAGTGTTTGTGCCATGCAGAGCCATGCAGACTTTGTTGAATATCTGGCCAACAAGATTCTGGTCTAATATGATGACATGTTGCCTAGTCTGCTTACTCTGTGTTCCTCTACACCTCTGTCAGCTTATGTCCTCCTTTTTGTAAGTCGCTTTGGATAAAAGCGTCTGCTAAGTGTAATGTAATGTAATGTTAATGACAACATAGATGAAGGCCTTGGTCAAAATGGTCAAATGAAGTTAAGAGTTGACTGAAGTGTTAAGTTTTGTAGTGAGACATCACATTCCTCGTTGTTTTGTTTCAACATGGAGAGTCTCATCAGCATAACATGGTTACCTTACCTTTAATTCATTTATTATTTTACCTCTTATCTTTTATGTTTATCTACTGCTTTCTGCTTTACTCTATGTCTTTTAATTATCTTACACATATTTTACACTTCTTTTATCTTTTATACTCTTATATTGTCCTTTGCTTTTTTATTTTTGTTAAGCACATGACACACATGACAACTGCCTTTGTGTATGAAATGCGCTGTACAAATAAACTTGACTTGACCTGCCTTGGTCTTGTCCCCAGCAGCCGGACTGAACCACAACATGAATGTAGACTGCATGGAGGTGGGGGGCCTCTCCCTGAAGGAGCCCCCGCAGCCCCAGTCCCGCCTGTCCCAGTGGACGCACCCCAACTCCATGGACAACCTCTCGCCCGGCTCCTCGCCCACGGAGCCCAGCCTCAGCAAGCACGGTACGGGGAGAGCCTCCTCTCAGCTCCCCCTCTAAACCGCTACTTTGTCTACTACCACCAGCAAGAGCTGAGATGGTAGAAAGCGGACTGTGTGATCATTATTCTGCACTTAGCTATGGTGTACTAAAATCTACACTGTCATGCTACAGAGAGACTCAATTTCATCCCACACATATCCTTCACTCTCATCTTTCACTTTCTCTGCTACCACCAGCAAGGACTAGGGATGACAGTAGAAAGCAGACTGTGTTCATTGTCCTGCACTTAGCTCTGATGTACTAAAATCTGCACTGAAATGCTAATGATTGTGATGAATAATGCCCACACTGTATGATGCAAGTATAATGCAAGTATATATGCCACTGCAGCATTTGGAAAATGGTTTGTGGCTTAAGCTGCTTTTAGACTTGGTCTCTGGATAATTTTCAGAATTTTTGCTCAGACTTGTTGTAGTTGAACCATTCACTGTTTAGGTACACAGCTAAACATTTTTGAAACCCATTCTTACAAAACAGAAAAAACTTTTGAGATTTCGAGAATTGGCCTCCTACCTGTTTGAGTTTTGCCCTGTTGCCATTCATTTTGTTTATCTAAACTGGTCTCTGGTCTTTGGTGTCTGTGTCCAAGGTGCCATAACTGCTGCCCCCAGCCTGGGCCCTCCGGGGAAGCCGGCCCTGGAGGACTCGTACAGCCCCTACGGCCTGATGCCCGGCTCCGACTCCCCCACCAGCCCCCTGGTGGCCCACGAGAGCTGGGCGCCCGGCAAGAGTGCCAGCGACAAGATCTCCAATGGGACCAGTGTCAGCTGGCCTCCTGGTGAGAAACACACACACATTCATAAACACACACACGCACACACAAAGTCATACACACACACACACACACACACAAACTCATATATACACACACATACACAAAAAAGGATACAAGGATGTTTTATTGTCACTTGCATAGACATACTGGGTAGAGTAGGACATGCAGTGAAATTGGTGATTGTACACACACACACAAACTCATATATACCACACACACACACACACACATCCACTCGTGATGTTTACATAGGGGAAATACATATTTTTACACACCTTTCGTGCCTACCCTTTCCTTTCCTCCAACATTCTCACATCTACAGACACTGTTACATACCTAGACAAAAATGTAATACATTTACTCCTACACTCACACTCTCTCACACACACACTCTCTCTCTCACACACACACACATACACACAAGGCAGCGTTTTGCACTTTGGTCACCGTGGAAGCTCTAATTATGACATGCTTATGTTGGTCTGGCTCAGTAATCACATGACAGATGTTAAATCGCTTTAGCTTTGGAGGCTAACGTGAAAAACACAGAGGTACAATGGGACCTATTAATTTAGGTATTCAGCAGATGTTTCCTGCCTGTAACATTCTGCATTCTTTAACCTCCCATTACCTCACCTGCCCCCCCAGAATTCTGCCCTGGAGTGCCATGGAAAGGACTGCAAAACATTGACCCCGAGACTGACCCCAACGTGACCCCAGGAAGTGTTCCCAGCGGCCCCACCATCAACACCAACATCCAGGACGTCAACCGCTACCTGCTCAGAGACAGGAGTGGAGGTACGTATGAGGAACACGACTGTACTGGGACACACTGTCTTAACCCCTTAAGAGACACCCCCTATTATCAGACTTTGAACCTATATCCTACTCTTAGAAGTCTACCTGCTCAGAGACAGGAGTGGAGGTGTGTATGAGAAACACGACTGTACTGTCTTAACCCCTTTAAGAGACACCTCCTATTATCAGATTGTTGTTACCACAGTGGCAATAACTAAGTTGTAATGCGTTACTAAAGCCTCTTTGTAATGTAGTGATGTTGGCACATTTGGCACATTTGAATCTACATCCTACTCGTAGAGGTCTTGGTGTCCTGTTGGTAACTAAAAAATGAAAAAAAGAGGAAAGCAGGCAGCTATAAAGCTAAGCTTTGGGGGAAGAATTCTAACGGCAAAATGAACAGCGGCATTAAGGAGATCTATATGTAAGCTTTGAGGCATTTTTGTGACATTAAGAAGATCTATATCTAAGCTTTGAGGCGTTTTTGGGCATTAAGGAGGCCTCACATCTATATGTAAGCCTTGAGCAACACGTACAGGAGACTTGCAAAGATCAAACCTAATAAAGATCCTGCAAGTTCAAGTCTAAATGGGTAAAAACGACGAGTTCCGGTCTTTTGTTGTTTGCACCTCTGTTGACTTCCACCACATCTATAAAAGTCCAAAAGAATTGCTTGTTGGTTTTTGTAAGTCTAAATGGGTTTGCACCTGTCCTCACTTCTGGACTCCCTCCAGGCTCCTCCCCATCATCACCTGAGGCAGAGGTGCTGTCCCCCCCCTCGGGCTCCTGGCCTGTCAGTGCCTACACTAGCGCCTTCCCCCTGTCCTCTCCTGAGGCAGCCGAGACAGGTACCGCAGCCAGTCCAGCCCCAGCACAAAAAGCCCAACCCCAACCACAGCTCCAGACCCTGCCCCTGCCCCTGCCCATGCCCCATGCCCCCTGCCCCTGTTGTCATAATAATCTGTGTACCCTACAGTCACCACCAGAGACACCTAGACGCCCTTCTTTGTGCAGTTAAAGTGTGCCTCCTGCCCCCCCCCTATCCATCCCTAGAAAGGTTCCTAGTGTTTGCAGGCCTCCTGTGCTGTCCCCTGGACAACTCTCCTGAATTGCCTGAATCCACCATGTCCGTCCGTCCTCAGATCCCCATGTTCCTGCAGGCCATGTAGTGGTACATCTGCCTGTCTTGGTGTCCCCCAGGGTGCATAGTGTCCTTTCTGTGGTGTAGTGTATGTGTGTGATGTGAGGCTGTCTCCAGCTACTACATGACTACCTTTGCCCGTTAACACCTAGTAACTGCACTTTCACTAGATTTCCTCCAGATGTGTAAAACTACTGCTCCTCATCTGTCGTCCTGTAGGCAAGCTGTCGGACATGACGTCCAGAAGTGTAAACCTAGCGCTCCTCACCTGTTCTCCTTCAGGTAAGCTGTCGGACATGAAGTCCACCTGGTCCCCGGGCCCCATCTCCCACACGCAGCCGTCTCTGTCCCACGAGCTCTGGAAGGTTCCACAGGGCCCCCGCAGCACCGGCGTCGCCCCCACCCGCCCCCCGCCAGGCCTCACCAACCCCAGCAAGCCCTCCTCCACCTGGGGGGGCAACTCTCTGGGCCTGGCCCCCGGCTGGAGCAGCTCGTACTCCTCAGGTACACTGCAAGGTACTGACTGACTGCTTCTCCTCCTCTTAAAGAGTAGACGCTCAAAAGGTGTGTCTGGCCAGGTAAACAGGGACACACAGTCTTTGCAGCCAGCCCAGTGGCAACTACAGTACCCATCAAGGGTCAGATGTCTGAGAGATACTGAATAAGATGGAACATCGCCCACTTAGACAGACACTCTCAGTGTGAATTTGAGTAGAATGCATGCACGCATTTATGAACACAGGTCTATAATATGTTTTTGAATGTATACATTGTAGAATTTGTTTTTGTAGAATTTAGTTTGTAGAACAAACTACACTGTAATATACTGTACAGTATAGTGTACTGTATATCTTTGCACTTCTGATTGGATGCTTAACCACATTTCCTTACCCTGTATTTACACATGTGTAATAACAACAAAGTTTAATCCAGTCTAATCTAATCTAATCTGATGTCTCCTTGTCTCCTGTGTCTCAGGTACCACCTGGAGCACGGACAGCTCCAGTAGAACCAGCAGCTGGCTGGTGCTGAGGAACCTCACGCCTCAGGTAGGCGCACACCAGCACCTGGACTATCAGCCCCTATGTGCAGTTTCCCTACTATCATTATTAATAAATCAATCAATCAAACAAAGGGAGCCTTCTGATTGGGTGGGCTGGATTGACAAGTGCCCACCCGTGGCTACGCCTATGCACCAAACCTTGCATGTGTACTGTATGTGTGTGTGTTTTTATGCAGTTTTCGTGTGTGTGAGAGTGTGTGTGTGTGTGTGTGTACGTGTGTGTATGTGTGTACGTGTGTGTATGTATGTATATGTGTGTATCTTTGCCTATGTGTCTTACATGTGTGTGTGCCTGCTGTGTGCCTGTGTGTCCGCTCCAGATCGACGGCTCGACCCTGCGGACGCTGTGCATGCAGCACGGGCCCCTCATCACCTTCCACCTGAACCTGACGCAGGGCAACGCCGTGGTGCGCTACAGCTCCAAAGAGGAGGCTGCCAAGGCCCAGAAGTCCCTGCACATGTAGGTCACCATTGTCACACCTCCAGCAGGCTGCCCCACATCGCTCTGTTTCAAATGTCACACAGCTCATGACACATAGACAGTGTGAATTACCTACAGCAATGGGATTGTAAAGTCTCTCAGACAGAGCAGATGCCAACCTTCACCTTCTCTGTGTTTCTCCTGTCTCTTTTTCCCTCTATCTATCTCTCTCTCTCCCCTCCATCTTTTGATCTTTCTCTCCCCCTCTCTCTCTATCTGTCTGTCTATCTATTTCTCTATCTCTCTCTCTCTCTCTCCCCCCCCTCTCTGTCTCTCTCTCTTCCTCCAGGTGTGTGCTGGGGAACACCACTATCCTGGCGGAGTTTGCCGGTGAGGAGGAGGTGAACCGCTTCTTTGCACAGGGCCAGACGCACACGCCCACCACCAGCTGGCAGGCCAACCAGCCCTCAGCCAATCAGACGCGCATGGGCGTGGCCGTCTCCTCCCACAGCGGCCTCGACCATTGGACCAGCGGCGGCCTGGGGGGCGGGACAGGAGGTGGGATGTGCGTGGCTGTGGGAGGAGGAGGAGGAGGAGGGGCTGCTGGGAAGGCAGGAGGGGGCGAGCTCCTGTGGGGGGGCGTGCCACAGTACTCCAGCCTGTGGGGCCCCCCAGGGGGAGAGGACGGGAGGGTGGTGGGCAGTCCCACCCCCATCAACACGCTGCTTCCTGGAGACCTGCTGAGCGGGGAGTCCATGTAAGGTGGAAGGGACAGATTAACAGACGGATGGATGGACGGATGGATGGAAGAGGATCCTGAAGACTGCCCCGTCATTCTTCCTAAATCCTGCTCCACTCCACTCCACCCGTTCCCACCCCGACCCCAACCCCACACCACCCCCACGCCACTGCCCTTTGGGAATACTGGTTGTGGAGGAGAGGAGGAGTGTTTTTTTTTCTTTCAGTTACAAATTGAAGAAAAAAAAAGAATATAACTAACAAACAAACAAACAAATCTTTACATACAGGAGCAAAAACCAAGCAAATGTTGTGGTGATAATCAGCATCAGTGGGACGATGAGAATAAGAGACAGGAGACCGAGGCAATACACCTTGTAGAGGCTGCTGACATTTCTTCTGCTTCTTTTGACCCTTGCCGACTTTTTTTCAGTTTTTTGTTTTTTTTTGTCATTTCATTAGATTCCTGTTTGGGTCCTTTTTTGTGAGTTTTAGTTCAATATGTTTTTGGTCACAGTGTTCTATTGGACTTTGACTGTGAGGAGGAAGCAGTTACAGATACAAAAGGAAAAGGCGAAACCTTTTAAACGGATTGAAACTCTTTCGTCAACAGGGGAGTTCCGCAATGTGGGTATGTATGTGCGTGTGCGTGTGTGTGTGCGTAAGTGTGTGTGAGTGTGTACAGTATGTGTTTGTGTGTGCTTTAATGTGTATTTTTTGACTACAACTGATGATACAAGCTGCCATTTTGAAAAACAGAACCAGAAACCCCCCCCTCCCTTTACCCGTTACCCCCCACCCACCACCGACATTAAGTATCATTCCAAGCCCATCCGAGTCTCGGAACCAGAATCAGCACCTTTCTTCTCGGACCTGGACCTGGACCTGGTGGTTCAGTCCTGCAGCACTTACACTAGCCTTAAACTGTGCCCTTGTTCCACCACACACACACACACACACACACACACACACACACACGCGCACACACACATCCGCGACACCCTCGCCAGTGAAGAATTGCACACAGCCTCGTGTCTGAGCCAGAGCCGGAGTGGGGGGGGGGGTAGTTTTGGGGGATGGGGAGGGGTCGGGGGGGGGCGCGGTTATTTGATGCTACTAGAGATGGGCCAGATCTCATCCATAAGGCCAGGGAAACACCCCACCCCCCCACCCCACCCCACATGTGGCTCATGGTGGGTGGGTTGCCCACCTCCCCCCCTCGCCCTCGGATCTCCATCATTTCCTTGGTGGGGGGGGTGGGATGCCTCCTTCTCTAATCACAGGAGTCTCGCAGTGGGTCTTAATGTGTGTTCAGGGGCCAAGGGTGTGTGTGTTGTGTTTGTGGTGATGTGTGTGTGTGTGTGTGTGTGTGTGTTTGTGGTGATGTGTGTTTGTGTGAGAGAGATGAGATCAACCACTGCTTCATGGTATCTTTCAGGAACACTGATTTCTCTGATGCTGCACAGCTGTTGTTTTGTTTTTTACTTTTTTTGTTTTGTTGCATTTTTGTTGATGAAGTGGACTACTGCAAACAAATCCATTTCAGTTGGTTCCTGCCAGTCCACAATCCCTGCAGGGATGAGCAGAGTGCGTCTCCTTGGCAACCACAGTCTTCTTCTTCGTCCATCCATGCGCCACCCCCATGCAAACGCCGCTATTGCCAGTCCAGTCCATCTCTCTCGGACCAGGAACCAGGACCAGCATCCAAACCCATGTAGCTGAACCCCACCCAACCCAACCCAAGGTCAAGTCAAGGTCAACCCAAGTTCTACCCAAACCCTGCTGGTGAATGGAGTATACTTCAGCTACCCTTCCGTCCTTAACCCCAGCCAGCCCAAATCACTTAACACAGAGTCCCGCTACTAAAGGCATCATACCAAATAAGACACGAGGGGGGGTCAGGGGGGGGTGTCCTTCCCTCCTTCCTCCCTCCAGTGGACAAGGTGCATTTTTTTCTCATTATTTCCCATCATGCTTATTTGTGTGTTTTTTATTTTCTTGTTTGGGGCATACCAGGTACAAAACAAAATGTACGCTAACAGAAAGACGGAAAGGCGGCGGAAAGAGGTCGTACCTTATAATAGCACTTAGTGTGGAGCGCCAAGCTCTGACTGTCAGTACCAACAACAGAAGTGGAGTGGGGAGGCAAACACTGAAAAAAAAAAAAGGAATGAACTTTTGAAAAAGCAATCGACACTGCTTCTCCACATCCTCTTTGAGGCTGGTCTAAGACTTCTAAAAAAAAAAAAGGGGCAGGAAACTCCCTTTTTTTCCTACTTTTACTTTTTATTCCTTCTTGGGCACAGACCATGAAGGCTTTTTTTCAGACAATGTTGTAAAATGAAGGGAAGACAAAGACTTAAAAAACAGAAAAGAAATGTGAGCGATGTTTTGACAGGTGGTTTACTTTGAGTTGTTTTTAGTCTTTTGACTTTATCAAAGTGAAAAAACAAAACAAAACAAAAACACAAATATCACTGTTGGACTGCTCTGAAACTCTCCTTCTGGAAAAGCCTTCTGCAAGGACTCGTCTCGTCGTGATGGTGCCAGGTTTAAACCAAGCCCCTGCACCCATCCACGGGGGCCCCCTTTCATGACTCAGTGGGCCCTCTGCCAAGCCTGTATGATAAGTGTGGCCATCGAGTGCCTATCTGCTGTGGAGCCTGCAGCCTGCCAATGCAGGCCTCTGCCACTCTGCTCTCTGCCAGCGCATCCTTGCCTCCCCCCGTCCCCTCCCATACCCCCCACCTCCCCTCACCTCGCCTCACCTCATGTCCCCCCCCACCACCACCCATCTGACAGCCATCCAGTCTGAACGTCTGCCACCCCAACCAGTCCTCCACAAACCTCACACCACACACACCTAAACCCTGCCCCCTGGGGGTGGGGGTGGGGGTGGGGGTAGGGTCTGGTTGGGGGCAGTCTTCAACTCTTCAACTCTGGCAGAGAGCAGCTCTTTAAGAACTGGCCAATCATGTACTGTCGTGCCAGCACTTGACCTCAGCTCAAAGACTTGACTCCTACACACACATACTCGTTCCTCTCATGCAAAGATCACTTTAGCTGGAGGTGGACAGATCTGGCGTGATTTTGTGGGGGAGGGGGGGTTGTTTTCACTCGTCTGTCCTTTGGATAATCGCCAGTGTTTTTTATTTGTTTGTTTTTTGTTTTGTTTTTGTGTGGGTCGAGATTGCTGTTATTCTTGTCATGGATTTTTTGAAAGGTCGATCTCTAATCCCTTGTCGCTATTTTTGTTTAATGTGTCGGTCGGACAGATTGTGTATACGTGCTTTGTCCATACAGTGGTCTTCACAGTAGCTGCTCACCAGCCCCTCTCCCTGGCTTCTCGCTGTGTCTGCACACACACACACACACACACACACACACATTTGTGAACACATACTTTGGCGAGAAGTGCAACTGCAGTACTGCGCAACCCACGACGGTTGCCCATCGAATCAATACTACATATTTGACCTTCGTCTTGTGACATTGTGACATTGTTTTCTCTCCTCATTGATGGGTAGAGCTTCTCGGATCAGGTCCTAGTTTATAAATGTGGAAGGTTTTTCGTTCCTTTCGTTTGTTTTTTTTTCATTTAGCTTTGTTTGTGAAAGGTGACTGGTAGCAGTGATGATGATAAAAGTTGGCCCTCAGTCTGTCATCGTGTCACCCTCCCACCGTGTCCTCTCCTCTCGCCTCCTCTCCTCTCGCCTCCTCTCCTCTCTTGCGGTGCTCTCTCACCACACCCCACACTGGTGCTCCACGCGAAAAACGCAGACGAGGATAGTCGTTAGTCATCCACACTCCACCCAGTCTAACACCAACCCAACCCAACCCCAGCCCACAACACCCCACCCCAGCATGGCCAGCCTCCTGTGCTTTCTGTCCCGCTCACGTCCTCAAAGTAAAACACATCACTTTTGCCGCTCTTACTTCTATGCAAAGACCAAGAGGTGAATGTCCTATATCCAAGCCATTGTTAATGCTAATCTAAGCCAACAGCTTAGAGGCTGAGCAAGTAGCATTTCTCTTAACACACACACACACACCAAACACACACACGCACCCCTCACACACAGCTCACACACACGCACCCCTCAGTATAACTCCACACATTAAAAACCACAACGTCTCGAACACACATTTGCGTTTGATGGGCTGGCCAGATTGTAGTGTAGAATCCTGTACCGCAATGGAGGTGGAGGGTGATCGTTGTAGGTGTAGCTTCCTGTCTTCTCACCCGCAGTGTGTTGTGTGGCTTTTTGAAAGCCCCATGACTAACCGTCTAAGCAGGTGTGGAAACCGGTCGTTAAGGCTATGGGAAGAAGCTAGAGGTACAGCAAAGCAAAGAACAAGGCAGGAAAGAAAACAAAAAAAACAACCAAAAAAAAAAACATCAGAACTTCTCACCCCATCTAGTTTTGATGAGATGTAACCCAAGTACAGAGTAGCCGCCTCAACGGCCCCAACCGTCTGCTCTAGTCGTCCTACTCGGTGTGGTGGGAATCGAGGAGGAGGAGGAGAAGGAAGAAGAAGAGGAGGCAGGGTGTCAAGATGACAGGCTGTCGGCCACTGTTTGGTCCCAGTTATCTACAGTAAGTTAGCTAAGGACCTGGGACCAACTGCCTAAACAGAAACAGGGATTCCAGAATGTGGAGGGTGCACTGTAGTAGTGGGCCACACCGGGTACATCTTTCTTTAAACCAAAAAGGAGTTTCTCTCTCTTTTATGTTGGCACTTTTTTATTTTTTAAAGATGTCTGCTGTCCTGTTCTGTCTGTTACCACCAGTCCTTTAGCATGTTTAACAGGCGGTTCTCTCTCTCTCCAAAGGGCCTCAGTATCGTATCTAGTACAGAGGGGTTAATGGTGCTCAGATGTGTAACACAAATACTACAATATTTCACAGAGAGCAGCGGGGACTGCAACACATCTCAGTTGGTACCAAGTCTTAAAAAGAGGAAGAGCCTTCGTTTTTTTTTTTTCCCATCAGTATCAACTCATGAGTGACAGCAACAATCACTTCTGCCTGTTCTCGGAAACTGCCTTGATTCTAGACTGGACACGAGGTTTCAAACTGTCCATGGAGGTTTTTTTTTTTCTTTGTTTTGGTGCGCGTCTATGTGTGTGTGCTGAGGGACTGAGAGGAGAAGCTGGGGGGGTGGGGTGGGCTGGAGGGGGGGGAGCAGTGTTTCCGAGGCACTCTGGGTTCCAAATAGCTGCACCAGCAGCACTGAGGGGCGGTATCCTCTCTTTCCTCTTCTCTTCCTTTTCTCTCTGCAGCTCACCCACCACCCAGTGGCCCACCAGCTAGCATTGTGTGCACGGAAACAGTCACCCTCTCAGCCACCCCTCCTCTCTCGCTCTCCTCTCTCTCTCTCTCTCTCGCTCTCTCTCTCTCGCTCTCTCCTCTCTCTCTCTCTCTCTCTTTTTTTAAATACATTTTCCCCTCAGTGGCACAGACTCCAGCCAGTGGAGGAAACGCCTGCTTCTCAATCATAAGTGGAGCATGGGGGAGGGGAGGGGCGGGGCGGGGGGGTCGAAGGGAGGCCAGTCTTTCTTTCTTACAGCGAGACGAAGGTGAAGCTCTTCCTCCACAGGGGTCACAGGGACAATATGCACACACTGGCTTATATACACAAATATCTGACATGTATGTATGTGAGGATGGGGGGGAAAGAAAAATAAACAAGGTCCCTACCATGAATCTTCTTCCTTAGGCCCCTGTTTCAATCACCCGTTCTCAAGCTCGTGTCCCACTTTACATTTCCCAAAAAATAAAAGAAGTAAAAGAGATCTCAAACATATCAATATGATACAAAATAGAGAAAATAAATAAATACCAATACTTGAATGAAAAAGAAGCGCCAATAATTAAATGTGAATTTTGATTTTTGTTTTTATTTTGATTTTTTTTTTTTTTGTAATTGCGTCTCATTCATACACTTCCAAGTTTTTTTATATTGGTTCAAAATAACAAAGTTTTTATGAAACAAAAAAAAAAGTGGCAAAATGACATCTGTTTAATGTGAGTGTTTGCACAAGGTTGTGTGTACTGTATGCAGGGTGAACGTGAAAGTATGCACAGGTATATCACAGGCATATGCCAGAGCGTTCCAAGGTGGGGTTGAAACAAGGACACATGCTTGCGATTTTTAGAGCGGAATTCCGCTTCTCTTTTGTTTTGTTTTTTTCTGTTTTTTTGTTTTCTTCAGTGTCTCGTAGTTTTTAGGTTTTCCTTCATTTGTGCTTAAGAAAAAGAAAACAAAAGTAAATCGCTATATTCTGATGTACATTGTTGATGTTACTAGCTCCTAGCGTTGCACTGACTGTCGGCTGGTCCTCGTTCAGCTAATTGTACACCACGAAATGACAGACTTACTGAGGGGAGGCGGTGACAATTCACGTGTAAATGTTTACTCGAGGTCTTCACAAGATACAAAAAAAAATGTGTTTTTTCTCTCTGTTATTATGAAAATATGTACTATGTTATATCTACCTTTTAGTGGCTTTTATTGTGGAATAATGTAAGAAAAACATTTTTAAGGACAGCAGATAATGAGTATTGCACCAGTTTTTTTTCCTCCTGATTATTAAAAGAAAAATGTTTGAAAATACAAAAAAAAAAGATAAAATGATGAAAGCTGTTTAAAAAAACAAAAAAAAAAGACTTTTGAACTGTGGCCATAGATGGACATGAGGAAGTAGAAGTTGCGACCCTGAGAAAGAGGGAGGGGTCAACCGAAGGTGACTGCAGGACTCATTTCAGAGGTGCCTACCTTTTGTAGTGTGTTTTCTAGCTTTATTTTCCAACTGGTCTTTCAATTTTTCCTCTGTTCTTTGTTCCTCTCAAGTCTTTGTAATGTTGTTTTCCCTTGACTATCCCCTCGCTGTCTCTCCTACTCTTTGCCAGGTCATCCACAATGCGCTTGCAAAATATTTTGTTTTTCTTGCTGAAGTTAGATTTAAAAAAATAAGAATTCTACAAATGGGATTGTCAGGTTGAAAACAAAAAAAGGACTTTCAGCGGTGAAATGGATGAGATGACAATATGAAACGTGATGACGATATGAAGATTATTTTGCTCATTTCCAAGCTCTGGGACTGATCAGTGTTGAGTGTATTTCATGTATGATAATGTTTATGTTGTCATTTTGTTTCTTGACTGACAGAGCCTGTCCATGTCTTTTGTATGGTATTTTTTTTCGTCTTGTTCTTTGTGAAAACAAAGGCATGGTTGCTCACCATCTTGCACACTCAAAAGAAAAAGAAGAAGAAGAAGATGATGATGAAGAAGAAAAGTGGACAACATCTCAGGTTGGCCAGGATTCCCGAGCTCCACCTCCATGCCATTTTAATGTTCCTTTTTTTGAGAACAAACACAAACGGACGACAAATGTTGTAAGAAGCACTGAGGGTTGTGAATTTCAGAGGCAGCAGCAGCAGATACAAGTTCATCATCTCTGATAAATCTGTAGCAGATACAGTACATAATTACCAAATAATGAACTTTTAAAAAAGAAAAAAAGATGAGTGCTTTATATATATAGATATATATCTAAGATATCAATATATGGAAAAAAAATCGCTTTACATTTTAAACTAAATGATCAAGGAATTGTGATTGTGGAATGGATGGCAAAATGGACACACGTTTGCTGGATGTTTGCAATCGCTTGTATTTTCATACTTCGAGGTCCCCTCCTGTAAAAACAAAACAAAAAAAAACACAGGAGTTTTGTGCATTATAATGTTGGTCTGTCTCCTCACCCATAGTCTCCCTGTCATGATGGGTATGAAAGGACTTACGAGACGACTCGCACTTGAAGGGTGTCTGTGTCTGTCTCAACGTGGACTATTGCTCGGGAAAGGAAGGACACGAGAAGCTGGTTGTAAAGGATCATGATCTATGCACAAGTCGTTGGGGCACGGGAGAGCGCCTTCCTTGGGCTTGTCCTTACTAGGGTGTTGCACTTCACCACCGAACACCCCCCCCCCCCCCCCCCCCCCCATCCCTACACACATACCCCCCCCCCCAAACCACACCTGTTCCCCAGATTCTTATTCCTCCCTGCTTTTCTCAATCTTTTGTGTTTCATCACCATGCTATGTATTCCTATACCAGTGAGTATCTCATTGGAGCAGAACACTGTGGGTTTCTAATGTAGCCCGTCTACGATGATAAAAAAAAAGAGATGAGTTTTAAGGGTATCTGTGTACTTTTTTCTTTCCTTGACAGGAATCATGGGTGGGGTTTTGGGCAAGAAAGGGTGGCTTTTTTCTGCCTTTTTTGTTTTTAAATGTCAAGGAAATATGTCTGTACTGAGGTTTTTCAAAGGACGAGTCAGTGGCTTTTCTTTTTTGTTTTCTTTCTCTCTGTCCTCCTAGAATGTGATTGTTGATGACATGCAGCAGATAAAAAAAATGTTTTTCTTGAACTATCGAGCTTACTACAAACAGTTAATAAAATTGCATTTTTCTTGGCCAAAATCAAACCTGTGTGTTTTAAAGGTGTGCTACTGTCTCAGTGAAATCTATGATACTGAATTGCACCTTGTGTCTTGTGCAGAAAATGTTGCCTCACTGTTCTATAACCCCCTTTAACCAGTCACTTGAAGCTTTATCTATTCTGTGATGCAATGTATCTTTTAATTTTTCACTTCACTTTCACATACCAAGTCAAGACAAATAACACTCACACTCAGGAGATATTCAAAAAATGGTACTTGAAAGAAGATAACACACATTGATTTTTATACAGGATACAAAATCTCCCTTACAGTACAAATCGATATTCCAGTCACACCTTTCATTATACACACATTATACTATTGGTACAGTAATATCCACCATCCCTTGGCAAAACTGATGGGCCTTCAAGCCCAGATACTGATCCTTCTCAACTGAGCAATCCTTGAGTCGTAACATTTCTCCAGCACGCGTAGAATCTGTCCTATGAGGAGGATATGAGGATCCCGACACGAGTCACAGGACAGTCTGGGTCTGACAGAGCGGCATGGGCCTTAATGTCTGCGGACAGGCGTAATCGTTGTCCTGTGCGGGCGTCAGGTTTGGGGTGGCGTAGATGTTCATGTCCTCCTGCAGTGCGGCCATCTGCGGTCTGTTCTGGGCCAACAGATTCCCCTGCTGCCCCACAGACATCACCTCATAGATGTCACATGCGGGGGGCGGCGGCTTCGAACTCTGCCTCTGTTTGCTCTATATGTTACAAAAGAACAGAATTAAAATACAACAATGGTGTAAAAAAACAGAATTTGTGTTTCTATATTACATTTAGTGGAGATGTGTACTAGGAAGCCTAGCCATGATGACGACATGAACAAGACTTTAACGAGACCCAATTCTGATTCATAGGCATTTTTAAGAAGTTAGTCTTCCCTTTGCAGTTTTGACTTCCAGTCCTGTGAACAGGCTTTCCGAGAGGCTTTCCTTCAATATGCATTATAAAATTGTTGGCCATTCATTTAGAGAACTTTTTGTTTTTAGTTCAGGACAAGATGTTGGACAAGGAGGCCTTTCGAGGCCTCTCGTCAATCTTGGTTCCAATTCATCCCAAATATGTTTGATTGGTCAAGTCACGGCTCAATGCAGAATAAAATGGGGACATCCACACCACACTACTAAACCATGTCTTGGAATTTGCTTTCTTCCCTAAAGGGCAATCATGCTGAAACAGATAGGGTTGTTTTGCAAGGCATGGGATAGGCCTTTAGTTCCACTGAAGGAAAATGTCACCGCTTCAGCATGCCAAAACCTTTTGGACAATTTTAGCGAGTACCGCTGTTTGCGCCAAGGTCCATAAAAACACATGGTTTGATGAATTTGGTGTGAAAGAACTCGACAGGTCCACCCGGAGTCCTGATCTGAACCCATAAAAATGTTTTGAAGGAGCTTTGCCAGAGAGACTCTAAGCCAGACTTTCTCATCCCTCTTCAGTGACTGACCTCAGGATAAATGGGCACAAATTCAGAGACATGTCAAGACGCCTTTGTCCTTTCAAAGTGCCTTCCCTTAACCGTCAGCACTGTCACAGCTGCAAGGGAGCAATTATCCCTGCCACAATTTAAGACCACAGACATATTGGCAGGCTCTTCATTTAAACATTCCTCCTCCTGTGACTGAGTACTTTGGTCAGTTTTTTTATGTGGGTTAACATGGTTGAGTTCACTCAAAACTGCAAAACTCTACTTGAGGAAAAACCAATCCAGCCAAACCAACCACTCACTCCTAAACGTTTTACGTAGGCAAAGACGTAGGTAAACAACAGGCAACATAACACAGGAAATTGTTTGGGGTCCCCTGACCAATAAAGAGCCTCGAAGGCAACCTTTAAATTACAGCAACCACAATGCAGTTGTCAATGAAAGTGGTGGGTTCATGCATGGGGCCCCAACAGAGTGTAGAATTGCCTCTGCATGCAGGGCTGAGACCTGGGGGCAACTGTGGCCTAGTGGTAAGAAAGTTGGTCTTAGGATCGGAGGGTTCTCAGGTTCAAATCATGTTCCAGTAGGAAGAATAGGGGTGGGGGAGTGAACAACCAGTGCTTTCCTGCACCCTCATTCATGGCTGAATTGCCCTTCAGCAATAGCCTGGGCACGCCCATACTTCCTGTGCCGCTGCATTTGAATTTCGCTTGCAAAGTCAGTCTGGCCAAGCGCCCATTCAACACCGTTTCTACATTAACAGAAAAACTGGGACCAATGAAAATCTAGCATTTCAAAAAGGCAATGACGCGGTAGTTTAGCGACCGGAAATCTACCTCAGTCACTGTCAACATAGCGAACGTGGAGCAACGGCAAGATTTCAATGCAGCTGTAGCTGCTGTTTTGGAAGATGGATGAACATGTTAGCCAACGAAGTCTACAAAGAAAATCTCCTTGGCATTGTTGTTGACGAGGTTCATCTGACTTATAAATGGTAAGTGTTTCCAAGTCAACCCAGTTTACAGTATGTAAATAGCAGAACAACACAGTAATACCTTGCAAAGTTGTGGAGCTATTTCATTGACAAAATAGCTGCACGTTACATTGTCAGCGATAGCATATGGAATTTCGAGCTTTTGTGCAGTTACGTTTTTTTTTCACTCATATGCACGTTACTATTCTCTGTCTTATACATGGACACTAATGTGATTGGTCGAAGCTTCGTCCAGTAGCAAACACAGGCATTTCACACACGTCGGTTAAGCCCGCCCTCTGAGAAATGGGTTTACAACACAGCTTGGCCAGACCAATGTTCGCAGAGCATTGATAAGTCGCGTTAGCCAGGCTACTTCAGCAAGGCACCTAACCCCACATTCCAGGAACTGTAACTGAAACCCTGTACCTAAATAACTAAGTTGTTCTGGATAAGAGCATCAGCTAAGTGTAATGTAATCATAGAATATTATATAATGAAATAATTAGAAGTAATATAGAAGAGAGCAAACCTGTGATGGGGTTCTTTTATGAGAGGTACTTACATGTTGCATCAGGCAGAAGCCAATGAGCAGGAGCGACAGCAGGGCCACTGCCACAGAGATGGCATACAGCAGAGAGGTGTAGCGACTGCACTGACAGGACTCATCTTCCTCTGAAAAACAGCAGCCTACTAGTGATGGCTTTACAGGCCTGACATAAAGCACACTTAACTCTTATCCTTTATCATAGCAGAAACTCCATTTGTCATTGAATAGGGTTGCTATTGCCAAATACTTTATGGTTCAAAGAAATGACAGAGATTAGTTATTATGAAGTTATATAGTGTAGGAGCACTAGAGCAGCTTGGTAGATGAAATGTGAACACAGTCACACAGTAAAAGTCTTGGAACACACCTGCCTCTTTAACATGAAGAAAGAGCTGAGTGCTGCCCTTCACGTCTTGGTTTGTTGAAGAGTCTTTGTAAATGAACCTGCTTGTGTACAGGCCGGTGTCCATGCGTCGTAACAGACAAAAGGTAACATTTATCTGAGGAGACACCAAGTTTCCTGTGACCTGAACACGCCCCGCGACGGATGGACTCTCCTTGACTCCTGCGTTATCCGACAGGTAAACGAGATCTCTCTTCGGCTGCGCAGACGTGTGCTCCAGGTAAAAGCCAATCAGTTGTGTTTTTCTCTCCTCTGGTTCACAGTGAATGGTTACGCACTCTCCCTCCGATGCTTGGGTATACAGTAATTCCTGGGACGCTGAAGACAGATGTTTATAAAGTTAAGTGGACAGGACCACCCAGAAGGTTTAGTATTGAGAACTTAACTTTAATAGTGCAGAATTAACTTTCTCCCAAGTTCTTCAGATGAGGTGTCAGTTAATAACTGTAACGTATGATTTTTAAACGCTCCGACAGATCATGCATTCATTGAACTTTCTTTATTCCATTGTCTCCACCCTCTTGACCTCCTGGCAAGCTGCCAGATTGTTTGCATAATGAAAATACCGTGGTTGGATAAATATAGCAGCGCCTTCGCACCGCAGCAGGATATGCATGAAAGCCCCTGCATTTCCTATGTCGCAGCGGAACTACATTGTCGCGCACTCCATAAAAGATAATATTTCTAAAGAATAAATATTAGGCCTACAGGGGAGGGATTTGTCATTTGACAGGACTGAACAGAAACATTGCTTCACACGGGTTAATTACCGTAATCCCTGTTCCATGAAGCCCCCCCCTCTGTGAACCAAAGGCCAAGGGAGTCACTCTTCACTTCAGAAGGATTCTGATAGTCAATTTGAACTGCGTTAATTAAAGAGACAATTACAAAACGCCAATGGACAAAAACGCAAAGTGAGTCCTGTCATTTCTTGTGGAGATTTCCATTAGGCACTACTTTATTGTTGCAATAATAAAATAGCTCAGAAAATCTTTAATGGTATAGGCATATCTAAGTAATGTGTGCAAAAGTGTTATCCAGACAAAGACATAATCCTATAATTTATAGCTGCTTTAACAAGGAGGAGGCCAGCAAAGGTGGCTACTTCGACATGTTTTAATAGCATTGAGGCAACTTTTTAGCTGTGATCATCACATAATATATTCTTTCACCAGCTATGTGTGCATCTATGAAAAACTATGCAACTGTTGCATGTACAAAAAAAACTCCCCTGGCAATTCCACCAATAATTCCAATACAAAGACCAGATAATAGTTATTTTCCCATGGAGCAACATTCACACTACTACATAACCACAAAGAGAAGTAACGGTATGAACTTTGCTTCAGTTCCTCACTACCACACTGAGTGTTTCAGTTAATAGTCATTTTAGCACTTAAAAACAAACAATGAAGTTGTGCTATATATGGGTATATATAAATGGTTTCTTAATGTTTTCTTTTCAGAATATTTACAAAGAAACCACAAAAGACATAAAACGCTCATAACATGTAGCCTGCTATTATAACTTGTAACTTTTTTCAAGATTAAGATTGTTGGAGAGGCCACATACCTATTAGTTGAATGCCTAATATCCAAAGCACACAACTGAGGATCCTCATGCTGAGGCCAAGTAAAAATCCCAGAACATGAACTTGGCCTCCTGTATTTGATGTATTAACTAACAAGAGAGAAATAGTCGCTCCTGTGAACACTGTGAGGCACTCAACCCAAGTTATGAACGCCCTGACTGCTTAGATTAACAGAAGCGTGCTCCACCTTGAAACAGGAAGTCTGCCTCAAAAAAAAAAAATCACAATCTTGTTACGTCACAATGGGTTGGAGGAGATAGCAAATCAGACAACAAAAAAGACCACTGAAACAGGCGTGAAGGGGGCAAAAAAGGTTTATTTATTTATTTAGTAGAGAAAGCTTCAGCTGGTCACCCATTTCTACACATTTATCATTTTTAGCATGGCAATGACACACATCACATTCAACAGCAGTCAAACAGTAAAACAATGTCAACCAAGTGAAAGTGGACAAAAGAAAGCAATGTCTAAAAGCCGCTAGGCCTACATGTACTGAGACATCAGCTCATATGCATGGGAAATGCCCCAAAGCTGACAAATACAGATCCACCATCAAAACAGTGTTTAGTGGATAACCATTTTATTAGACCATCTCGTTGACTTCAGTTCACCAATCACTACAGTGATCGGTTCAGCAGTTTGCTTAAGTGGACCAAATAAACCTCATTCAGACCCGTCCCACCTTCCAAAATATATTCTCAGAAAAAAAGGAAAGGTCGAACATTTAACATTAATATTTAAAACATCTCTGCTTTACTGTAATCCTCTGTCAATCATACATTATTACATTTGAAATCACCTACCTCTGTGTGCACATTTTAATCAGTCACATTAATTCCACATTATTTATTAACCCGAGGGTCTAGTTATATTATTTGTGCCTTTGCCATTGTTGAAAACTGCATTTGGGATTCACTATTCAACTTCACTGATGGCAACAACTCACATTTAATCATGTTAGTCGAACAGGGAACACATTCAAATGGCTACACATAAAGCAGTTAAAAAAATGCACTGGCAGTCAAAAAGAATTGCTCATTTGGAATTAGCAAATTAAATTGTTATGTGGAGAGGGATTAAAAAAACCACAAAATAATACTTTTCTATTCTATTTCTATTCTATGCCTCTCTCAATATGATCGGTGTAACATGGTTGTTTAGGACTAAGGGGGTATATGTAGGGTAGCATAAGGATGCATATTCCCCTGCAATCACACCATAATGTGTGTCAGAACTACAAATGTTCCTGTAATGGCATCGGATAAACATTTCCAGATTTGGCTGAAAAGTACAAACAGCAGCAAAATGGATGTAAGCCAATGAAATGAATTTGAGGCCCTTGCTGTTGCATTATGATCATTCACACTGGAGGGTGCTGTTGCAGCTGGGTGCAACATGGAGAATAAGAAAGAAGAGTGGTTGGTGACAACCAAAAAACTTCCCGAAAACTAAGAGAGAGAAAGAAGATGCCGTACCATCTAGGTACATCTTAAATACAGCAAGTCTGCTAGGGCTGAACATGCTCCTCAGGCTCACAAGAGTCTCACTGACCACAGCGGTCTACATGTATAGCTCCTTCAAGCCAGACAGCAGTAAAGACCACAGCTGCTGGAAAGAGGAGCTTCAAAGGGGAAGACTCAGACATAAAGGACATGAGGTATGACATAAGGTATGAGACACATAATCACTTGCAAAGTTTATGAAGCTGGTTAAGGAACTCTGAGAGGAATGCGTTGGGGGGGCTTTCCATTACATGTGTAAATACATTTTCTCTTCGAGTAGGACATCATTAAAGCAAGTGGGAGGGTCTTTGAAAAATGGCAAAGAGGTACAATTAAGCTTAATGTGAATTCACTGCATTACTACAAAAACAAAAAAAACACACAAATTTGGAGCAATTCTTGATGAGTGCCAGGATTTTTTTGTCTTGCGCAGAGAGAACTATCAGAGAACTAACAAATTCCTACCTGGCTGAGCAGCCAAGTCAAACTCCTTTGCCATTTCCCTCCCCAACTCAGATCTCTGCCTTTCTGGGCTTAAAACAGATGACACCAAAACACTGGGATTTTCCTGTACTTACCAAAATAGCCTTTTTTTAGCAGACCCTGCCTCAGGGCCACCACTGCTAGATCAGAGGGGGATCAAAGGCACTAGAGGATTAGATCCATCTTACAAACTTCACTTCTTCACAGTCATGCCACTCTTCTCCAGAGACTTTTCATCACAGAAAAAAGTGGGAAATACAAAGGACATGCACTAGTTCTTCGGTTGTATTACAGGTTACATACAGGAGTCAACACCAAATGTGGTACTTAATGAAACTTTAAATCAAAACAAACGGGACAATGTGCGTCCAATCCTTGAACTTTTAATTACAGCTAATGAGGGGCTAAAGCCTGGACATGACAGACAGCACTATGCTAGGAACCCCCCACCCCCCCACCCAACCGGGTCTGATACTTACAGCACAAACTAACCTGTACGGTAACGGCGCCACTCTGGACTGTGATGGACTAATATCGAGTGCTGTAATGCTGTAGGGGTCAGCTGATGGAGACAAAGAGCACATGAGTGGCATGGACCATGTGTTTGCACCCTTACACACTTACTCTACTTTTAACTCTTTACTCTACGCACAGCAGCTGGCTGCCACATGGCATCTATCTATGTAAAGGGGCTTAATTTGGCTGCTATCATTGCCTATGTTGGCAGCAGCACTGGTGTGCCCTGCTCTGCTCTGCTGCATGCCTAGTGTAGTGTACATGTTTGCAAGCTTGATGTGCAGTGGGTAAGGGGTGTCTGCAGTGGTGTATGTGGCTGTGTGCCCGATGTTAAGAATAAACTTCCTGATCATATGAGATGGTCCTATATTACATACACACACTGTGAAAAGTCACTTCAGTTACAGACTCTCTTTTCTATGAGGTAAATGTGTGTTGTGACTAAGTTTATGTTTCGTCACTGAAACTCCAAATTAAATGGTACAAGACACTTGGCCAACACGGTCAAGAAGTTGTGTACAGTCTATGCAATTACCCATTAGCTGAACCCATCCTGGAGCCTACAAGTATGTACAGTGAGACAGGGAAGGAACTTGAGTATGAACAAAGCGGTTAGTCAGTGGCAGTGCCTACAAGTGAACAAAATTCAAGGGCCTTCACCAAACTTGCTGCAAGTTTGGGGACGGTGGCATCCATCCAACAGCTCCGAGGGGGAAGCTGTGACGGCCCCTGGTTAAGTGACAGGAAATGTTTAGGGAGGAAAAATAAAAAGGACTGACTTGCCTCGACTGGCCTGACCAGTGTGCAACCCTGAGACTCTGCCTCTGCCAGACCCATGGCACAGCTACAGAGGAGGGGAGGGGAAGAGAGATCTTCAGTTTAGCACATCAGCCATGTCCTTCAACACCGTCTCTAACTTTACACAAGAGCAGCAGCACTCTGCAGCGCTGTGAAGTGAAGTTATGCATCCAAAAGGCTACATCCACACTAAACGAAAAACCCCCACGTAGACAAAATAAAGTTTGCGGATGATGGGAAGCAGGTCTGAACACAACAGACAAGCCCAACCGCTTAAAAACGGATTTTTAATGTTTTGCTTTCGGATGTGCATAACTTTTACAACCCATCTGGATCTACAGTGAAAGCAAAAGTTTGGGAATAAAAAGGTCCAAATGGGGGAAAAAAAAAAATCAAATTTACAGTTTTTTTAGTGTCTGACAGAGCCATGCAAGAGCAATCACATTGGTCATTGGGAGCATCCATATTCATAAATGCCAACCCTGCAACCTGGAGTACGCTTTCACTGACACGGTCTGTCCCCCTCACCCTGCCCAACGGTAAAAGTAAATAAAGAAATAAATAAAAAATAAATGAAATAAAAATAAAAAACTAGACCTTTTCAAAGATGTGCAGGGTGGCAACATTTACAATGTGGATGGCCAAACACCGCTCATAACACATACACTTCAGTGACTTTCAAAGAGAGAAGGAAGTCACACAACATTGGTTACTCACACAAACACACACTTACCCACCCACACATACACATACACACACACACACACACACACACACACATTCAAGTACAGTTACAGCTGAGCCTGCAGTTTGTTACGACTCACAGTACAAACCTTGCTGACGGACTCCTTTTCCCCACGGGCATGAAAAACCAGTCTGAAGTTTTCAACAAGTTTTATTACAAGGGGTAATGTCTTACAGCAGTACAGAAATCAAATCCACAGAAACAGTTTTGGTGTGTGACTGTCGTTTTTTTTTTACGTTTTACTTTGATGAAAACGAATTAAAATAGAGATTCTATTTTTGTCTTTTGTTTTTTTGTTTGTTTAATGAATTAAGTTAAATCAGGAAGTGAACAAGCAGACAAGACACAAAAAGCTACCTGAGGAAGCCCTCACCAACCTCGGTTGGGGACACAGAGGTCCAACAGCACCTAAGTATGCTGCGAAGGCCTCGTCGATAAAAAGAAGCACAGTACATGTATATACAGAGACTTGCCTTGGTTTAAGGAGGGCCTGTTCATGTAACTCCAGCTCCTTCAAAACATAACGAACCATATTTACTACACTTCTAAAAACCTAAATGGAACATAAGAGGGGACAAAAAAAGCCACACACACACATACATACATACATACAGTTTGATTTTGCAACAGATTCCATCGGGTGCAGATGAAAAAGAAAATGCTTTGATTTCCTTTTTTTTGTTGTTTTTTTTTCTTTCTTTCTTTCAAATGCAAATGTCCCATGCGATGTTACGTTTTTTTTTTTCCTCTCCTCCCCCAGTTTTTTTTTTTTTCTTTTCTTTTTTTTCCCCTTCACAAGCGCAAGTAGAATTTTACATTTTACCATTACTGGCAACTTGGCAACTAAATAAACAGCACTAGATGAGAAAAGGGATGAATCTCCAAACCTATTGAAGACAGGCAGTTGGTTGGTTCGTTGGGTTGGGGTGGGGCCTCAGAAACGGCCTCCTTGTGACATGACAGGGGGTCTCATGCCGAGGGGGGGCCGGGGGGGTGCTCCTTGGTAGGGGGGCACCATGGGCGGGCCCTGCCCGTAGGGGGGCATGCCCCCGGGCATATACCCCGGCACGCCCTGGGGTGGGGCAGCATACTGCCCTGGGGACAGATCAAATGGGCACACAGTTAGCAATATTACATTACACTTAGATGCACTTACATTACACTTAGATGCACTTATACTTCAGATGCCTTTATCCAAAGCGACTTACAAAAAGGAGGATATAAGCTAACAGAGGTGTAGACATAAGCTACCAGAGGTGCAAGATAAGGTAAAAGAGGTGTAGATATGACCTACAGCTGTATAAAAGCTGCTACATGTTAGTGTGAATGTAAAAAATGTAGAGTCAATAACCATAAAATGGTCTTGATAGGTCAACAGAGATTCAGAAAAACGTGTTTAATTTAAATACTTTTTTCCCTGCCAACAATAGTACAGCCAGAATATTTGCATTTTAAAACTTAACAGCCCAAAAAATTCTGTTCATGTTTTCTTTTTGTGTTTTGCCTGTTCTGCCTCTAGAGGGGGAACAGCGCTTTTGAATGTGTCTGCAGTACCAATTTTGGCCCCCAAACAGCTAGCTATATAATCTACAGCTATATTAATTACTACTATTTACACAGCTCATTTTCCCACACATTTTGCTATACTATAATTAACTATATTAATATTTTTTAGTTTAGCATTTAATAGTATTTTAGTTTAGTACTTAATAGTTAGCCATACTATTTGCTATCGGTCTTCACTACAAGACTTCAAGAGACGTAGCCCGGTTAACAGCCTACCATGAATGGGGTGCCGCACACCTGGTTGTTGGGGTGGCAAGCCCTGCTGAGGGGGGATCATGCCACTCATGGGGGTGACGGGCGGGCTGGCCATGCCCGCCTGCCCCGGCCGGGGCATTTTACACTGGTATCGGGGCAACTGGGCACGGATTTCCTCCTAAGAAACACAAGCCAGGTTCATTAGGGGGGACAAAGAACGGGAAGGCTACTGTGATTCAGTTAAACTCACATCAGCGACCAAATGACCAAAATAACAGAACACAGCAATGGACAGTATGATACAAAAACATAAATATCAGCCTACATTTAATAACAGCAACGACAAAAACAATCTAGCGTTTCTATGTGCACTTACTTTGCAGTGATATATAAGAATAGAGAGAGTGGGTACTCACCAGCGAGATATCCTCATCGGGGTGCATCAACTTACTGGTTGCACTGGTGGTGGTGAGCGTGGCCGGCTTGCTGGTCACAGCAGCGGGCGGTTTGGACACGGTGCTACCTGAGGCCGAGCCAGCCGTGGGGGCCGTGGACTGGGTGTAGGCGGGGAAGGTGGGCTTGGCCTGGTCAGCGGAGGTAGCCGGCGTGCTCAGGGCCTTCAGGTCGGCCCCCCCCACTCCAGAGCCTGCCTGCTGGGCCTGTAGACACATGCGAGAGAGAGCACACTGTGGATGCTGGCTGGGTGCAGACGCAGACACTGACTCCTCCATGACCCGTCTAAATGTCTAACTACATCAGCTACTTTAAATGATCTAAGTGCAAAAACACGTATACATGACAGAGAGTCTTTTTTTTTATAGTCCATGCTCTGTAGGACAACTTCAAAAGCTACACTTCAAACTCCATATTTAAAGAGTCCTACACTCTCTAGCAAAGATTGAATAAATAAAAAAAAAGCAGGGAAGAGGTCTTGACAGAAATCTGCACGTTCGCCTTCACTCTTTGCTCACTGCGGCTGCAGTTGCAACAAGAGTTAAATTTGGGTCTGACGAGGGCAATAGATAGGCACAGGGTCAGAACTGGGTGAACGTCCCTTTGAACTCTGCAGATTTCCACTGGGTTTGCTCACACTCACATGCAGCAGCGACACACACAGAAGGCACTACATCAAAATGCCCAAAATAAACTCCTTCCAACTAAAAAAAAAAAAAGAGTTTATCACTGGTAAGCAAGGGCTTAAATCTAACACGCAATACACAACTTGCCCCCTAGCCCCACCGCACCCCACCCCACCGCACCCTCACAAGCACTAGGGCGTGTATAGGCTACATGCTGTGAGGGCGGTTTGTGACGCCGTAGGCTCACAAACCCGCCGGGCCACTGCTGCGTACTTGTGCTGTGCTAGGGAAGAGAGGCTTAGAGGAGGCAGACAGAGTGTCGGCACTGGCCGATGGAGAGCTTGCACTCGGAGCCCGACTTCCCATCTGTGGCATAAGAACATAAAGAGCAGAGAATGCAAAACCAAACCAAACCCAACAGACACATACACACATACATACAAACACACACATACATACACACATTGGTAAGTTGTTGTTGTAGTGTCACATCGATGGTGGTGGTGGTGTTGTTGTAACGAAATGTGGCCTAACACCAAGAATGCAACACCTGAGAAGACGAACTGTACCACCTACACTGTAACAACTTTACGACTAGTACCACATGAGTCATTTTAGTAGCTTTGTTTATGTCACGAACTCAAAGGTTGATAGCTGAGGTGGTAGTGGTAGTGAGGGACTTGAGCTTAGGGGGAGTGCTGTTAAAAACACACACACTGAAAGGGCATCTGTGGGAGACCAGGCAGCGTGGCTGGTTACCTGTCCTGCGCTGGGGAACAGGGGCTTGGTGACGGCCGGCGTGGCCGAGGAGGCGGTGACGGTGGGCATGGCGGGTCTGTTGAGCAGGCCTGGAGCTCCGGACGGAGGGCCCTGTGCCATATGAGGCATGCCCGGCCGATGGGCCACAGGAGGGGGCATACCTGACGGGGGACAGAGGCAGAGGAAGGACTGTCATCCATTGTGCAATTTAAACTTCACCTAAAAACACATCTTTTTAAACTAGCATAATCACTATGACTTGGCTTGGCAACCTTGTTTCATTGTTCATTTAATATATATATATATTTTAGTAATTTCTTAAGTTTTTTTATTAATCACACTTTATTAACTATTGCCAGCCAGTGCATGGGCCATTAGGAAAAATATAATTTAACGTCTGTTCACACCAAGAACGGCATTGATAACTACAGTTGTTACAATATAAGTGCCCACACTAAATCACTAAGTTGAAAGACCAGATTCTCGTTATAAGAGTAAACTAAGTGAACATGATGTCCTGTAAATTCTAATTGCCACTCGATCACTGGTGGCAGTGTTTGGATTGCTCTGCAAGTGATCCAAATGTTAACTTTTAGCACTGTCACTGTCATTATATCTGTGGTATGAACGCCGCCATCCACTCAACTTGCAATACTTTTTAAAAAGACATAATTTTAGTTAGTGTTATAGTTATCATTATAGTCAATATTGCTGGTGTGAAGGACCCTTCGGTCAGGGGACACACTCCCAGCAGTCCTCACCTGGTGGCATGCCCGGCATCATGGGTGGCATTCCGGGGCCCGGCGGCATCATCCCACCCATTGGCATCATGCTGTCAGGGGTTCAGAAACAGATGCTCTGTTAGATACATGATTCTTTCCACTTGTGCCCCTAAACCCAAACGCCAGTAAACAGGCATCATCCCACCCATGGGCATCATGCTGTCAGGGGTTCAGAAACAGATGCCCTGTTAGATAGATACATGATTCTTTCCACTTGTACCCCTAAACCCAAAGCAAGGTCGATGTGTGGCATGTGGACTTACCCTGGTGGCATGCCTGGCATGACGGGTGGCATTCCTGGCATCATAGGAGGGACACCTGGCATCATCGGGGGCATACCTAAACACACGCAAACACAGCACAACCAATCACTATCCAATCTATGAAACTGTTTACTGGCAGGGTGCTGAAAAACATATCATATGACTATGATATCATATGACTTCCAGTGGTTTTGTCTTGTCTTGATAAGGCGATGGGAAATGTCTGGAACGTACCCGCATAACTGCCTGGAGGCATTCCTGGTGCAGCTGGGACTGGAGGCATGGCAGCCTGGGTCATGGGAGGCGCGTATGCCGCTTGGGGGTTGGGGGCAGCCGGCTGCTGGAAGGAAGGACCCGCCTCGTCGTCATCA
Organism: Setipinna tenuifilis; assembly: GCA_030347295.1. Lineage (NCBI taxonomy): Eukaryota > Metazoa > Chordata > Actinopteri > Clupeiformes > Engraulidae > Setipinna > Setipinna tenuifilis. The sequence continues at coordinate 7,850,701 of CM059266.1, forward strand.
TCCTCGTCCGAGTCGTCTTGGTTCTGCTTCTTCTTCTGACTCTCTGTTGGCCACATTACAAGTGAGCTGGACTTGCGTAATTTAAGTGCATTAGGGGGAAAAGCTGTTCTTTGGCTAATAAGATCAAACTGCTAATGTCTGCTACTTAAGGATCTATAATGCGGTCATCATTTTAAGCCTCATGGCTGGCTAATGGCGTTGAGGATTGTCTGCATTACTTCCTCCCATAAATGACCACACATCAAAAAGCAATAAAGAAATGGTTCCTGCCAGGGACAAATACCTTGCGTTTTTTGCTCCAAAACACGTCTCCTCTCGTCCATGTCTTTTTCAGGAATTCCTTCCATACCATATATTTCCAACTCAATGTCAGTCCTACCAGGAATGGCATTGGGAACTCCGTCTATTGTTTCTTTGTGAACCTATAAACACATATCAGGCATTTTTAAAAATCTCTTACATTGCACTAAATGGTTAACGTTAAGGCCATAAATGTCAACAAACGCACTCATGCCATCTCCAGGCCAGGCATTTTCCTTACCTGCATACAATGTATAGCTAAACCTGGACCCGTGTACAATTTCTTGTGACATATATGACATTTGAAATGCTTCGCCTTCTGATGTTGAATAAGAATTTTCTCGTCGTCGAAATCTCTGTTGCAATACCTATATCAGCAGTTAAGGTTGAATCGGGTAACATGCGTTTTCAGATTTGTCGATAAATCATACAGTCGTTGTACAAACTAGGCAACTATATATCTATGGTTAGTTACAGGACTGAATCGTATTATCAGCCAAACACACTGACGTGCACAATTTACTGACATGTTAGCTACTACTAATCGCTGTTAAATACACAAATCACAAAGCAAACCATCTTGCTAGCAAGCAAGACACCCACATTAGATATAGGTTTTAAACGCCACAACATTTGTCAGAAATGTTATTGAAATCAATAAACGCCTTTTACTTCCCTTGTGCAAATGAAGCTAGTCTAAACATTACATCCACTTAGCACCAATTAGCAAGCTGGCTGGTTAGCACAGTTACACGTCTGGCTAAGTAGAGAGGATTTTACACCTTAACACGACAGCAAAATAATGGGCTTCAAGTTCAGTTATTCAGTCGGTAAGTTGGTGACAGGTCGCTTTGCAAAAGGATACCAACACCATGGCTTCATCTGCTTCTTTTTCTTTCTCCCCATGATTATTTCTGTGATGGTATGACTACAGTACAATCAAACAGCAACAAATTCGCAGTCTGGTCAAAATGGCGTGTTCAGGAACCAAGGCCCATGTGATCAGTGTCGTCATGAGGTGGAACTCCAAATTGTCACCAATATTTTTTCTACACGGACTACTAGTTGTGGTGCACAATGCGTCAACGGAATGTTTTGATTGAGCGCTGCTGCTATTAGAAATTAAGCATTAATGTGTGATAACAACTATTGAGCACAAATAACTCAATAGAGTAAAACCTAACCGAGTAGTAAAAATATATTTTGTCTTGTCTACATTTTGACGCCAATAGGTTAATCCAGTCGAGTAGTTAACTAAAGGCTAAGGATGTTTACCTCACAGACCTCATCCTTCCAAGACTCAATTGATGTGGAAGAAAGAGATGCAGATTTCGACAATGAAGAAATGGGAATTGGTCAGCGAATACAACAGATCAACTGCTATTATTCAATTTACTACTACCAAAGCACAAGGTATGTGTTCTCCACCTACCTCTGGTGACACATTGCACAGTCTCTGCAGTGTTTCTGGTAGCAATAGTAATATTGTCATATAGCAAAGGTGGTTTGTGAGCTATGTGCATGTCTCAGAAATTATATGGTCGATTATTTGATATGCACAGTGTTAATGCAATCCTGTATACTATTTAATACAGTATTAATCTGAACTAACCACGCTGTAACAAGCCCCGACTTTCAGCAGTGCAAGCGATGTCATTTGCATAGTGATATTCGTGGTCCTCGTTGTGCAGTCTTTGACATCTGTAGTAAGTGCTTTATGAACTGTTCAGATCTGAGGCATCAGAAGAGAGTGTGGCGTGGTCACAAAGAAGAGCAGATTCGACTACGTGTCAGGATGACTTTAGGTAAACAAAAACGGACCGAGTAAGGGCCGCTCATTCAGTGACAGTGGCGCTCGCTGAGTTTAAACAACTTTTCCTCAGGCACGGTGTTTATGAATGACTGTCTTATGAAAGTTCATGTGTGCTTTGTCTTGTGAGCTACATCTTGAATCAGCATTCTTCGAACATGGGCTATGATCTACATTACCACAGAGCGAGTCCTAGTCCTATTCTACTGCTTCAAGAAGTTGTCAACTTTGACAGTGAATCGGATTTCGACAAAACACCTCAACAGATTTCCTGATTTGACATTTTCTGGACAGAAACATTTTAGAATATTATGAAATGCAAAAATTAAATTGGAATGCAATATACCACTGTGCAGCATCAGTAAATGTCAGCATATACACAAACTGAGGGAATAGGCTCAGGTCTTGCTCTGTGCTTTGTGGGCAAATCACATGGTAAATCAATGGTTGGGTACATGTGCTTAATTTGGTGTTGATTCTCATGGCATAGCTTTGTGTCCGTCTGTGTATGTGTGTGTCTATATGTGTGGTATGTAATGTGGCTTCTGTAACTGTGTCATCGATTACCTCATGAACCCGCCTTCCAGATTGTAAGACCGCTGCTTGACCATCAGTCTCTGACCTCTGACCTCCTAGTCCACCCCTGTCTCTCCTGCTAACTGTTCGTCTCTGCCGTAGCCTGACCCTGCTGGACAGCAGCCTGCCCCCGGAGGCAGAGCCACAGCTGCGATGCTACATCTCCCGCAGACTGGGCAAGGGAGCCCTGCTGGGGGGCATGGGCAACATCGCCACAGTGGAGCTAAGGTGAGGCTAAGTCTTCAAGTTTAACTTTATTTATTCTGCAAAAAAGGGAATTCGGTGTACATTAGGCTATTCAAGAAACATACACACACACGCACTCACGCACACACACACACATAAACAGCGCCAACAAGTTCATACGTTCCTCAGTAATCAGACACACTGACACTCACTGACATAATAGAGAATGGCCTCTCTACACCATCCTGTAGTGCAACCAGAAAATGTGGGCCCTATGAAAAACAATACAATTTTAGTCCCTGTTATTATTGGTAATATTATTGATAGTGTCCTGCCAACGCTGGGCACTTAGAATGATCCTAACCCTTCCCCTCCTGGTTACTCCCCTGACACCATTTAAGATGTGTGTAGAGTGGTTCTGTCTCTGTAATCTAATCCATATATTATTGTGGGGTTTTAATGCTGGTGTTTAACATGTACCCCCTTCACACCCCCACCCCCCTTCTCTTTGAACAGCATTCCAGAACAGGCAGTCGGTTGCTACTGTTGTCTTCTAGAACAGGAATCTTCTCCTGACCAGTCAGAAGATGGCAATGGCTGGGTGGTCTGCTTTCTTGGAGGTTCGGAGAAGGGTCTGAATCTATATCCTTGCCTGGAAGTCTGTTTTTAAACAATGGTTCATTTGTTGGACAATGTGTTGTATATGTTCAAGATCAGTGTCATTTCCTTAATCCCCTGTACATTTCGGCTTGAGCTCGACAAGTATGTGCAGGGACTCCAAGGCAGCTTGAGTCCAGAGGTGAGCTGGAGGACAACAAAAAATCATAATCAAATTAGTGACAATTTGAGAAAAATATGTTTTTTAAGCACAGATCATTAAATGTAAAAATGAATGTCAAATAAATGTGAAGATGAATGTTTCTGGCCCACAATATCTCACCTCAACCTTTAAAATAAATAAATAAAAATAAAATGAATGCATTCTAATCTGACACAGCAAACACTGTAACCTAGTCTGCGTTACCATCCCGACAGATGGAGAATCTGGAGCTGGAGGTGAAGCCCTACCTGAGCCGCTGGTATGAGGAGTCCGTCATGCACATACACCGCGTGGTGCAGCTGGTCCAGAACAGCGTCTGTTTCTTGCTGCATGCGGTGAGCAGCCCGTAGGCACCCACACAAGCCCACAGCAGTCATTCTGACCCAGTCTGGGGTCTGCCTAAACAGCCCATAGGTACCCACAGAAGCCCACAGCAGTCTAAGCAGTCCATAGGCACCCACAGACGCCCACAGCAGTCATTCTGCCCCAGTCTGGGTCTGTCTAAACAGACCATAGGAAGCCCACAGCAGTCATTCTGCCCCACGAGTCTGTGTGAACATTTAAGGCTTTACTGTCACCGCCACCACTGGATAATGTTTTTAGACCACCCTGAATGGGTACCAGTGACCTACTTTAGAAAACCGAAACCATCTTCTTCTTATGCCTTAAAGTGCTTATGTGGAGCATAGGCCATCGATAATGTACTGTGTGTTATCTACTGCCCTTGATTAGAAAGAAAGAAAGAAAGAAAGAAAGAAAGAAAGAAAGAAAACAGCAGCCCCATTTAACACTGGTTGTTTATTGCTGTTGTCTCATGACATTTGTTAGTTTTAGATAAGATGGGATAGATAGATAGATAGATAAGATCAGAAGTGGTGCTGTGGTTGAAAGTTGCTATGCACCATAGGTGCACCATAGTGGCTTCCAGTAAGTTGCTTCTTAGACTCCTCAGAGGTTTCAATATGTTTTCTTTGTTTATTTCACATAACATTTACAGTGAAATAAGAGATAATGTCAAATGGCCCTGAATAACAGACTCTAAATTTCATATAGATAACTAACAAAACAAACATTGAAAAACCGTGTGCCTGCTGGCATCTCCAAACTTTCCACAAACAGTCTTTCCACATTCCACATTTTAACCCTGTGTGTAAATTAACTTAAACATTAGAATGGTTTCTACAGTAAGACCGTGGTGGACTCTTACTTCTAATTGATTTCATTACCCAAAAACACAAATTAACATTATTAACCTGACTGTCATATAAAACTGGTGGCGTTGTACCTTTTTCAGAAGTAGTAAACTTTTTAGGAATATTATTGTGTGAATAAATTAGTGTTTCTGAATTACAGGCTTTGAGTCATACACCTGTCGTGGTCAACGATTCAGATGAGAGAACCAAGACTGATGTAGCCAGGTAAGGATTTAAATGCTAAACACACTTCCCAGACTACTGAGAACAGCAGTAACCATTTGGCATCATACCCTAAACCAGTGTTTCTCAAAGCGTGGCCCGCAAGAATTCCCAAGTGGTCTGTGAGCAGTTGTGTTAAAATATATATTTTTTACTTGTTTCTTAAGCTCCCTACAGAATGCACAGTGTACCTATGCACAGTGTGTTCAAACGACATGTATATCATCTTCATGCCATTCCCTAGTTAGGGCTGGGATACTGCACCAAGTCATGCATTTACATACCCCTGTTACCCTTGGGTGGGTGGGAGGCGGTGGTCCTTGAGTTTTTTTTTAAAGGGGAGGAAGTGGTCCTCGGTCTGACAAACTTTGAGAAAAGCTGCCCTAAACACTAGAGAATCTGCAGTCCCACAGGTTTACCACTCAGTGGTTGATCTGATCTTCCCTATGGCGTCCTCTGTTCCTGCAGGTTCATCAAAGCGGCCAGTCTGCAGGGTCTGGTCCAGGAGGACACCACCGCAGCCACGCTGTGCAAAGCCATGTCTGAGGACGGCCACACAGACCTGGTCATCGACTGCTCCACCAGCCCACCCACATTCACCAACGCAGGTATGCACCTTCACCCACATCAGCTCACCACCACCATGCTCCCCCAACCACACTTTCCAGTGCAGCTCTGCACCCTCACCCAGAGACTGTGGTGTGTGTTAAGAGCAGAGAGAAAAGCAGTGAAAGGTATTCAGGGCACTTAGTGAAAGGAATAAGGTCCGGAGACTCGGGTCACAGTTAAAATCATAAATCTTGTGTGATGTAATGAATGTTAAAAACCTGAAGATTAAGAAATTGTAAACATGTTGTAACACATTTCCCCAACCCTCATTTGAAGTAACAATATAGAGTCAGTACCTGTTTATTAATAACATAGAATTGACTCAGGTAGGTCTTTAGTTTTGCTGTACATTCAGATATGTGTCAATGATGGCAGATAACGCCTTACTTCCGATTCAGCACACACACAGAATCTAAGCCAATCAATTTGTAGGGAATGTTTTAACATTAAAAGGCATTAAGTAACCCAGCAACATGTCTAACTAATCCCCCCTGCAGTCAGTAACCGCTTCTGTGAGGACTGGATCCAGGCTTTCCTGAACGCTGCTGAGAGGTGCAACCCTTTCCTCTTGAGGCAGATCCTGGAGAACTTTAAGCTCAAGGTAAACCTCAGCCCTTATCAGCTCAAGGGGAAAGCTTTAGGCCTTCATCACCATTGTTCATCAGTGTTGGTTGGTTGGTTTAATATGACTAGCGCAGAGCTCCTGTGATGCAGCCATGTTGTGTGAGAGGGGTCAGTGGCTACAGTGCCCAGAGTGACACAGAGACAAAAGGCAATTGAAGCTTGTTTTACCTACCAAATTTGAGCTCAGTGGAATGAATGGTTAGAGAGTTGTACATGGAACTGACACAGCGAAAGACAGACATTCCTTGCATTTATAGATTACAAAATAGAATGGCAGGCCATTGTTTCCATTAGGAGAAGTTCTGACGATAATTCAGGGAGAGGGAACGTTACAGGGAAAGTCATTGGCGTGGTCCTTTCACCCCAAGTGCCTTCACAACAGAACCTTTATTGGACCCTACGTAAACAAAGGAAAGCATTGTGTCTCGGTGCAGTTACCATGACTGTCTGTCTCTGTACCACCCCTCAGGCCATCCAGGACATGAACAACCTGAAGCGCTTCATCCGGCAGGCGGAGATGAGCCACTATGCGCTGTTCCGCTGCGGTCAGTTCCTGCGCACCTGTGGCAACGGAGACGTGCTGCTGCAGAACGCGCGCGCGGAGCACAGGGGCCTGACCGAGGCCTGCGGAATCATACAGGTGCTCGAGGAGTTCCTCAGCGAGCCCGCCCTGGTGCCAGCCGCACTACACTGACCGACACACACACACGTGCACGCACACACACACACACACACACGCACGCACGCACAGATACATACATACATACACACACGCACACACACACAGACACACACACACACACAGACACTCAGGCCAGACAGTGTAGACAATTACACTGCACATGGTCTAGTACATGGTCTAGTATACTAAATAACAGGAGCAGGACCAGGACTCAGTCATTTGTTAAGGTGACAGACAAAACATGAAGCTCTTCCTTAAGGACACACACACACACACACACACACACACCTTGAAACCCTACATATTAATTGCAGACACTAAACACACACACATACACAGTTGCTCAACTACAAACCATACAAATTAAATATAAACACAGTAGATACAATTTATTAGATACCCTAATTCCGTAACAACCAGCCAGAGTACTTGTGTTGTGTAAAACAAAGTATAGACATAGTATAGTTTTTGTTTGCTTTAATCTATAGAATTTACTTCACAAAAGAACTTCACAAACATCTAAAATGCATTAAAGTAAATGCACAAACTGTCCAAACTCCACATTTAACATGCAGATAACAGTTAAACACTTAAAGGCCACTTTTAAACACAACATATGCAGTACCATCAAAATACATCAGCAGCCTACACAAAACAGGTTTTAATTTATTTACAAAAGACATACAGAACATATCATCCAGAGTGCTTTTTACAATGCTTTACAAACACTATACTTTCTGTGTAGTAATTGTCTGTGTGTGTGTGCGTGCCTGTTTGCGTGTCTGTCAAATGTCATTATTATAAGCCACTGTTATTGTACTTTAATTTATCACTACTAATTCTCATGAACTTTACAGGTATACAAGGGAGCAATGGTAACTCAGACCATATTGTTCAAAGACCAAGTTTCTCAAAGCTTTATCTTTAATTTACCAAGTTTACCCTGACTTACTGACTTACCATATAAGTTTAGAAGAACTGGGTGCGTCTTGATTTTTTTTATTCTTATACAACAATCGCTTGCTTCAACTTGACTTTTTTTGCAATCCAAATGACTGTATACAGTCATTGTACAATCCCAAGTGTAACCTTGTTTTTAAAACTGACTATTGCAGGTATCATTTCAAGTGAACTTAGTGCACTACTTTACTTTGTATCAAATGTGTTTTGTTGCATTTGCTCATTTGCTTTATTGTTGACTATTACTATTTTCTTAAGTTTACAAGATCCTCTATATGCCTTTGTGTAATATGTGATCAGAAACACTTGTGTTAAAATCCTGCTAACCTAAAAACAAGCCTGATTTAGGATATGTTGAGGCTGAAAGCAGTGCAACTAAAGTAGTGTGATTGTTGTTGTAACCTTGTGGAGTCAGACTTTGTAGTTGTGATATTTTGCCAGCAAACCCTATCCATTCCTACAACTGTAGCCACAAAAAACAGACTAAAGCAATATTTGTGTTTGTGAAAATGTGCTAATGCTCTAACTGTGAAATAAGGAGATTATGTTGGAGACGGTTTATAGTTGTGCTGTGTTGTAATGACCTGCTCTGGCTCCTCACGCTCACTATTACACACTAACTGTCTCTGAATTCAGCCAGCATCATTCCATCTGTATAGCTGTGGTTCAGCCAAAGTCTGATATTGTGACATTCAATAAATGTTGATCACTACCCTCACCTGTCCCAGAGCTTGCATCTCTACACGATGAGGTCAAAGAACTCTAATAAAAACCTGCCGCTTTAGGGAATCTTAAAAATAAATTTAAGACATGACAATACAATTTACATTACACTCCGTCCACTGAAATAAAAAAAAGAACTGGACTATAATACTGTACATGTTAGAGGATGTAATGACCTCAGAATAGCCAGTCAATAACAGTCAAGGTCAGGTGACATAACAGAGAATGGAATCATTTCATTCGTTGAAGAGACTTATCCACAGTCTCAAGTGTAATGGCAGGTAATATAACAAAACCTCCTCCTGTAAGCATCCTCTCTCTGGCCTGTAGTAAGCAGGTGTCCTTAGCCCCTGGCTGTGCTCCGATGGCCCTGTTGGGTGATGCTCTGCCTCTCATCTCAGTGGGGTGACTGAGTACGGGGCCGTAAGCTGCTCACCTCCAGCCTGACCTTCTGCAAGGGGCCACAACACAACAGCGAAAAAACCAAATGCCTTCACTTTCCAAATGCCCACATGCCTAGGTTTTAGTTCTCTTTCAGTGAAATGATGTGACGGCTGGTGAGGAAATTACAATGAAAATGATTCGCTGGTAGACTTAAGAGTTGCGGGCAATCTGACTCACCTAGTGTATGCTCTGACATTTTCCTTAGCAAGGACTTAGGGACGTCATAGATGCTCTCTGTGGCTTCTCTCTGGGCTGCTGCATTGAAGGAACAGATGGGACAGCACGAAGACATCAGGAACACAGAGAGAAATGCATAAGAATATGACGCTACTTTAATTACAAGGAATCTAGGAAGGAATCTAGCTCTTACTCGGCTGTTGTTCCATGAGCCTTCTGCATGATTTTGGGGTATCATAAATGTCTTCAACCTTCAATTTTGGGGTATCATAAATGTCTTCAATCTTCACTTTTGGGGTATCATAAATGTCTTCAATCACGGGCATGGCTGAAAAAGATGTTTCGAAATATTTGAACGTTAAAAGGAAAGCCTGCTTAATAAAAAGATACGCTTCACACATACAATTATGTTACCCACATTTCCTGGTTGGTGGCAGTACGTCATAAAGATTCTCTTCAGGTCTCTGCTTCTGTTCTTGGGTCTGGTCACAGTCTGTATTGAGGGTAAGTAGACTGTATGGGTAAACATTACCTGGGGGAAAAAGAAAAGACACATGTACTTTTGTTTGCAGACATTTATTCGAAAATACATGAGCTGTAATTTGGGAACATGTTACATAAATCTGAAATCAGTTCATGTTAAAATGGAAGGGAAAAAAGGGATTTTCAGAAAACAAAGGAGTAACAGTAACTGTTTAAAAGTTCCATCAGTACTCATTTTCAGTTCTTCTTTACAGGAAGAGGGAAACTGTGCCATCTTTTGCTGAATGCTGAGGTCACACTCTCAGTGGGCAACAAAATCCTTACTGCACGTTTTTTAAAAGAGAAACAGATTCCCTATGGTTCTATCCAACACACTTCATGACAGACCATATCCATAAAATCCCTCTAGTCAGAATTAAAGAGCGTTGACTTACAGTATACTGGAGTATCTGTGGGGTTTGGCTCTCCCGTGCCGGGCATGTTGAGGTACAGGTCACGGTCTGGTTCAGCAGGCAGAAGGGAGGCCTGACCTATGCTCCCCAAAAGCTCTGTCACCAGCCTGTCTGAGGTGCACGGGGTGGAGTGGGTCCGTGCCTTCTGCGACTCGCTAACCCTGGGCCTGCAGTACAGTAAAGCAGTGCACCATAGGCATATTAGGCCGGCTCCTTCCTTAGCCATTTTTAAATCACATCTTAAAAACTCACCTGCACTCCTTGGTATTTAAAACAGCATGAACGCCTTTTGTTTATTTTATGTACTTATTTGTTTGTTTGACTTGTTGCTCTCATCACTATTGTTTTGTCACTTTTTATATTTTTCATTTTACCCTTTACCTTATCTTCATGTACCATGTTGTTCAGTTGTCAATATCCTAGCTTTGCTTGTACAGAACTTTGGTTTTATAAATACATTTGACTTCACATAACCACAAGGCTGCAAGTGTATAACAATAGGCTGTTCAAGTATCTGTTCGTGGTAGTGTAAATAGTATGACTGAAAGAAAATGAACATCTTTGGGATTAGGTACAAGAGCAGTAGGACAGAAAGATAAGCAAAACTGGCAAACCTTCACTGCAGTTGTTGTGTACAGTGTCCTAAAGTCATACAGTAATTTACAAACCCATCATGACTGTGGGTTCTAACATTTGATGAGATGGAAACCTTTTCGGTTCTAAATGTAGCTGTGGTGTGTATTGAAGCGTGTGGTCTAATTACCACGAACAGACGCTCAGGGACCGACCGGAGCCAGAGAGATGCATAGACTGCCACAACTGCCTGACCCACTCCCGCCTCAACTCAGCCGTCTCTGCTGCCTGGTAACACACACACACACACACACACACACACACACACACACACACACACACACAATCAAACAAAACACACACACATACAGTACAGAGAGACATAATCATGAGTGAAATCATAAGTTCTGTGATAACACTTAGGGATAAGATGATGAAAGACAACATGGTAGAGGTAAACAAAGATGAACAAAAAATGTTATTAGGACAGAACAACAACATTAACCGCAAAGGACAAAGAAGACCACACAAAATAAACCAAAAACGTGAGGCAAGGTAAACACAGACAAAACAAAGGCCAGTGTTGTCAGGGGGACTTTACGCTCTCCTCTGTGAGAACAATAGCCGTCATTAGCTGACGTGCGATCACATCCTCAAACAGAAGCACACACAGACCTCCTGTACACACAATTACAATCAGCACTAGGGAACTCACCAACACTTTTCTCTTCCCATTTTTCATGGTCATCTCAAATGCGTGGCGCTTGCCGTCGGTCACTTCACGCACAGACTGAACCTAAAACAAAACATGGTCTTGAGATTGCTGGGATTATCCTTATTATTATAATCAACAAAAACGTCACTATGATCACATATGCAAGGTGAGTAATAATAATAGTGTTAGAAAGCAAAGCAAACTGTTCATCCCACCTGTTACTTAACTTACCGTGTATATGTAATACTGTCCTCTTAGATTTGACTAGAAAATCGTGGGAGAAAGAAACGTTAGTAAAACTTTAGGGCTGAATCGTGTGATGGATAAAGTCTCAATTTGTTCAATTCAATAATCCCAAAGTCTTGTCTTAATCTGTCATTTGCCTTATGTTTTTAATAGTATTCTGAGATAACATGAAGCTACACAATTAATATAAAATAACATATAAAGCTACACAATTCATATATTGTAATAATCCTAAAAAAAAAAAATACTTCAGTAGACTACTTACAGCATGTCCTTCTTTCTTATTGTAGAAGAAAAGTGTTGTGTTGTGGAGTCTAAACCAATAGGTTGCCCATCTGATTTTCTGAGAACAGTATAAGCACAAAGCCAGTGAGTGTACATACATTTTATAGGATATTCAGACTTTCTCAATGTGTTCCATTATAAAATATAGATATATCTCAACCATTTTGCTCTCAATGCATTAAGTCAGAGAACATCATCTTAAAAAGATAAAATAGGATACCCAAAAACTCACTTTCACACGCACACTCACCATCTTATCTTTTCTCTTCTTCAGGTAACCTTCAAAAAACAGCTTAGGTCCAGTTTCAACCTCGAAGGACATGTTTCTGCCTGTCTCTATTACTATGAAGTGACAAGTGGTTAAATTGACATATCACTTTCACTAAAGTCTCCCCTTCCTCCTTTGAAGAGCACAATAGAAGGTTTCCCACCTATCGGATAACTTCTGCTATTTAATCGGGGACTAACCAATGCTCATGTTTAGTATATAGTGGCAGTCCAAATATGGTATCTGTGACTGCATCCTCTTTGAGTGCAGACGTGCTCCAACAGAGATGAGTGTGGTCCACAGACAGGTGAGACTCTCTCGCTCTCTCTTTCTTTCTCTCTCTTTCTCACACACACAGGCTTACTGTTGTACAATGTACAGGCATTTATCCAAACATCTTTATCTTGAGGAGTTCACTAACTAAATGTATTAGGAAAATAATTCCGTTGAGAAGTTGACAAAGTGTTATTAAAGTTAAACACAATTTTGTTAATCACCTGTTAATGTCAATAAACAATATGGATATTGTTTCTCTAGTGATTATTGTAGTGTGACAACACAAAACAGAAAACACTTTGGAGCCAGGTAGATCACACAGTTGTTTATTGTAAATGCTGGAAAGGAATAAAACATGTGTCACCATTTCATGTGTCAGGCCGTAACAGATGATGACATAGAAAATAATAATGATGATGATAATACTTAAAAGTGATACAGTGTTATGATGAAAGTCCAACGGAGCAGGTAACAGCTTTGTGGTGTGGTGGATTATTGAGTCCGCTGAGAAGAGTGAGAAAGAAACTCAGCAGAAGTTGAAGACGTTGAAGACCAAAAGATCACATGTTCGTGACCACCCAAAACAGTAGAGGGCGCCAGACACTCAGTCAGTCAGTGGGTAGGCATGGGTTGGGTTGAGGTGAGGGGGCATTAGGGCAAAAGGGGGAAGGCCCAACTGTTAGTCTGGCTCCTCACGTAGACAGCATAGCACACCACGGATGGACCAGAAGGTGTCTTCATGTCCAACAGCAGTCGACCTGCTGCTAACTGGGTGAAGAGAGAGTCAACCAGCTCATTCAGCCCTCAAGGAAGCCTTAGATCCTTTTGTTGTTCTTTCAAATGTTTTTCTTTTTTGCAGCAGTGATCAAGTGTAATTAAAATAACAAGAATAATTAAAAAACAAATTACAAATGAAAAATTGTGCCTGCTTTCATGCAATGCAAAACAAAACAGATTAAAACTGACAAAGGCAAAGAAAAAACAGGTTAATGTTAATAAATTAATACATAAGTAATGTGTCTTGTGAACACACAACCTCTAAAAGGTTAGAAATGGCTTGGTATTTATTGGTAGTCTCTCTCCTGGGTAGTGTGAGAATGTGTGTTCCTCCTGTCATGTTTGTTCATCCATCACAGAGACAATGAGTGTGATCTTAGGTATCTTTTGAGCACTATATACACTTTATAAACATGGAGGTCGAGGTCAGTCCGATCTGAGCAGAGAACCCTGTGCTGCTATAGCTGCCTGCAGTTCCCCTGGTTCCTGGTCAAGACAGAGGGGAGAGGTCAGGTACTGACCTGAGAACAGTTCAAATCTGCCTGTAGAGATAAAAACAGTGGAGACTGAGGACCAGTCAAACCAGGAAGGCGACCGCAGAGCAGCTATCTACAGCACTCTAAAAATGCCCTTTTTTATCGCAGATGACGGTTGTATTGTTTGTTTGTTTTTGTTGTCTTTCAGGTGCATGGGTTCCAACAAACCTCAGAAGAAAAATAGTTGCGACTTTTCATCTTTTCATGTTTTTTTTTCTTCATTTCAAATATATATATATATATATGAATATATAGAAAACAATGGCGCTATGTCTAGGACTTGCAATGTTTCTAGTTAAGGTTTGACAGGGCTAGGGGGAGACTAGGGAGGAGGTCAGTTGGGTGGGGTGGGGAGGTAGGTAGGATGGGGTGGGGTGGGGTAGGTTGTAGTTGCAAAGGAGTTAAAAAGCAGAGGAAGACAGGAGGAGGAGGAGGAGGGGGGAGGTCGTTGTGGTCATGGTCACACGTGCGTGCGTGTGTGGTGACACTGATCATCGCTGCTTGAGGATGGCCTTGTACATGGCGAAGCCCAACACGGCAAACACGGTGGCACCCAAACTGGCCCGCAGCCAGAAGGTGGAGTTCTTCAGGTCAGCCTGGGTCATGTGTCTGAGAGAGGGAGAGAGGGAGAGGGGGAGGGAGAGAGAGGGAGAGAGAGAGGGAGGGAGAGGGGGAGGGAGAGAGAGGGAGGGAGAGAGAGCGCAAGAGAGAGAGAGATAGATGAAAGAGAGAGAAAAAAATGATATAAAGTTAGACCTGCTGGCATTTTCATGGTCACATCTGACCTTTTAATATACAACATCAGGGAAGAACATTTTTGTAAAACAAATGGCATATCACCGTCAACACTGATATGTCATTTATTGTACATGACAGGGAAATTTCTAGTAGTGGACTGAGGATTGGGTTTGCTGGGGTAGACAACTACTAGCTCTGGAAACTAGCACTGCGGAGATGAGGGGAAGCGTGAAGAAGGGGACTGTTTGGGGGGCTTTGGTCAGTAGGAGTAACGGTATGGGGATCAGGAGCCTCGTAAGGGGGGGGTACAGGAGGACTGAGAAGAGTCAGAGTCAGAAGTGGTTAGAAAAGCAGAGCGCTCAGGAGGTCTGTAGCAGCTTTGGAACGTCCTCTGAAGGACAGACATCCTGTCCAAGTGTGTAGAGCGGCCATGGCGGAGTGATTTGTCAAGTGTGCCAGTGAAGCATGTGTGTGGTTAAAGTGGAACACCTCTTCAGCCTGTAAGGCGACACCGTGATTACCATCTCAAGGACAAAACAGTCAGTCACAGAAAGCTGCATTACAAGCAACACATACAAAAAGCAGCTGCAAAAATTATCAGGTCTTTACACCTCTTACCCATCAGGGTCACTGTGGTGTACCATTAACATTACAAATCTGGGTGTGTTTCAGCCACCTAGAACCTACACATCTACACAGATGGCAGAAGTCAAACCCTCCAGCTGCATTGACAGCAAGGACTACAACTGCCAACTGCATCTACTGTACATGGCAGACGCTATATACCTTCCACCTGCATCTACACAGAAAAGGCTACACCCACCACCAGCATCAAGGGCAGCTATACTTACAAGAGTAAACTATAAAAAGAACTAGACAGCTATCCAACTCAAATAACATGTCACAAAGGTAAGTAATCTAGAATCAACTACAAAGAGTAATGGCTACGTAATTTGACTACCAGAGCTGTGCACTTAATAATCATAGGAATATTAGTTTCACTCTATCTACCAGGTACAGATGCACACACTAGACTAGAGCAGTGCATGCCTGGTTAGGCGTCACTGTTACCTGGGGGTAAAGGGGTCGACAGACGACTCCATGTAGATGGACTCCTCCACACAGGTGACCTCTTGCACCTGGTGGATGAGGCTGGACTCCTCGTCAACCAAGAGATATGCGCCCAGGTGTTCTAAATAGGGCCGCAACCTTGCACACACAGGTACACACACACAGGTACACACACACATGCACAGGAGGATGGTTCAGCAGGCCCCAAACCACCGATAACACGACACCACAGCATGAACCCTGGCCGCACACCTCCCGAAATACAATACCACAAACACAACAACAACAACCCTAAACCCCGACATGCCACCTACACACAAACACACACACACACACACATGCCAGGCAACCATGTTGGCACACAAATTGAAAGTAAGCACTGACTAAATGTCAAAAAAGTTAAATGTCTTGAGCTGCATAACTCATCAGCATGCTGTGTAAGCAAGTGGTTACCTTACATGCAGTTTCTATTTCTAATCGTACAAATGCCAACCAAAAACTAGTCACATTATCAACGCCAAACATGAGTCACTCCTGCCGGTGTCCAGTGATTCAAAAAAATAAGAGTTCCCGTGTCCCTCAAAGACAGTATTGAATGAGCTGACTGGGATATTACAAAACTACTTCAGTTACCTCTGAACCGCACACACGATTTAATTTACAGGCATGTCAACACAGAGCATTAGTCACCCAACACACCAAGCATCTAGGATATCACAAACAAGTTTAAAAAGCAGTAAGTCAACCATAGGTCAGTATGATATTGGTGCAAATTAGCATGAGGCCAATGAATGCACAGCAAAGAGACACACAGCCAACCAGACAAAAGACTTTGAACACCTATAGGGGGGAAAAATGAAAACAACAGAGGATAGACACAACACAACAACATAATGAAATTAGGACACAATTGTATTCCAAATGACTTTTCAAGTATATGTGCAGATAAACTTAATGCAATACCGCAATGCATTAACAGTTAACACTAATGCAGAAGGAGAACCATCACCCAAAAAGGATAATTGAGACTGTGTCAAACATAAACGAGGTTCACAGCACATACACACTATGCAAGCGTCACAACACCATGGTACTAATGTAAAGAAATGTCAACTTTATGAAAGAGTGGAAAATTACAGATATGTGTGTTTTTACTAAACTTGGGCATTTAAGAAACATATCAACAGACTATAGTGCAGTTAGTGAGGTTAGAAAAGATTTAGCCTCTACATTTAGCAAGATTTAGCCTTTGCATATCCACGTTACATATACAAATAAATCCATTCAATATAAAATTTGCTTGTACAATTAATTGCACTTAAAATGTACCATGTTCCATTATGTGGAAAATGTGCTATATGACCATTAATTCATTAACTATACCAGAGGAACAAAACATTAAGCCAGACAGTGGCATACTTAAGTTCTGACTGCAAATGTTCAGTATAAGTACGAATGAGTGAATGTTAAACAAACACAGAAGAAGTTTATAATTATACACACACTACAGTCCATATTGAGTAAATTGTACCCATGCACCACCAGTGGAGGGATGCAAGTACACACAGCACCCATCACCCACTCACTAAATAACTCAGTACTGTCACACTGTTAGGGCCCGTTCACACTGGGACGCTTTTTCCGCCTCCAAAACGCGAGAAGCGTCGCTAGTATTCCAAAGCTCAAGCTCTTAATAAGCGCTTGCTGGAAAGGTCAAAGTTCATTCAGTGTTGCTAAGTTACATATGGTCCTCCATTTTTTACTGGTTACTGATATTTAAACCTCAGCTGTCTGCGAGTCACTGTAATGACCCATGGTAAAAAAAAAAGACGCGCTACAAAAGTTGAACAAACTTTAACTTTGAGCGCCTACGCGTTTTTAAGAAGCCTTGCTGTTTTTTCCCAAGCCATTCGCAGGCAGACAAAGCATCGAGGCATGTCGCAACGATCAAACGACTTGTCAGCAGATAGCAAAACAACTTAATTCGAGCACATGGCAGAGAAAAACAGCGTCCCAGTGTAAACAGCCCCTCAGTCAGGCCTACGTCAGTGAGACATGCGGTGGGAGAGTGTGAGGCTCCCATGCGGTGGGGGAGTGTGAGGTGCCCGTGCAGGTACCTCCCTCGCTAGCAGGGCGGAGCGCTTGGTTAGGAGGAGACCCAGCCTGCTGCTCCACGGCCAAGACAGGACATGACGGGTGGAGCTGCAGCACAGATGGAGATGGAGATGGAGAGGCAGCCGTCATACACACACCG
Source organism: Setipinna tenuifilis (assembly GCA_030347295.1). Classification (NCBI taxonomy): domain Eukaryota; kingdom Metazoa; phylum Chordata; class Actinopteri; order Clupeiformes; family Engraulidae; genus Setipinna; species Setipinna tenuifilis. The sequence goes on from CM059266.1 coordinate 7,868,701, forward strand.
CTTACAGACAAACACACACTATCATGGAACCAAGTCACTGCACTAACTGACACACAGACACACACACATACGCACACCATGATGGAATCAAGTCACTCTGCTCACTGACAAACACACACACACACACACACACACACACACACACACACACACACGGCCATAATGGAACCAAGTCACTCCTCTCATAAACACGTACACAGTATGGTGGAACCATGTTGCTCCACTTTCCCTCTCTTATACACACACACACACACACAAACCAACTAGGACATTCCACTACTCAATAGTGCATTGCTAACAGCCCATTGATTCATGTCTTCAACAAAGGCAGCTGGATTCAGCTGGGTCCACCATGCTCATGGAAGTACTGGGCCTGAGGTGGGAGTGAAGAGACACAGAACATACCCCGCACCTCAAGTCCCACTTCAAAGCAGATGACAGTGAATGCAAAAGCTAAAATCTAATCCTAAGGAGAAACTGAAACAACACACGCAGCAATGCTGGAGATCCGTTTCACCCAAACAAAGTCAGTCACCCAAACAAAGTCACCGAAACGAAGTCTCTCTGAGTCTGAACACCAGCCAACCAATCAGTTCAAACATGTAACACAAGACGAACCACCTCCACACACACACCATCCCAGTGTAAACTTACTGTGGCAATCACTACCCAAACAGACCATGGTTGTTTGTGTGTGTGTGTGTGTGTGTGTGTGTGTGTGTGTGTGTGTGTGTTGTGTGTACACCGGTAAACAGCACGTGGATATGCAGAGTAAACCTGAGCGACTACAACACAGGCCTCAGCGCTGCCAGAGCGACAAGGGAAACAGGGTCAGCAGCAACAGGAGTCAGTGTTAGAGAGGAAGCTGAGCTCACGAAGAGGGCCAACAACAGAGAGGAAGCTGAGCTTATGGAGAGGGCCAACAACAGAGAACAGAAGAGAGCCAGAGCTGGAGCTGGAGCAAAAAAAAAAACAAAAACAGAAGAATAGCACAGCGTCTTGACATGGTCCAGATGGAAAGAGCACAGGGGCAGGTGGAGGGGAGGAGGGGATAAAAAAAAAAGAAATAAAAAAGGAAAAGAAAAGGAAAAGACGACGAGCAGTCGTGTGTTTTTGAGGACCTGCTGAGGAGGGCCGTGTAGAGCGTGGCCTTGAGAGAGCGCACCAGCTCTGAGTTCAGCACGTTGTGAGACACGCAAAAGGTGCACCTGTTGCAGGCACACATGCACCGTAACTTGGCGTGGCTGCGGAGACACACACACACACACACACACACACACACACACACATACATACATACACACACACACACACACAAAAGGAGCCGTTACACCGTCCGTTGGTACAGTGGTAGGAGTTCCACCATCCCAGGGACTCCCAATATGAGGAGATGGCTCCACTTTCCTTCTTAGGACCTGATAAGGGGAAGGAAGAGGAGGGACCAGAGGTAGGGGCAGGCCAGGGTGATCAAGGGTATGGGACAATATGGAAATGGGTAGGGCCAGGTTGAGGGCTTGGGAATTTGGACCAGAGGAGGTTGGGGAAGGACTGGGGACGGCTGGGGGGGGGGGGGGGGGGGGGGGGGGGGGGGGGGGCCTCATCTTGGCTTGCGGACCAAGGGGTAGGTTAGGGTAAAGTAGGGTAGAATAACTTTTTTCTTTAAATAACATCATAAAAACAATAAATGGGCAAATAGCAACAATGAATATGTATTGTTCCTCAGCTGTTTACCAGAGCTATTACAATATGATATGCAGGTAATGAACAAAAGCAGACATTTCTTTTTTATTTTATTGACATGCACTTTCATCATGTGACATTAATAAACTAATTACATAAAAAAGCTAGGGCATTCACCAGCTACAGCTTCAGACAGGAAACACTGACCAGAGACAGGAGGAACAGCACCACAAAGAAGAAAGGAAGGAGCAAGATTAAAAGGAAAGACAAGAACACAAAAAAGAAAGAGTGAAGCCATAGACGTTCAGCAGACCCACCTGTCAATCCTTTAACAAAAGCCCTGATCCTATCTCCCCGTTCCCTATCCAGTCTTTCTCCCAGTCCCTAAGCCTGTGTGGTACTTTATACATCACATCCGCCCTTAGTGCTGCAATGCATTCAGACTTCACGGTGCTGCTTTAAAATCCCTACACAATGGACTTTATTTGTGGTCGTCTTCAATTCAGTGCCACATCTCATCACGCCAGACGAGTGGAAATCGATGCAGACTGTCAGAGATCTACTCTCTGGCAGCTGCTCAATCCCCAGTAGAGGACTTCAGATAATGATAATGGCAACTGCAATGAGTGAGGGCCCTGCCTCTGTCTCTGCGCTGTGCACTGGGCTTTAACACAGTCGCCTCCTCTATAGAAGAGGGAGGGACTGCTTGGGAGAACACTTCCCACAGGGTTAATGTCGTCAAAATTATAGTTTACAGTAACGTTTTTTTTTTTCCTTTCAGATGTACTCGTGACAGTTTGTTAGTCTGGGACATGTGCTGAATTCCCCATGTATATCACACATGGACAGGACAGGAAGTGGAGAGGATGTTTATATATCAGGCTGCCACGAGTGAAATTATCCCCAGTGGTATTACACAACAGAATGATTTACATTTACAGCCAAAGGATGGCTGTATCCTTGGTGATTTACAGTAGGGGAATGTATGCCCATGGCTACAATGAATCCTCTCCGAGTAACTAACCCAGCCACAATTTTTTATTATCTATATAATCATATAATCATTTAATCATCTATTTAATCACACATATACATACAGATATGTGCAAGTTTAAGTTTTGTAGGATTGCAAATGCTGGTACAGTCACTGTATCTCTTCACAGAGGGCTGGGCCTTAGATGTACAAAGAGTACAAAGCCTTAGATGTAGAAGCAGTATGTTTACAACCAAAACATGTATCGATTCACCATGTTTTGCCTGCGAGCAACCCAATTACACAAACCAATGTGACCTCCCTGATCATGAGAGTTTGTTTACTTCATTAGGGTCTGTGTAAGGGAGGACCATGTTGGGAACCTATAGATCTAGCTTAATGAGGGCCCCTCTGGAGCCAACAGGAAAACTTTAAGGAACAGCAGAGGGAGGACAAAGATGGGTAAGGAGGACTGGGAGACAGTACACCACGAATGACAAACAGAAAAAAAAAACACAGAAAGCAAGAAAAATAGGGATTGACAGACAGAGAACAGAGAATGAGAGCAGCAGTCAGAGAAAGAAGAGAGGGGGTGGAAGAAGAGAAGGAGTAATGGGAGGCAGTATACCACAAATGACTGACAGAAAGAAAAACACAGGTTGACAGAAAATAAGAGAAACAGACAAAGAGACAGAGACAAAGAGACAGAGAAAGAGACAAAGAGAAAGAGAGAGACCGACAGACAGACAGACAGAGAGAGAGAGAGGCAGACATGCAGAGAGAAGAGAATGTAAGCAGGAGTATGAGAGGGTCTGAGACTGTACTCACGGGTACATGGCCATGGTGGTGAGTTTGGTGTAGATGTCCTTGCTGGGCGCGTCGGTGCTGTTGCAGGTGAAGGGCTGTGGCGGGTGCAGCCGGTGCTTGCGGCAGAAGTCGAGCGGGGAGAGGGTGCTCTGCTGCCGCACATCGTGCAGGTCCGACTTGGCCGCGATGATCATGCACGGCGTCTTGCTGTCCAGGAAGTAGCGCTGTAGGGAAACACACGGGGTAAACACATGCCAACCAATCCAGGCTGCACATCTACACAGATGATAATGTAGCGCTGTAGGGAAAGTACAAAGCCTTAGATGTGAAGCAGTATGTTTAGAACCAAAACATCTATACATTCACCATGTTCTGCCTGCGAGCAACCCAAACAGGGGTGAACAAATGGTAAACAAAGCAGGCTAACGATGCTACATAGATGCTAACGATGTTACTACTGTTGGTGTTACTAGTACTCCGCACACAGGGGTACCAAATGTGTAATACCAGTGTCAAAATCAGCTTCTAGGAGATGCAATCCTGCAGAGGCATGACTGTGTCTACACTATTACCACTTTTAGACACGTAGAAAAGAGATGATACAGAAGAATAGTGTAAATGTTAACATTACACACTAACAGTCTTCAATCTAATTTCTAAAAATATATATTTTCATAATGTACATCTGACTTTACACATTGCTTGCACATGTGTAATTATCTGTCTAATAGCTGAATTTCACCTTGTAGCTCTTGGCACAGTACTCAAAGGAGCGCGGGTTGCTGACGTCATAGATCAGACAGACCACATCACAGGCCAGATCTGCGTCAGACAGGAAGTCCATGTCTGGAGACACCTCATGGAGCTGCAGGGAAGAGAGAAGAGAGGGAGGGGAACACAGAGGACAGATGATAGAGGATAGAGGGAGGAAGTGAAAAGAGAAGAGATAAAAGAGTGACAGAGAGGCAGGAGGAGAGATAAAGGGAGCAAGAACACATCTTGCTGGTTAGTGGTTATCCCACACCATCTATGTCCTCCACATCAGACCACACACAATGGACCTAGCACAAAATACATAGGTTATTTTTATTACTAAAACAGCCAATGTAACGTATAAAGCCTTTTGATTGGGTAGGACTGATTGACAAGTGGGTGGGCACAGGCCCACCTCAGCCAACCAATGGCTATGTTTATGCTCCACTCCACCTATAACAGACATACATACAGACATATAATAGGCTTACCAGCAGGTACTTCTCCTGGCCGTACACATAGGTGGTGTTGATGGCGTAGTAGGACTTGTGGTCCTCCCTTATCTTCAGCTGTCGCTGCAAAATGAAAAAAAAGGGAGTCAGATGATCCCACAAAATCATCAAATCATCAAAATACAAAACTGCCATGAGACTACTTCATAAAGCTTGTAAAAAAAAAATTCTTTTATTTACTGAACCCGCACAGAGAACTATAAAGTCTATTTGAAGAAAGTATCGGAAATGTACTGTAAATGATTTCCTTCCAAGACAATGTGAATAGCTACGCTGGTGCAAACCTATATAATGTTTATTTGCTTGTGCATAGGCCAACTTCCTGTACATTTTATTTGTGTTTTCGTTGCACCCTAGAGTACCCTAAAAGTATTTTCCTACAGTATGTGTGTGTGTGTGTGTGTGTGTGTATGTGTATGTGTGTTCCCTTTTGCTCACCGTGAGGTTCCTGCCCAGGAAGGCCTGCAGAAAGCCGCTCTTGCCGCTGTTGTGCGCTCCCAGGACGTTACAGTGAAACACGCTGCGCTGGGTCTGCTTCTTCTGCAGGTCGATGCGCTTGTTCCGGGTCACTGAACGCACAAATAACATGGCCGTTAGCAAACACACCTACTGGGAGGAAGGTCTAGTGCCATCACTTATCAGGTTTCCACCATCTTTTTATTTTTATTATTATTACATTGCATTTGGCAGACGCTTTTATCCAAAGTGACTTACAATAGGAGGACATAAGCTGACAGAGGTGTAAAGGAACACAGAGTAAGCAGACTACCTTTATAGATACATTAAGAGGTTCCTACTGACAACTGTTCAGCAACTCCATGCTTCCTGTAGCTTGTCCATCTTGTTGCACTTTAGTTATTTGACTAAGAAATCCTCACTTGGAAACACTGAGCTGAGCATTAATCTTCAAGATCCAAAATGGCCGCTCCCAATGCACATAACTGATGTGAGTAAGCTAAATGGAAACCAGACTACGGTCTTGTGTATCTATACAGGTGTATACATAAGACGAGCAGATGCTTCACCTGTCATGGCTGCTGCCTGAGACTCCTGCTCGTTGATGATAGAGTAGCCCAGGTAGCCCAGGTACTCCAGACACCTCTGCACATCCAGGTATGTCGTTAGCCTGACAGACAAAAAGGCATGTCAACGCACAGAACAACGGGCAAACCAAACAAACCGAAACCATCTAACAGAAACATTTGGTAAATGTCAAATACCCAAAAGTGATAAAACTCTCATCACAACCATGAACCCCTCATCGACTTCCATGTGCAAATTTGGTCCATCTTTGAGGGTCAGAGAGAGTTTCGCACACTGCATAACTGAAACCTTTTTCACACACCTGCCAAGAGAGACTTTGCTCAGAAAGCAACAATATCCTCTTACTGGTCCATCTTCACACAGAGACTCATACTTACGTCCACTGTGACAGGTAGCCCTGGTAGGTGATCCAGCCTTGCTCGTTGGTGCAGACAGTGTTGTTGACGTCGGGGCCCCAGGGCATGTAGGGGAAGACTTTAAACAGGTCCTTCAGCTCGTCAGGGGACAGCGCACAGTCCCGGTCCTGCCACAGTGCAAACATCAAACGTCAGAAAATAACTCATCCTCGTCCACACGTCCCAATGACCTAACTAACCATCCACAGAGAAAGATGGATGAAACAGGCTTACAAACTCTGCAAAAGTTCCTCTTTTGGCCATTTACTACACAGCTATAATCACTTTTGGTATGCATCAGAAGATATGAGCTAAGGGTTCATAAGGTGTTTTCCCCATTTCAGGTCTACATAGATAAATGGTCTGCGACTGACGTTACATGAACGTAATTCACTCACTTTGTCGTGCTTATCAAAGACACCCTGCAGAAACAGGTACGCGTTGTGGTTCAGCTCTGTGGTGCAGTCTGGAGGGATCTTCAACCTGGCAGAGAACAACGATAACGCAGACTTGATTAAACAGAGACAAGTCACTTCCTCAACTCTTCTATCAGTACACCTCAGTACCTTTAGAACTGCCCAACAACTGAGGAAGGCCTAGGCGCAGGCATTCAGCATTTTGAGTGGCCAAAAATGTATTAAAAGCCTACTTTTTACATTACATTACACTTAGCAGACGCTTTTATCCAAAGCGACTTGCAAAAAGGAGGACATAAGCTGACAGAGGTGTAGAGGAACACAGAGTAAGCATACTACCTTTATACATACAAGGAGATGCATGTGCCTAAGTAAGTTTTTCACTTTGCATCTGCTTTGAGTGCCTCTGATTTTTTTTTTTTAAATGCCCTACTTCTGGGGCTGTACATTTACGGCTGCGTTTAGCTGTCATGAGAGCCGTGGCTGGGAGTGGGACTCACAGTGGGAACAGGTACTCCTGTGTGAGCTCCAGGTCGTCGTCGTAGCCAAACCTCCGCAGGACAGTCCAGGTGGTCTCATGTCGGCCCCTCTGGATGAAGAGCGTGTGCAGGAAGAGGAAACCTGGACAGCAGATCAGAAAGGACCACATAGGCACCTGTAACTCTATGCTACACACCGTCACATACAATGTGGTGGATTTAAGGACTTAAACTTAACAGAGAAACTGTAAAACCCCATCATCAAATCATTCATTTCCAGAGGTGTCAATTCCAGGTTCAGAAAGTAAAAACCCTGTCAAGTTTTCCTTCTAACACAGGTGACTTCACTGAGTAGCTGATCTACCGGTCTTGAGAGGTCGTTATGATTAGCTGATTCAGAGCTGGTTGGATCAAATTTGTGGCAGGGTCTTTACTTTCTGAACCCGGGATTGACACCTCTGTTCATTGCAAATCACACATCGCAAGTTTTCTGTGGATTTACATTCCTACTGAGCCCAAATTACTTGGCTGGGGAGCTGGACAGCCCTCCTAAGAGGGTCTGATGGGACCAGGGGAACAGAAAAAAACAGGAAGCAGTAGGCACGATGGCAGCACCCAAATTAACAAAAATGTACCTTTGAGTGTGAGGCCGTTGTCCTTTACTCCGTCGGTGATGTTCTTCCTCACAACATTCTTCACGTCCTCCAGGGCCTGGGCGGCCAGAGGGATGTTGAAACACGTCCTCTGCAGAGGGAGACATGACATGAGAGTGAGTCATAGCAGACAAACACAGCCTCCCACAGACCATTCAGGATAACAACCTGTATACACTCAATGCTGCATACCAAGGGAGGTTTACAGACTATTAGGAAGGTTGGGAACATTTTGCATCTGCCTGTGTTATTCATTTTCACTGAAGCTTCTGCCTTTTTTCTAGGTGTCTTTTAGATTACTTCAATCAGTTCACATGCCACTCTTACAGACAACTAGTATGTGTCTGTAATGTGCAAATGGCCCTTGAGGATTCTCAACTTCCTCATTGACTCACAGTCTCTATATAAATAATGCTACACTGTTACCTAGCAACATCCCCAGGGAAGGACAAGGATGGAAAATATGTTTTTTTCTCGCAAGTGTGTCTGCCTGAAGGTGGGTCAGACGAGCCCTAGCATGGCCCATATTTATACTCCAGTGTGCACCCAAACCCAGCCTCAGGCACACCCGCCCGCCGCTGATGTACCCTGTGAGATCGCACCTGGAAGAAATTCAGCTCGTTGTCGTTGAGGATCCCATCGTTGTCCAGGTCAGACACTTTGAAGATGCGTGTGAGGGCCTTAACGCACGACGGCTTCATCTGTAAACAAAAAGTGTGAATCAAAGCTCTTTTCATTTTTCATGACCTGTCAGTAGTAGTTACCGCTGTGTGCTTTCATAAGACTGCTGTGGGGGTAGCTCTTCAATCTCACCTCCTTGTCCTCGGGGCAGTAGAGGGGTCCTGTCGGGTGAAGCACGGCCTTCTGGGCATAGTAGAACAACTCCGAGATGTTCTTCAGATTCTTCGCGGAACACTAACAGGACACAAAGAGACCTGCATGACAAGCATGTTGCTGACCAACGTTGTTATACTAGTTATACAATTAAAAAGGGTTTTAGTTCCTTAAAAACACAGGAACACTGTTCAGGTAGACTGAGTTTGCATTACCAACAAACAATGTGATCTATTGCAGTGTTGGACCAGATCTGCAGATCTAAGCAGTTTTAGTCAAAGCTCCCCTGTTAGCTCTAAGTTAGCCGCTCAGGGGGCCAGCAGAGATAGTGAAAAAGAGGCAGCACTTCCTCGCCCTGCTCCTAAGAGAATGTTGGGGCGTGAGGCCAGCCACGTAAACCTGCGATCCCAAGAGACGGGGGAGGAGGGTGGGGTGACACCGATCCCCCTCCGCTGGGACGGACGCCATGTGCGCCCTGTTACATGAGACGCTTGTGTCTGTATGCGTCTGTGTGAGCGCGCGTGGCCCTGGCGTGACGATCTAACTCCCTGCCACCCTGCACGCCCGCACTCGGCCCCGGTCACATGACACCCATGCTGGCGGGAGACCAGGTGTTCGCGTGTACACCTCAGAGAGTGCGGGTGTGGGAAACACAGATAGCCCCACGGTCTCCAATAAAGAACCTGTACCATTATAATATGAGAATATATAAATATTTTAGTGGTCATGCTTTAAAAAAAATTTAAAAATTAATTATGATTACCAATACGCCAAACTGGAGTAGCAATTCTACTTCTACAGCTAAAGCTCCTTTTTAAAGGAATCTGAGGTAATTATTGAGCTAACGAATAAACATGTCATTGCCACTTTTTTTTTAAGCAAATTTTAGCAAATACTGCGAGGTAACATCTCCAGTGAAAGAATTGGGGTACCCCCCCCCCCCCCCCCCCCCACACACACACACAAAAGAGCCCATTGGCCCAGCGATTGCAATATGAAGGTGCCAAGTGCTGACCCTCCCCCACACGCGGTGCTTGTGTCCTGGCCCTACCTCCACACAGGTCTCGATGTCTGAGTACTGGCCCTACCTCCACACAGGTCTCGATGTCGGAGTACTGGCCCTACCTCCACACAGGTCTCGATGTCAGAGTACTGGCCCTACCTCCACGCAGGTCTCGATGTCGGAGTACTGGTTCATGATGGGCAGGATGGTCTCCATGCTGCTGTGCTCCACCAGGTCCGACTTGTTCCCCACCAGGATCAGCGGCACCCTGCCAAAGCATTGCAGTTCACACAGGACATTGTGTCAGAAAGGGTGGTGTACCACACAGATATGTTGCTTTATGCTGTCTTTATGTTTTAACAACAAAAATCAGTTTCAGACTTGGACTGCGATAACCAAGCTGAATGGCTGTTTATTGTCGCCTTTTCTTAAAAGTAAGTTAAATTTACAAAGAAGATCAAAGAGTAAGGCGGTCAAGGTGAGATTGGTGTATATAAGGAGTCTTTACTGCCCGCACAGATTAAATTCCTATTCTCCAACATGTTTTAGTGTACACTGCAAATGGGCTGGTTGTTTTGGTTTGGTTCTTGCTGCACATAGGCAGGTAGTAACAATGACAATATGTGCGCTTTATGTGACAAGCTTCAGGTTTCAAGCACAGGAAGTGATTGACATATCTGAGCATATGCTCTTTAGCGATAAAACAACATGTGTCAACCAGGAGTAGATGACCTACACGACATGCATACGGCGTACATATCTAACATACTGCTACCAGGCTAAACGCTACTTTACCAGACTAACCCCATAATGATAAAAGGATATGGCTCATTTTCAAATAACTATGATAGGGGAAGTATAGAACTGCTCATCCAGCAGAAAAAGAAAGGTGTACCCAACAGCGTGCCAACTAGGGTAGATTTATTGTCCAGGTAAATGGGGTTATATTTCAAGTGTCAGTGTACGGTCTAAAACACAGTGAGGTAGTTATAAATAGCCTAACACCCATGGCTATTCTCAAATAGCTCCGAGTGTCAACCCCCTTGTTCCCTAACACTCAGAGAGAGAGAGAGAGAGAGAGAGAGAGAGAGAGAGAGAGAGGGAGAAAGAAAGAGAGGGGGAGAGAAAGAAAAAGAGGGAGAGAGGGAGAGGGACAGAGGGGAAAAGAGGGAAAGAAAGAGAAATTTCAAAATTCAAAAGCTGGAACACACACCTGCTGTCTTTATCTGTCCTATCGTTGATGAGAGGAATCCAATGGCTTGTCACCTGCAGAGAATATAGGCCATAGCTATAGGTCAAATACAGCCTGTATGTCATGAACAAACATATATAGTAGTTACTATGTAATATCAGAGGAGTTTTCAAGAGAACCTACCTTCTCAATGGACTTCTTGTTGTTGACCGAGTAGACAATGCATATTACGTTGGCCTGTGAGGAAAACATCAGAATTATCACTGAGTACTGCAGAAAGCTAACTGTCCATTGGGGTCATACTTAACAAACTGAATATAACCTACCTTGGTAATCTCTTGGTACAACTCTTCATCTGACTGCTCAGCTTCTGCAACCAAAAATATTTTTAAAACCTCAAAAGAGCACAAAACTATCTCACAGAAGAAAGGACTGTATTTTGTGCCATACACCATTTAGATGTATTAAAATTATATTATTTAACATTAAAAAATATTAACTTTTTGAATTATCCTCAGTCCTTATCAGTGTGCATCGTTACCTGAATAGTCTACTATGTGTGTGGGCACTCTCTCCGGTGTGACATCAGCTGGAATGGTGATCTCCTCAGCACGGCGAGGAACCTGACATGGGATGCAGAACACTTATATAAGAAGGATGGAAACCAGCCCTCTGCAGCATCCATTTCAATAAGCAGTGCTGAAGAATGCCTTCAATAAATGGGTCTGAAACCTGAGATGTCTCACCTCGTCGGGGAACTCCTCACTGACCAAAGACATGATCAGTGATGTCTTCCCCACTTTGGCTGCACAGGAAAACAGCAAATCATTAGACATTATTGAACGAACGCCAACTGATTCATACAGTAGCTTGCATATATGTTGTGACCAGAGGCTGAAAGGAAATGGGTGCAAAAGCCAGATACAGGAGAGCAGAAAGCTCAAGGGCTTCGTCAAGTGTTTTATGAGTGTTGGAGAGACACACATTTAAACGATATGTGACTGCATGTCTGATCTATGTGTGCCACTACTACTAAGAATGAACTACAGCATGAGTGCGAGAGAAAGGGCGCAAGAAAGTGTGCTAATTCCTTAGCCATGTAAATGTCACACACTCTTCACCTCTGAATGACAGCTAACACTGGACACGCCGCACACGTACACGTCTGGCTGCCCAGTTGGAACACTGGCAGCTGAAAAGTAAAGCCAGCAACAGACTAGTATGTAGGCCAGACAGCACAGTCACCAAAACCGATATAAATATAGCTGATAAACACTAGCGCAACCCTGTCACAGGGGCCCTGCGACGCCAGCGGTGGTCTGTGATTAAATCGTAATACACCATATATTACATACAGCAGTTTTTATGAAGGTCGTCAATATCGAGCCAAAAACACTATTTGTATACAAGCCAGCAACTACTTGAGAGGACCACAAATAGTTTGCACACAAATGCGAATGCATAGCATGCGACAAGATATCCTCATTTGAAGATGTTTGCTGACAGATATTACAGAACAAACCCAAGTTAATACACGCCTGCTACTCGCCTTTCATTTTTATGGTTTGCACTTAGGCTAATCCAAATGGGTCGGGTGAAGCATATTATCACCCCATCACCTTCTCATATATTGAAATTAAAATTAATCTTGGTTAGAAAGAACTTTCAGTTGATTTTACATTTGTTGACACATCAACCTGTATATAATCTGCTGGTGAGTAACATGCGTTTGTATTTTTATGCACATAACGAATGTATTTGAGATTTCAGTCGGACATGGAACTTATTCTGCATGTCCGACTGATGGCATCAACAGTATTTCTAGCTGAAATTGGCACCATATCTTCGAACTCAAAATTATCAATGTCGCTTTGCGCCATTTTCTAAAAATCGAAGAAGCTTAAGCCCCAACCTCTCACCCTCCGCTGAACATTTGCTACACACAAATCGTATGGCTATACGTGTTAGCAGGTAATGTTACATTAACTATTTCATTTTAGGCAGCTGAAACAACGTTAGCTATTTGTCTATCAAGGACTATCACTGGGTCATTGACCGAATCATCCACAAAACATAGCTAGCCAGTTAGGATAACGAATTGCTTCAAAATACTTACGTTCACCAACAAGCAATATCCTGACGTCCTTTCTCATTGCTGCGATTTTAGCTCCAGGCAAAACCAGAACATTTGATTAAATGGAAAATCATCTAATTCTGCCCCTATGGTCGCGGGGCAATTTGCCGAGTGACAGGCCTGCGCGGTTCGAACCAAACCTTGTCCAACTGTAGCGGCGCGCAGGGCTATCCTAGCGTATAGTACAGCTATCGTCAGGACAAAACGGACAGAGATCTTCTTCTTTGCTCTTCTAAGATGAACCCCTATATTTTGGGGTTTTCAGTTATCTTTCAACACCGCATAAACATGTGTAACATACAAAGAATGTCCATCGCGGTAATTTCCATTTCATAACATTTTGCGTTGCACATTTCAAGCGCACGCCTCCTACGGCTGACCTCCAACAACCGGCAACTACGGTCTTTACAGATGGACAAAAAGGATACAATACTGTCAATGAAAACCATTGGGGTAAATCCTGGCATCTTTGTCTTAGACAGCTACAGCACCGTCTACCGGTTGGGAGTGTGAAAAAAAAGCGTGGGAATACTTTATCTTATACAGCATGATACCAGATACCAGAATTAATATTGTACAAGGAAAGAGTTCTACAATAAAAAAGCAGCACGCAGTGATAAAAATAATAGTAAAATATAATCTATCAGCAAGCTAGAATATATGCAACATATTAAAAATAAGGATGTATAGGCCTAACAGAGTAACAAACACTGCAATGTGGTAGGCCTAATGACAACTGCAATAAGTCAGGCTGACAGGCCACATTTAGCTTCTGTTAAAAAGAAAAAAAAACAGCAAGGGTTTATGAAAGAGCTTTATTTAGTCAGTAGCACTCTGTCAGTAGCAAAAGCACAAAAAACATGTCCACTGTAAAAAAAAATCTATATACATTGTACAGTTTTTTAACTTGTAAACTATGGATATCTCCTCAGTGGATACAACTTGGAATCAGTAACTAGAAAAGTGCTTGTCCTTTGGGTCTGCCATCGTCATCTTCGGCGTCTGATGGTTGCTTCAGCTGTTAAAAGTTTTTTTTTTGTGATTAGAACAGTTAGGCCTACATGCCAGGTTCTACAAAAACATCTGTTCTTAGACAATTGTTTTATTCCCTACAACTAATAGAAGTATCAGCATGGGCATGCACAGAGAAAGCGAGAGAGAAAGACAGACAGACAGACAGACAGACAGACACAGACACACAGAGAGACAAAGAGAGAGAGGTAGAGATAGTAAGAGAGAGACAGAGAGACAGAGACAGAGAAAGAGAGAGAGAGACAGACAGTGAGAAAGAGAGAGAGGGAGAAACAGAGATAGAGTGGGAGAGACAGAGACAGAGACAGACAGACAGGCAGACAGACAGACAAACAGATACAGAGGCAGAGAGACGGACATATTTAACTGAGATGATGGGAGATGGCTGGTCTCTTACTGGTGTAGTCATGGGGCAGCATGGGAGTGGCGATGACCTTCCTGAGGGCCTCCAGCCACTCCCGCTGCTCGCGCTCCTGCTCGCACATGAACAGAAACTTCCGGTCAGGTGTGTCCACCGCCAGGCCGTACTTCCACCTGCTGCCCCTGCCGCCCACAGCTGGGCTCTCCCTCACAGCATAGCCATGCTTCTCCGTGCCTAGGAACACAACACCCAGCTCCTCAGCATCCTGAGAGGAGCCACACAGGAAGCCCATTCAAACATGCTCATTGCACACTCAGGGAATATGGAGACAAATTTGTTAGCAGTGATTTTCAATTCACTGGTTTACTTTGGGTGCTGTTGAATGGCCACTTTTTTTCTATGCATTTTTATATCATAATGTTTTGCAATATACTAAGTACAGCGGCAGTGCATGAAATGAATTAAATGGTGTTGACATTGTGAGCACTTACTGACCTTTACCATGTTTTTTTACTGTAATTGGTTAAGTTGAGTTGAAAAAGAAGGAACAAAGATAAAGAATGATTGTGCAAATACAGTACGTTCTCTTACTAGTTGGGATTTAAAATAAAGCAGTTTTCTCTCCAGGGCATCTAGGATAAACCATCTTTTTTTGAACGGCTCTCGATGCTGTTAAATATGAAGAAAATGCAGAATTGGGAATGGTGACGAAACTGATCTTCAGTCAAAAACACATCTGCATTTTGAACTGATCATAATTATATACTTACTGTGGGGCCTGTCTTCTCCATAAAACCCTCTTTCAGGTTGCTCCTCGTAATCTGTGGTAACAACTTTAAATACAGACAGACAGACAAGCGAAACACAACATGCCACAGCAAGTCAGCTATTTCAACATTACTATTCAGTTCTTTTCTTTTATGTGCCAGGCCTATAAAAATATAAAAAAGACTTGTTTGTTTTGGCTCTTGTTTGCTAGTGCCTCGACGTGTGTCCAGTAGCAGATATATGAGAGAGAGTCAATGACATTTAGTGAAGGAAACTGCAGGCACTTCCTTTCAATGCATTTGGCTGGCTTTCCTGCACCACATTGTTTTACGGCTATTCAAACTTGTTTTTTTTTCTTGAAGTAAGCCTTGTGTGTGTGTTGATAATAGAATGACAAAATGTATGTCTTTAGCTGACTGGGTCCCCCTCCCCCCTTCCTCTCCTTCCCACCCCCACCTCCCCAGTCGGGGATAAATCTGTATGCTGCTGATAGGAGCCTTGTTCTGCTTTTGGTCAAGGGTTGTGTTGCCATCAGCAATCATGCCAAACAAGAACAGAAAGTAGGGTTGACATAGCCGTACCTCCTTATCGCTCGCACTGGGGTAAGCAGTCTTCAGATAGGCAAAGCGAGTGGCTCTTATGGTGTTAAACCAAGCCACAATCTCCTGTGGAGCAGACACAACCAGATTTAACCTGAAGCTCATTGTCCACAGAGCTTAGGGCGAGACTGGCAAAGGAGACACATACCTGACCATTTTCATGGTATACAAAAAGGTTTCTCGTGTAGCCCTCCTTTAAGAATGAGATCTGGAGACCATGTGCGTGGCCGATCTTCTGTGGCTGGAAAGCAGCATTTAAGTCTCGTATTGAGATAACTGCTTTGGGGCCTTTTGATTCCTATGTGTGAAACAGGCACTCATGAACAATTACAGTCCAATGTAAATACAAAAAAAGAGAGAGAGAAAAGAGGAAAAGCAGAAACAGAAAAGAGGAAAAACAAGTCAGAACAAAAGCAGAGTCAGAGGAAAATCAGTAAAGAAAAAAAAACAATGATCAGAGAGACAGAGATGACCAGCACACAGAGAGTAGAAGTGATGTGGGGCAGATAGACTGACAGACAGATAGAACAATGTGTGCAGTAAGCAAGTTGCAAAATACTGTGTGCATATCCCGTACATCCTCCTTGTTGAAGTATTTTAGGGTAAAATCTTCCAACGACAGTACAAACTTCCTCTTCTGAAAATGTCCATTGTCCTTCCCCTTTTTCCAAAGGAGCCCTTCACGAAAACCTGAGGATTAAAAGGCTGTATGTCACTGCCAGATGCCACCAAAAGCCTGACAGAGCCTGACTGAGTTTTTTTTTATAAATGTGCAAGTCAATTAAGGATCAATTATTGATCAATTAATCAATTAATCTGATTATTTCACTGAAATAAACAGGCATACTGTTCCTTGGACCAGTGCTCTTTTGCCACTTTTTAATGTCTTTGTTGACTTAACAGATACATCATACAGGTTGATATTCACCTGAGGTGTAGGTCTTCTGGGGGAGATTTTTTTCTGTTGTAAATTCTAACCGTTCATATTTGGCTCGAATCCACTGCTCCCTCAGAACCCTAAATTACACACAAATGCAACAAAAAGAACCCAATAATGTAATTTTACAGGATTGCTGGGACAACAACATTGTTATCTTTCATTGGCATGTCAGAAAGCAGCAGCACCTAACATGTTAGTGAAACATGCGACACGTTTGCTGCTGTTGAAATTAACAATGAAAGATTAGTTCCTTCCTCTGAGATGCGTGAGTGCTGCTTCAGCATGTGATACTTCCCTAAACGTAAATTCATTTGCTGGAATACCAGCAACAAATAGGTAAAAAAAACACAGTGTCAGTAAAATTTAGCCACTCACTCGCAGTCACACGGCTGGGGTCGATAATAAAATGGCGGGACATCCTTCTCATAGATTTCCCGGGCTGAACGATTTCCATTGGCCTTCATGAACTTCAGGAAACCATGAAAAGAAAAGGGATCAGTTACAAGGCACTGTTGACATGTGGCTTTATTTCACAAGTCAAGGTGCACCATTTAGTCAGTGGCAAAATGCAGGTACTCCATCAGCACAGCACATGCACCAACTGTTCAGCACACACCTGAAGAGTCCTAACACTTTTTTTTCCTCCATGTCTCAGATCTACAATATTCCATAGTTATGCCAATTGTCCGTAGTTAGGCCAATTGTACAGACCATTACACCATGTTTTATTTATAATAGTCTCAGATCAGTGTTTCTCCACAGTAACAGGAATGTCTGTTTATATCTGCATTAGATATGCACAGATGCCTTTCAAAAATACAAAAATAAGAGGTATGATAAGATGTCCCATACCTCTACCAGTTCATCATCCCAGAAGTCCAGTCGTATGGATTTGATCCGGCTAACTGTTGGCAGGTTGCGGTGAGTCCCAGAGCATTGCAGGCACACAAACACTCCTAGTTTGTAGGAGGCCCAGTCTGGATCTTAATTGAACATTTTTGAGTGAAAAATCAAACTTGTTAATGATTATAGGAGCGAAAGACCCCTTGTATTGAAATGGGCATACCAATGCAGCACAACCACATATTTTGAGTGTTGACCTCAGACTGCTCTCTGCTCAGCCGTCTGAAATTACATATTGTGTGAACTTTGTATCTACTTATCATCTACAGAATTTAACTAAGACGTAGCACCTGACGGGACATGGCCACTCCCTTTCTTATACGTCCAATCATCGCACACACAAGGGTGTAGTGGACATACATTACAAGCAGCTAATACATTGAATAATCACTTCTGTTGGCAAGAATAACCCAATTCAACATAACTGAATATTTCGACCTTTAACGCACTGTTTCCAACAACTGGGGCAGCATGGCAGTACGTACGCTCCTGAAAACCATAAGTACAGAGAATGTTACTCACCAGGGGCGCCACAATCTGCGCACCGATTGTTATCCGGCTGTTTGGCCAGTTCTAGCAGAATCTTTTTGTTGCGTTCGCGATTTGCCATTTATCACGGTATTTTCTTCCTCAATAAAAGTGTATTAAAAGTTAAACGTCAAATTAATTAGCAGGTGCCATAGTGTAGCTTAACTGTCAGTGGTTTCCATCTCGTAGAAAAAAATAGCGTGGAGTTCAGCGGCTGCGCGCCTTCGCTTCCAGTGAGAGTGACATACAAACAGTCAAAAAGTTATGGCGTGACGTTACAGTAACGCCTGCGCAGGTTGATTCAATCGCGGCCAAACTTGTTTGATCAGAATTTAATGCTAGTTAAGTTTTTCTATATTTAGTCGTGAACGATGGCTGAGTCAGCGATATGAAATATTAAGTATCGTTATTTGTCAGGCATAACCGCAGAAGAGGTATTTGCATAAGTTGTCATATTAAAGCCAAATAATTACCAAGCAATTTAACTGGCCAAGGTAACCATAATTAGACAACTGTCCCGCGAAAACACCTAGTTAATCAAACAAAACCTTTTGTCTTGTATACATATGTCGAGATATGATGCAGGAAAACACTAAACTATGACATAATTGATGCAAATGGAATTGATCTTTTCCCCCAAAATAGCTGGCTAGGGTCAATATGTTCAGACACCTGATGCAATACACAGATGAGGGGAAAAAATAAAAACGTTTTATTTTTCCAGATTGACAAGAGTAACCAGAGCCTCACTTTTATATAAATACAAACACAAACAGTGAGAACTATGGTGAAAAAAAATAAAGAAAACGTGACATTTTATAACTCCACTTCGTAAACATGGTGAGAAGCAGAGGTCCACACTCCTTGGACCAGATTATTCATACGCAGTGAGGCTTGGTTTATAAACCATTGGTAAAATCATTTTTAAAAAGTTAACATGTTTTCTTACTACAAATATCTGTCAAATCCAGCAATTTATTTCTTGATAAAAGAAAGGTACTGTATTAAACACTTAACAATTGCCAGTATAAAAACATACTGTTACAAAATGTACACTAGATGAATACAGAATCAAGGCCACTCATGGTGGATATGTTACAGTCTGTACAAAAACACATTTTACCTGCTGCTACCACAGGTAAGCAAACTTAGACACAGAAACACACATATACACACACACACACAGTTTATAGAAAGTCAGTGGCCAGAAGTTGAAGAGTTTGTTTCGGAAGACCAAGGTTGATGCCATCCAGGTAGTGCAGAAACCTAAAAGAGTGGGGGAAAACAGAGGCGTGTTATTTTCTACCAACTCTGCATCTGTACACTTGCTCCTTTTCCCTCCCCTGCAAAAAGCAGGGCCGTGCTCTTGTTCTGATGCTCTTGCACCATGGCCTGCTATCAAAAGCTGGCTTGAGAGCAGTGGTTATTTTAGGTGATGACTTACGGGTTTAAATGTGGTTACATGCTAAACCACACTTCCTGTGTATGCAAATCCCACACACAAACACATATGTGCAGCACAATAGGGAACTGCTAAACAGCTACACAGCATTGTGTTCCATCGCATACGAGATTATACTTCTCTGCAAAATCATTGTCTTCACTCATCTAGACTGGAAAACACATATACACACACACACAAAGGCCCATCAAAGCCTTGTTTGTTTTCTTGCCGATAAGCACAACTGTTCACTGAAAACATGAACAGCTTTAGCCTGGGCATGAAGTACATCTCAACATGTGGCCTGCATCGTGTTTGGCCTTTGGTCTTCATGTGGGGCAGAAGCTCGTATACACTTCAAGATTCTCCTCAACACCTACAAAGCCCTCAATAACCTCGTCCCCCCCATATCTCACCGATCTCCTACACCGCCACTTTCCTCCTGTGTGTGTCTGTACTGTCCTTATGTACTGTATGTAATGTATGTCCCACTACTGTGTGTTTGTACTGTCCTTTGGAAAGCGCCTTTGAGTGTCATGAAAAGCGTTATATCAAATCAATGTATTATTCTTCTATTATTATTATTCTGTGTTTACCTCCGTTTGACTTTCCCCTGCTCCTTGAGCTGCTCTGATCTGCAGATGGTGCGCAGGGCGGGGAGGACGTCCAGGGCCGTAGCCATCCTGCTGCTGCCAGTGCTGCCCACTCTGGAGATGCACACACTCCTCATCAGCTCACACCTCTGCTGCACTGACCTGAACACACACAGACACACACACACACACACATTTTAAAACACTGAACACAGCAACAGACACACACATTTCAAACACTAAACACAGCAACACACATTCCAAAAACAAAAAACACAGCAACACACACATTTCAAAAAGACTAAACCCAGATTAAACCATTTCAAGGATGTGGCGTAGATTAAATCTAACCGTTCCCACAATGTGATCTAAAGTAACACCACTGACGGTTATGACCAGCCACATAGCCCTTTATTGACCAATCTTATTCTGTGTAGGCTCCGTCATATTACATGTGCGACTTAACAGATTACAATGAATCAGAACTTAAACTTATGATTATAATCATAGTTAATCCTTTCATAATTGATTTATTATTTGATTGGTCTAATAACATTAACTAGGAGTCAAATGCGCTTCCACCTCGTTGGTGCTCACGGTCCAGGACACAATGTTCAATATTAAGACCTTCGGTCCAACTGTGGACTAAGGAGCAAGACCGTAGCACTCAGTTTGCAATGCTTTTAATGGTGCAGAAACAAAACGTGACTGACGTTTCGACGGCACTGCGTCTTCTTGTTTGACGTTTCGACGGCACTGCGTCTTCTTCAGAGTCAGTCACTTTTTGTTTCTGTACCATTAAAAACATTGCAAACTGAGTGCTCCGGTCTTGCTCCTTAGTCCACAGTTGGACCGAAGGTCTTAATATTGGTCTAATAACATGTCAGAAAATGGTGAAAAAGCCAAACTATTTTGTAAAGGCCAAACTGATGTCCTCAGAAGATCTTGTATGGTCAAAACCATTAAGATATTTAGTTTAACGTTTAGTTTAAGATTTGAGCAGAAGATATTAAAAAAAGAACTTGGAACCCGAGCTGAATATTTTTCCTAAAAAGGTACACAAAAGACACAAAAACAATTATGGTTGGTGATTGGTGATCATTCGTTGATTCATTCTATTACCCCCAGGAGTGGCTGGTGTGAAAGGCTAGTTATACTTAGCAGTGCACAAACTGTCACTTCCTTTAGGTTCTTATGTGTAGTTAAAAAAAGTGTTAAGCTGCACCACACAAACACTGTATTTATTTTAAGGTGAGGCTCTTGAGAAGAAATGGGGCCAGCACTAAAGGTCAGACAGTACAGTTCACATGGAGCAGTCTTAACCCCCCCCCCCCCCGAGCACAAAAAGAACTGAGGCACATCACAATGGTCAACCGACTTCCACAGCATTATTCCATATGGAAACAACGGAATTTCAGTAATGGGGAAAAAAAGTGCAGAAAACTGTGCGCGTTGTACTGCGAACTGCCCCTTATACTGTTAGTCAGTAGGATAGTCTTCAAGACTTAGGTACCCAATCAGTCTATAGAACAACATTAGAAACTGACAAAACTCATGAGTAGTAGTATATTGTGGGATAAGGTACATAGCACCATTAAACAAACATAGCATACTCCCCTAGTTTCATAGGGATACTCCCCAGCCCAGGATACCATGACAGTTTAGCCACCAGTGTGACTGACTCACCCCGCCTGGGACAGTGTGTCGTCCGGCGTGATGCTGAAGGCCTGTCTGTGTGGAGCCACGGGGAGAGTGATCTCTTCCAGCGCCACCTTCCTCACTCCCTCCTCCTCTTCCTCCTTCTCCCCCTCCTCCTCCAGGGCCTGCACGGCCCCCCACGCCTGCTCCACCCCGGCCTTACACCTCCCGAAACTCAGGCTCTCCACCGCCGCCCGGACCTCCCTGGCCTGCTCCTCCATGGCCCAGTGGTGGCCCGCCTGCCTGCTGCTCTCCATCCTGGGCTCGTCTGTCAGCCCGCTCCGGATCTCAGCCGGAGCCCAGCCGTACTCTGCTGCTCCCGGTGCACACACGCTGCCCTCTGTCACCCGGGATGCTGGGCACGGCAGGGAGGAGTCCAGGAAGGACATGTGCTCCAGGAACTCGGCCATGGCTCCCAGTGCTACAGACACTGGGATGCCGGCCTTCCGCTCGGCTTTGGTGAGCTCCGCTCTCTTTCTTCTCTCCACCGCGGGCCTCACGGGTGGCGGCTCTGCTGGCGTGGGGGCAGAGGCAGATGCAAGCCTGGGCAGGGAGAGGAAGCCGTCTTCTGAGTCCGAGTCGGACTGGAAGGGATCCCTGCTCTCTGGACGGACCTGCTTCTTCTGCCTCATCCTGGACGAGACTTTAAGAGGGCTGGCCTCGTCCTCGGTCTCAACCAGCAGACAAGGCTTAGTGTTGGGGTTAGGCATGGTAGGCTGGGGAGGTAGGCATGAGGATGGGATGGCAGAGCCAGGGGCAGAGGTAGGGGCAGGAACAGAGGCAGGGGCAGTCTGGTCTAGCTCAGGCTTGTGTTGTGCTATGGAGAGGGAGTAAGTGAGGGTGCGGGAGGGCAGCGGAAGAAGCGCCTCCAGGTTGGAGTAGAGCAGGGTCAGACCCCTCCTCCCCGCTTCAACCAGCAGCTCCCAGCAGACTGGGCTGGCAAACTCACACTGCACACACACAGGACATTGCACATTAACCTCACAGCAGAGTTCCACACATCAATAATAATAATAATAATAATAACCTTTACTTGTATAGCATAATTCATACATACAAGATGCAGCTAAAGTGCATAAATGATGATGACAATCAACAAATAAACAAGTTAAACCCAATTTGAAATATATGTTAACACTGTTGCATTATGAAGAGAAAGATAAACAAGACTTAAAGTGGTTTGCAGAGAAATACTACAGCCACATCCCTGAGACCCACCTTCAGGAAGTCGAGCAGACTGCCCTGCGGCTGGATGTTGAGGAGGCCAAGGAGGCTGGGGGTGATGTTAGCCTCACAGGGGGGAAGGTCAGGCTTGCCATCCTCCTCTGCAGCTGCCCCACTCCCACTGCCTTGCAGTAACTGGGTGCCTGATGGGGCATAATCAGAACAGCGGGAATACAATACATTACATATACATACCCAGTTTTTGCCACTTTGTGGAGTTAAGCAAACACAGCGGGCAGCCAAATCTTAGTACAATATCATGACATGAAGTTGCCAAGGTTGTGGGCTGCTGCGTTTTTCGCTACCGTCACAAAATGGCAGAAACTGGTATTACTACACTAGTCAATTGAAAACCATAGGGTTTTTTTATGGGAAGGGGGCCCAACAATTGGATCTTTTTTCAGGGGTCCAGCAACCTCTCTGAGCAGGCCTGTGTGGATGCACTGCTGGCGGTGGTGGTGGTGTACCTGTGAGTGTGGGCAGGTGTGGTGGTGGTGGTGTACCTGTGAGTGTGGGCAGGTGTGGGGGTGGTGGTGGTGTACCTGTGAGTGTGGGCAGGGGTGGTGGTGGTGTACCTGTGAGTGTGGGCAGGTGTGGTGGTGGTGTACCTGTGAGTGTGGGCAGGTGTGGGGGTGGTGGTGTACCTGTGAGTGGTGGTGGTGTACCTGTGAGGGTGGGCAGGTGTGGTGGTGTACCTGTGAGTGTGGGCAGGCCTCTGTAAGGGCCAGCAGCTCCGCTGCGGACCCAGAGCTGCAGCTGCAGCAGAGACTGCCTCACATCCCCACCCGTGCAGCGCAGCAGCGACGCCACGTCCTCCGCCCCCACGCGCACGCTCTCCGCCACACACAGCAGCTGCAGGTAGCTACTCGTGTCCGCCTGGAAACACGAAACACACACACACACAAAAAACACATGCACACAAACACAACACACATGCACACAAAACACACACAATGTTAGAGACACAACTTTCAGCAGGAGGAGAGGAATTTCAGCACACACCAGATTCCAAATTTGCCTTACCACAGAGGGAGCGTCAAAGTGGATCTCCTCAAGGTAGCCATCAAACGTGGTCCTAAATGTAGGGTCTATTAAAAAACAAAACATTTTAAAAGATAGCACAAAGTAAAATGCCACCCAAAAGTATGCCACAAACAATTAGTAGAAGTGACCTTTTATCCAATCCAAAGTCCCTCCCATCCCAAAAGCAGGTATCACACAGTGTACGCACCGCTGGTGGTGAGGATGACGGGCCTCTTGGTGGTACTCATGAACGTCTTAATTGCAGCCAGGAAGCCCGAGTCCTCGTCAAAGATGACGTCCACTTCCTCGAACAGGATGAGTGACGTGGCCGTTCTCTTGCCCTGCTCGTCACCTTGGGCCTTGCCAAGAGGGACTGACGTTGTTGTCACTGGTGGAGTCACTGGTGCTGGTGTTGTTGGCGTCACTGGTACTGCTGGTGAACCAGAGGACAGATCCTCGGCCTTGGACTTGGCTCTCTTGCGAGGGCTCTTGGACACTGTGAAGGAAGCACGCAGGGAAAGGCAGTGAATTCACCAATGACATTCTAAGTCCAGCAACAGTGGAGGGTTCTAGAAGGGTTCTAGAAGCTGAAACCTTCTAGAACCCTCCTAGTACCGGAATAAAGAATGCAATTCAAGACAATGGGACACCTGCTGTCACTTTATTCTATTCCACTGGTATCAATTTCTAATGGCGAGCACCTGAAGCTTTACCTGGCTGTAGTGGCTTGCCGTTTGCTTCAGCAGACTCCTTGGGAGGAGGCTTGCTGCCCATTTTGAAGAAGTTGGCCAAAGCGGTGGGGGCCAGCGAGCCACGCTTGCCGGGGCCCCGCCGTGGGGACTGGGGGGGCTTGTGTGGAGAGGACACCACCCGCCTGGGAGAGTTCACCTTGCCTGCCAGGTAAAAGGTCAATCAAGGTCAGATCTTTACTGACTTTGTAATCTAGTATAGCGGAATGATATGTGGTCACTAAATGTGAATAACAAAGTCCAAACCAGGTATAACTTCTCAGGACAGCTTGCACAAATCCTGTGCAAGAACACTGGATAAACTATCTATCTGACAGCATACAGGCAGCAATGATGTAATCTCACCTTTATGATAAAAGGTAAAACCTTTAAACCTGGCAACCTGCACTATTTATTTATGTACTCAATATACACAGCTATCCGTGCCCCCTAAAAAAAGCTCCTGGTTGGGGCATGACTAGCCCTGGCTGGTTAGAGGACTCCATTCCTTGGTTCAAGCCAGATGTAATAATAATAATAATAATAATAATACTGTATTTATATAGCACAATTCATACAAGAAGTGCTCAAAGTGCTTCAACAGTTTGGCAGGTAGTCCCAGTGGGAGCGTGCAAGCCATACTTACGGGGGGAGGAGCCAGGTCTGGAGCCACTCCCACCACCGCTGCTGCTGCTGCTGTAGTTGTTGAAGAAGGTGGGCTTGTGGGCGTTCACTCCGTGGTCCACCTGGTGCGACTGGGTGGCCTCCTTCAGCTGGGACAGGATCTGCCGTCCGCTGCGCTGGGACGAGCAGTTCACCTCGAACACCTGAAGATGGGACACACACACCACAGACACACTGAAACACCAACTCCATGAGGTGTCTGTACCAGTTATCCTGTACCGCTGAGAAAAGTGTGGGTGGGTGAGAGAAGAACCAGCACCCTACTACACCCACACATTGACTGCTGAAGTGCCCTTGAGCAAGGCACCTAACCCCACATTGCTCCAAGGGGACTGTCCCCGTATCTAATCCACTGTAAACTGCTCTGGATAAGAATCAGCTAAATGCAGTGTAAGGTGTTTGTGTTATTAAAACTTAGTGCAGAAAAGCTCAGTGAAAGAAACTGTGGACCAATTCTCACAACTAAAATTAACAACAGACAGACTCCTCACAACACTTCCTAGTTTTAATTATTCAAAAAATATTTTACTACACACTGTGATGGAGTGACCATCATTAGGGTTGTGGGTGTGCTCTGACTGCCATACAAATGAGCATGGCTCTTTGGCGTTGCGGTCAAAGCACGTTTGGTACCCCGGAGACCTGGGTTTAAAACCAGGTGGGGTGACTTCTCCTACCCTTCGCTACACACACATACTGTCATTGCCACCAGCCTAGACGCGATGATGGGCGAGACATGGTGCCCATTATTCTGTCTGCTGCTGCTGATTTGTGTTGTGTTGTGTTGACATGAGCAGCTACTTGCGGGCGTGTGGGAGGGTGCTGACCTTAAAGCCCAGCTCCTGGGCACAGGCGTACACTGCGGCCGTCTTGCCCACTCCAGTGGGGCCCGTGATCAGCAGGGTGTTACACAGCAGGTCCTCCTCCAGGCCCTCGCCACACTCACTCATCCACGACTCTACACACACACACACACACACACACACACACACACACACACACACACACACACACACACACACACACACACACACACACACACACACACACACACACACACACACACACACACACACACACACACACACACACACACACACACACACACGAAAAACACATACATGTGCGTGTGCACACACACACACACACACAAACAAAACACACATGCACACACACACACAGAAAATCATAAATGTTAAAGTAGCACTAAATCACTTTTCCTCTTCCGTTGCCGTACAGCTTGGAAGCAGAGTCCTTATAGCTCATTCGAACTACAGACTGACAAAGGTTGGAAAAATCTAATAGTGTTGCTGTAAATACATTCATAAAATACTTATTATTACATTCATGTATACTTGTTATTACTCACTGCAAGAGACATCTACAGCATCATGCCTATATGTGTGCACAGAGATCACACTGCTTCTACAGATACACACGTGTATTTCACTCATGCTCACCATCACACTTCTACACATGCACGCATCTATGCATCTGCTCACCGTTGCAGTCCTCTCCTGACTTCTTCTCCTGCTGTCTCTTCCTCTCCTCATGGTCTGCCCTCAGCTTCCACTCTCGTAGCCAGCTAGTCAGAGGCACGACAGAGTTAGCATTTTAATCTCAACACACGCTCACATAAACACACACACACACACACACAAACAGCCACTGTTGTACTTGCATGCACACGCGCGCACACACACACACACACACACAAATATACACAGGCACTATGTTGTGCTTGTGCACACACTCACATGCACACACAAAAAAGTCACTGACTTATGCATACATACAAGCACACAGTCACAAAGCCACTGGTCTAATAGGGCTGTACCTGTGCAGCCTCCGGACAGAGTGCATGTTGCCGACCACGTCGCTCGAGTGCTGAGGCTGATACTTCTCTGTCCACATCACGTCCTCCCTCGCCACATCTGCAACACACACACACACACACACACACACACACACACACACACAACCATCAACCACCAACACCATTACACTCATGTCAAGGCTGCTGTGCCTTAACACCATCAAAGCAGTGTTAAAAGGGACCTGAGGCTGCTAATGACCAGTGCCTGTTTACAAATGAATACCATTAACAACAGTAATAATGTCTTTGTGTGAAGAACACCACAAAGAACACAAATATAATAAGAAATAATAATAATAAACTGTATTTGTATAGCACAATTCATGCTTCAAGTGCTTCAACAGTTTGGCAGGAAAAAACACAAGGCAGCATTTGTTGAGTCTTGATGGCGCAGAGAAAGGTCGATCAGGCGCCGTTAACAGTTCCTGCTTGTGTCCGTAGGGGCGACAGGGGTGAGGAAAAACTCCCTGATTTGCATGTGGTTTATATAAATAAAAAAAGGAAGAAATCTCAGGCAGAACCGCAGCCCCTAGGGGAGCCCATCTGCCTGGGCTGTGATTGACTGGAAGGTGGGATTGCAGTCAGGTTGTCTATTCGGTGAATCAGTAAATATTGACCTTAATATAGAGGATGTTGGCAAGCATGGCACCCAATTTTATTGTAAAAGTGACTTTTTGGTATTAGACAACAGAATAAATCCACCTAACGCCCAAAAACATGCAAATGGAAAATGTCGCTTTCTCTCTGCTTGCTCCACTTTGAATGGCTATGTACCGAATATTAGTTGAAGAGACATGGATTGTGAGTGGTAATGATTATGTTGTTTTGGCATGGTAATGGTACCATAATGTTAATCAACGGCACCGTTTAAAACTCTATGTACGACCATTTTTAAATGTTTATCTCCCCACCTGCCACCTTTTAACTGAAAAGAATGGAACGTCATTTGAAACAATGTCATAGCCAAAATGACATCTCCCATCTCTGTGAGACACATTGCCTTTCCACTCACCCTCTGTGCTGGTGTGCTCCACAACCGAGTCAGCCTTCTGGGGTGCAGCAGGAGGAGGGGGCGCCACTGCTGGTTTGGTCTCCTCTTCGACCCCCTCCTCCTGTCTGCGTGGCCGGCCTCGGCCACCCCTGCCTCTCCTGGGGGGCCCAGGGGCCTCGTCTGGGACGGTGATTGTCTCGGGCTCTTTGCGGCTGGGGCGCTGCCTCTTGGCCACCTTCTCTGTGGCACCCCCCTGCTCCTCCTCCTCACGCTTCCTCTTGCCTCCCACCGGCTGGGAGCCCTTGGACCCACATGCTGCCTCTTTTGAGACACTATCAGCCTCTGTAGATAGACAAACACATCCCCAGTGAGAATTTTGTAAATCAGTAAATTGTCGATAGATTTCTAAATCTGCAGAGAAAATATTTTTGCGTTTATCCAAACGTTTTCCAAAAGTCCAAGTGAGTGAAAGCCCCATTATTTAGAACTGTACATCAGTTGTGCTTTTGCTGCCCCCTGTTGGGGAATAAAAACCTAACATACTGACAAAGAAAAACAAAACGAAACAAAACAAAAAACAAAACACTAATTCCCCTTTGTCCAGTGTCACCATCAGCACATTCTCCTCAGTAGAAATATCTGTGTATTGGTCATGGCCTCACCTAAGTTGTGCTTTTGCTGCCCCCTGTTGGGAAATAAAACCTGACATACTGACAAAAAACCCCAAAATAAAACAAAAAACAAAACACTAATGCCCCTTCCTCCAATGTCACCACCAGCAGAAACATCCGTATATTGGTCATGGCCTCACCTGGGCAGGTGGGCTTCAGGAGGTGCTCCGCCCGTCTCTTCAGCAGCTGGGTGAGGAGGCGCTGGGCGGGGAAGGAGGGGTTGGATGCGGTGATCTCCTCCAGGAGCCAACGCTGCACCTCCTCAGACAGATCCTCCCTCCAGCCAGACACAGCCTGGGAGGGACACCCAGAGCAGAGACAAGACTCAAAGATTATTACCAATACCACCACCACCACCACCACAATTTCCTTTGTTACTACTTACTTATTACATATATATAATTACCTACTATATATATTATAACTACTTACCAGTATTACTAGACTACCTTCTTCTAATTAACACAACTGATCATTTATTTGTTACACAATGTTGTTTTTATTTACACATGCTATACACGAAATGTACCAGCTCACCTGTTCTCCGCATCTCCTCCGAGCAGGTCTGATGCTGAGGCTGAGTTTCCCCACTACGGCCTGGGAAGGACTGGACACCACTGCCCCTGCCTCCTTCAAACAGCTCAGGCGTGGACACTGAGGCCAGGGCAGACTCCACAGAGGGCAGTCTGGGAACACACATGGACATGACCAACTGAGTAT
Source organism: Setipinna tenuifilis (assembly GCA_030347295.1). Classification (NCBI taxonomy): domain Eukaryota; kingdom Metazoa; phylum Chordata; class Actinopteri; order Clupeiformes; family Engraulidae; genus Setipinna; species Setipinna tenuifilis. The sequence goes on from CM059266.1 coordinate 7,898,356, forward strand.
GACTTTTACACACAGTTACAACTCACTATTTGTCCACAGGTCTAAAAAGTGTAATTACGGCCCCATTATAGTGTTTATTACAGTGTTTCGAATAATAATAGTGACCTATTATAGTGTTTAGATTAAGAATACTTTGCTGTAAATGAGCTCAGGAAAGCACTGTTTACAGATTGTGACAGAAGAAGAGACAGAAAGAATGAGAGAGAGAGCGAGAGAGAGAAAGAGAGAACCAGAGAGAGCAAGCGAGAGATAGAGAAAGGGAGCGAAAAAGAGAGAAAGAGAGAGAGACAGATACAGAGTGAGACAGAGACAGAGTGAGACAGAGAGAGAAGCGAGACAGAGACAGAGCGAGACAGAGAGAGAAGCGAGAGAGAGAGAAGCGAGAGAGGGAGAGAAGCGAGAGCGAGAGAGAGAGCAAGAGAGAGAGAGCGAGCGAGCGAGAGAACGAGAAAGAGCGAGAGAGACAGCGCGAGAGCGAGAAACGAAGTAGCCTCACCCTCTGGTGTCTGCAGCACGTGCACCACACTCTGGAAGGAGGCGCAGGAGAGCGTGTAGGCCTCACGGCTGGCCGCCGTCTTGGCGATCTGCTTCCTGAACGACTCCGGCAGGCCGCTCTTCAGGAACTCCCTCCGCGCCCGGAACTTCTCGTCATCCTGAGACGCATCCGAGGCGTCACGACTGCCAACAGGGCACACAGCTTTAGGCCAACTCACTACAGGGCAACGCTTAACACAGTTCCTGCGATTCCACTTGAGGTCATCTTTACTATGGAGCCATCATCTGCAGGTTCAGCTGTCAATCTACTCCTCACTCAGCTGTCAATCTACTCCTGACGTTGATAAACATGTATCCCACACTGATGCACTGATTGGTTTTTGACTAAAGTCTGGTTGTCCCTTAATTAGTGCAGATGCCTCAACACAACACACAATAACCCCCGGGTTAACCCTAGGCAATAACCCTAATCCATTTTCATTGCGTGACCAAATATAGTCTTTTTTGCAGTCATGCATAATTTACTTCAAGTTTAAAAGAGGCTAATGTGATGTATAAGAAGTAATTTCAAAGTCAGCTGATGGGTCCTTACCTGCTGTCATCAAGTAGGGAAATGACTGCTGCTGGCTTCTGGGGTTTCTTGCCCAGGAAAACAGCGGCTACTTTAGTTCCTGTCACTTCAAAGAATTACGGTACTCGTTAGAATTCTGCTGTATAGAAAGGAATCATGTTTTTACATCATGAAATCTTTAAAAATGATGCACACTCACAAGTGAGAAGTGCAGCAGTATGTACAGTGAACCAGAAGATGTGTTACCTGCAGGCGTTTTGGCCACCTTCGTCCCCGACGCATTCTTCCCCAGAACATCGTTCAAGCTGCGGACCTGCTTTTTATTTTTGGCTTTAGTGTCTTCTGCTTTGTTGGTGGAGCTGCTCTCATCATCCTCCACACATATTACAGAATCCTAAGAGAGGGAGCACACACGATAAATATGTCTCTCTCTTGCTCTCTCTCTCTCACACACACACACACACTCCAATAACACATATCTGGCCATGAAACCTGACCAAACATCCTACAGATTCCCAGATCAAACCAGACATAGTAACAAAGACAAAGTAAAAACTAATACACATATCATAACATGCCCATGTTTTATCTGTTGTGTGCAGAAACAGTGAATGCACAGTGCCTAGTGTAATTTTAAACCCTGTACATGCATTTTTAGAAACCTGTATGTGCGAGCTACCTCTGGTTCACAGTAGTTCTTCTTGGCGGTGTCCTGACAGCGTGAGGACCGTCGTGGCGGCGCGTTCTCCTCTGTGGCTGCCTGTTTACTCTGCTGAAGGGCTTTGGCCTTCTGCACCAGCTTCTGGGCCTTCTTCTTCCTCTTCTTCATGTCCTAGACAAGCAGGGAAAACACAGTGTGGAAGATCACAGCCTTGCATATACATATACTGTAGAGGCTTGTGCATTGCTTAACCCTCTCTGATTAGCCACAGAATACCCACCTCCTTTGCCAGTGGGCTCAAGATCTCAAATTCACTAATTTCTCCTGGGCTTGAAAATACTCGTGTAAACTTCATTCTGAGTAAAAGAAAAATGATCATTATAGATAACAATAACATCATTCCTACAAGCAAAAAACAATAAACAAACAAGCATTGTTATGAGTTTTTCACCAAATTGAGCAGAGAGAAAAAGCAGTCACCTAATGGGGCTTCCTTTGTCATCTGGAGGTGCTAGCATGTGGGACTTGTACACGCCTCGTTTGGGGTGCCGTGTTTTGGGGGTGCAGGGCAGACCAGCGGGATCCCGAGCTTTACTGGAGCTCTCTGTGCCTTTTGACTCGGACTGTGGGGTGGGAGTAAGCAAGGCTGGAGGGCTCGGTTTGCATGCGCGTTCTCTGGCAGACCTCCTTTTGGTCTCAGTGACTGTGGGAGTGGGAGTGCTGGTGGCTTGGGCTCCACTGGGCTGGTTGGTTTTATCTTTCTCCCTGACGTCAGGAGCAGGAGGAGCCAAAGCCGGAGTCTCAGCAGGGGGAGCGACTGAAGTGGTGGCCCCCTCAGGAACGTTTCCCTGGTCCTTCTTAGGTCTTCCACGCTTTCTTTTACCAGCCGCTTTCCGAGCAACACCTTTTGGTTCCACGGTGTTGGGGTCAGCCTCCTCCATCCCACCTTCTGCTCCTTTTGCCTTCCCCCCCACCTCCTTCCCCTCCCCCTCCTCTGTTTCACCTTCTGTTGGAGCGGCTTTCTCAGCTGCCTGCTGTTTCTGCTTTCCTGCTTTGCTGGCTTTGCCCTTGGCCGCGTCCACGCCGGGCTGCTTGAAGGCATTCATGAACTGCTTCCTTTCAGCCTGGCTGCACTTGGGCACAGATGAACCAGCCTCCAGAACAGCCAGCTCCAGGTCCTCTTCCTGTAGAACTACGTTGGACTTCCTCAAGGGGGCCAGGGGTGGCTCGGAGTTTGCCTGGGGCTGGGGAGAGGTCACCGGCTTGTCTTTTGTCTTGCGGCAGGCAGTGAAAATGGAGGCCATTTTATGACCCGTGGCCCTGGAGAGATCCTGGTCAGGGGAGATGGGGTGGACTTCTGCTAGGACGGTGAGGGTGCGGGGAGACACCTGAGCAGGTGGCTGGTCGCCCCCCACCTCCCCCGGGAGTTTGGCGACACTCAGGCTGTTAGTGTCCTGGTCGACTGTCGAAGGAGTTGTTCTGCTCTCAGTGGCCTCGGTCTTATCCTTGTCCTCCTTTACATCCTCCGACTGCCTCCGCTCTGCTGCCTTTGGGCTCTGACTCTCCAAGAAGTCCGCGAAGGAGACGGTCACGGTGCTGAGGTTCAGCTGGGACTCTTCTTTTGCCTCCGTCTCTAAACCAGCGTCAGATGGCAGCTGTGGCTGTAGCTGCTGCTGCTCAGGGCACTGTTGCTGCATCAGTGGAACATCCTGCTGCAACGGGTCAGTCTTTCCTTTTCTGCTGGCCTTTTTCACAGCCCTGCCCTTCTTCCCCTTCTCCTCTGGGGTGGAACTACCAAGCGGACCAACACCATCCTGCATCCCTGAGTCCGTCCTTGCAGAGACCATGTGACTTTCTGAGGATTCTTTCAGGCCTGCAGCTTTATTAGAGTGAGGGGTCACGTAATCTATGTGGCTGCTTTCATCCGCCATCTTGTCTTCTCCTCCCACAGTCTTGTTATTGTTTTCCCCTGATGGCGCTGCGTTGGTCGTGGCCCCCACAGGCACCGTGGCATCCGCTGGCCGGTTCTGTACCTGGGCTTTGCTCTCCGCTTCCACCACCACCACCCCCTCATCAGCCCCAGGGGGGTTCAACACCAGGGCCTTTTTCACAGGTCGTCCAACCTTCCTGCCCGGCTTTTTAGAGGCCTTGCCTCGTTTGTTGGTGGTGGGGTCAGTGCCAGTGACGGTTCCTTGTGGCTGGACCTCATTTTCTTTGGGCTGACTCTGCGGACTGGTGACTTTGGTGGCTGGAGGGGTCTTCTTGAAATAATCCATGATGTTGCTAGGCCGTGGTGGTGAGAAGGGTTTCTCCACCACTTTGGCCACTGGTGAGAAGTAATTGGTGATTGCCTTGACTCCTGAAGCATCACTGTCTTTTTTGCGTTTCTTGGATGGCTAAAATGGAGAATCAAATTTAAATCAGTTTGGGTACACTACTAACACACAGATAATGCCCTTAACACAGACGGTCTAAAACTGAATTAGCACATTCATTTACAAAAACAGTTGCACAAGAAATGGCACATAAATAAACAGACAAATAGGTATATTATGTAAAGAATAAATACAGCAAGTTACCTGTGTTTCAAAGTCTTCTATGACAGATGCCATGGCAATGGCCCCTGCCATTATGGCGTCCCCAGCCCTTAACTTAGGAAAAAAGACACAGACAAATGGCTGAACTCGGGGTTGCACTGTAGCTGGCAAATTACTAACATGAAGTTAGCCATTTATGACTATGTGAGCATTTACTGGCCGTATAACAAAAGTAAACCCATGTATAATACAGTGAGCTCAAAGACTGACTCCGACATACAAGGCAGAATGAGAGACTATCGGTCCACAGTGCCGACTTCAACAACACTGCACGGCTTACATCCCAAGCTAGTTAATAGCATACGGCTTAGCTTGGTATGTTTGTATGACAACCTACAGCGATATCTCACTGGCCTTTGACAGAGAAAAGGTTACTTACCTATTGTGTGTTCTGTACAAAAGAACAGGCGAACCCTCCTAAGTCCAGTAATATCGAATGTCTCCAGGACAGCGTACGCATACTAGATCTTCAGATTACAAGCATTCACTTACTAAGCTACAGCAAAGAAGGACACCCTGAACCGCCACGGAACCATCTTGTTCGCGAGCTAACTGGTAAACAGCTGGCTAATATTAGTTAGCAGGACAACTGAACACACACAAAAGTCTGTAACCATATCCATGCTTATTTGCCATCTATGTGTTCTTCAAAAACTACATAGTTGTAGAAGAGTAGTGTATACAAATGACGTAGCTGATTGTCGGTTAAATAGCACCCAAGTTTAGCTGACTTTGTCAGTCAGTCCTTTTCTTCGAAAAACCCGCGTTGTTGTAAATAAGTTCCGCCTTGTGGCAAATGGCGCCAAATGTCATCAACTTTTACAGAAGCTAGTTTGACCAATCATAAACCACCGTGGTCTGACGCAAGCATTTGACGTTCATTTCATCACAGTTAGACAACTGCTGCCATCTGCTGCAAATAACTGGATCAGCAACTGTTGGTTAATATTACTGGACCTATCTATCTATCTATCTATCTATCTATCTATCTATCTATCTATCTATCTATCTATCTATCTATCTATCTATCTATCTATCTGTCTGTGTGTCTGTCTAATGTCCACCTGTCTGTCTTCTTAGATAGTAGTGGAAGCAGTGATGATGCTGGCACTATATTTTCACGTGCATGGTAATATATGTTTTGAAGGACTTGTAAACATTTTTACAGAAACAACTGTGGTTTTTTTTTGTTAATAATGTTATATTATAACTCACCATTAAAGTGTTTCTGTTATTATTTTTTTTAGAGTGAATCGTATTGAAAACATTTTTTAAATAATCTACGCCCACAATAAATTCAGAAAGCAAATACAATATTAGGGCGGGATGACAATTATTTAGCTCACATCCGATAGGCTGTAGTTCTGAAAGCAGACGCGACTGCACAATGCTTTGTTCCGGGATTGGATGTCAAAGGCAACGACGGACACAACCCTTTGCAATTGCTAAAATTCTCGACACAGCGCCGCGGACCGGGCGTCAACGGAGAAGTTCATCCTTCAGTGGGATATGAGTAGTGACTAAGTCGGATCAGGTAAAAAAAAAGACTATTCCATTAAGATTATACATTTAACTTTAAGAACCTCTTTGGGTGGAGGCCTTTTCCTTTCCAAAGTTCGTGAATCTTGCTATGTCTGTTTGTGGCCAAGTCTGGCTCACGCAACCTAGCGTATGGTCAGCCAACCTAGTGAGTTTGTACTTCTGAGGCCAGAGGATGATCTTTTCTTTAAGGCTGTTAAATAATTTACGTTGAGGCTATGGATGGACAAATAGTTCCGTGTCGGTTATCCATTGTTGCAGCGTGGTCAAATGCCTTAATGTGGACAGAAGGGTGTAAACATTTGCAAGAATTACGGAAGTTCACTTCATTTTTTTAGCAAGTATGGGCATGTTCGATGTTGTGCAAGCTGCAAGCTGTACCCTCAGATGCTCGTTGAGTTGTATGATTGCAGTGTTTAGCCTCAGTGTGTGGAACGTAGTTATATTGCCCGAAATGGATGTAATTGATTTTGAGGGTTAACAGACATATTGACCACTGTTTTTACAAGTCCTGTCAGACTGATTTGGACTTAGGTCGCGATAACTGGGCTTTAACCATGCAGTCCTGTTTTATGATCGATTGCAAGTTAACGGACTGTGAACTTCAATAAAGACATTCTTTACTTGCATAGACTTCGAAGATGTTAAAAATGTTGAATGTCAGTGTATGTGCATGGTTTGAATTAATGCCTTAATTGAGGAGGGGGACATGGGCATCTATGTGCCTCACAAGCCTTGATTGTCAATAGTCGCAATAATTTTCTCATCTTGGTGGCAAGTAAATACAGAAATTGCATTTTATCTCTACTGGAATTATGCTGACCACGGTGAGTGATGTTACGTCATGATGCTCTTCAGCGCTTAGTGATGTGATCACATCATTCAGGGGTCAGCTCATGTGCTGATATACTGCATGGGTGCGTCCGTTGAAAGTCATATCCAAATAATTTCTATAAAGGTCCTTTTCAACTATGGACTTGTATTATCGACAATTTGCACTTTTGGTGTAGCTAACGGCTGTTAGTTAAACAAAGCAAAGCAAACCAGAGAGATGGTATCAGTGGAAAACACTTTACAGCGTTCCAATTTCTAGACAAAAAGTCCACGCACGCATGCGTAATAATCTGAAGATGAACAGCTTGGGCTGGAATTCACTACACTGTATTTTGGCAAGGGGCCCATTGCCCTCCCAAATCTGGGTCAACACTCAATCCGGCCTTAGAAACTAACTAAGCAGCAGTGCATTTAAACCTCAAAGTTAACTCTTGGGAAAAAATTCAAATAGCAGTGTTTAAGATCCTTGTTTGCGCAAATTGTTTTTTTAAACGTTTTTCACAGTGTATGCTATGTTGACCAGTGTACCTGACCATGCTTTGGCCATAGCCCTGAAATGGTGACAGTTGTTTAACTGGGACTGATGCCCTCACAGCTGAAGCTAATGTTACACAGGAAGATAAAAACATCCCTTTTTGGACCTTGTGAATTTGTATGACTGCAACTCAATATTTTTTGCGGTTTTGACTGTTGGCAGTGGTCGTGGACTTAACCGAACCAGTAACACCCAGCTGTTGATTACGTGTCAGTGTGCCATTACACTCTGAGCTACCCTGAATGGGTTCTCTGCCCCAGGTCGGCCATTTTATACTCCTTGAGTTGCCGTCTTTTCCCCAAAGAGGCAAATCTGTGGGCCGGGCCCAGTGGGTTGTTTGGCAGAGCAGAGTGCTCCAGGCTGGTGTCCACCCAGGGGAGATCGGGTTTCCCTGTCAGTGTGGGGGCCAAAGAGAGGCCGTGAGGCTGCCAGCCCGCCCGACCGACCGACCGACCGTCTGCACAGTAAAACACCTCCTGTGGCTTAGCAGTCAGCACTTTCATCGTATGCCACAGGCCACACACACACACACACACACACTACGCGTGTGCGCACACACACACACACACACACACACACACACACAGACACAGACACATTGGAGATGCACCTGTGTTCTCTCTCTCTCTCTGTCTCTCTATTTCTTTCTGTTGCTACTTCTTTTCAGCTGAAATGTAATTTGTTATAGCCATACATAAATATTTGTAAACATGCAGTTCTAATGACACACTGCGCATAAGGAGGATGATGCAACAGAAAGACAAATAAAAAAGCAGAGTAGGCACAGACCTATCACACAAATCTGCCTTGCAGGGCTTTCCACCTTTATCTTTCTCTCAATCTCTCTCAGACTCATTTTCACTCTTTCACTTCCCCCCAGCTTGCACTCTTTCAAGCTTTAGGCCTCTACATCCTTGTCACACTCTCTGCCCCAGCCTTTAGTCTCTCTCTCTCTCTCTCTTCGGCTCCCTCTCTCCGCGTGTAGGTGGCGTGTTGTGGATGCAGGGTAATGGCGCCCAACCTGACGTCTCCCTGTTTCACACATGCAAAACCAGCCGTCAGACCAGTGTGGTAGGATGGTAGGGTCTGGGGCTGCTTTGGCTGCTGTCTTTTTTTTCATTGATGATGTTGTCTGTGTGTGTGAGCGAGACAAAGAGAGGAAAACAAAGAGAGTAACGTGTCATGTAAAGTCATTAGAGACATGCGCTGAAGACTTAATTATGCAACAGCAGTTGTGCAGTTGAAGGCCTCATTACTTCACCTCAGCGTGTCACACGTCACCAGTGCTTCCATAAATGGCATTCCTCTGTCACTGCGCTAACTGTGGCTCTTTAGAGTTGATGTATGATGAAGTTAGACAAGGAAAAGGAATATCAATTAACCATTCATTCGTAGTGTAGTCAGGGAGAACCTGCTCAACTGAAACAGGGCTAAAAATGCCAATTGTGGAAAACATGGCCAGTAAATCTACCATGTAATTTCTCTCTCTCTCTGCCTCCTTCTCTGTTTCTCTTTCTTCTTCTCTCTGTCTGTCTGTTTGTCTGTCTGTCTGTCTGTTTCTTGCTCTCTCTTTGTTTCTTTCATTCTCCTCTCTCTGTTTCTCACAAACACACACACACACGCACACACATGTGCATGCGCCCACACTCTTTCTTTCACACTCTCCTTCAGTATCTCACTCAACACTGTGTAGTGCAGGCCCTCCAGAAGGAAATCTGAACTGAAGTGTAGCCCTGTTCAGGGAGTTCCTAGTGCCATTTCACAGTAGTGGCTTCATTACCAGTTAACTGTGCATCCCATGGGAGGCCATAGACAGAGCAGCTCTCCCAGGGTCTAGAGGGGCGTAGGTTTTTTTATTATTATTATTATTATTATTATTATTATTATTATTGGTAGTAGTATTACAGCAGTAGTATAACAACAAGAACAATAATAATAACAACAATAATAATAGTAATAATAGTAATAATAATAATAATAAAACTGTAGTAATCACAGCCTGAGAGTACACAACCACAAGCACCAGTGAGCACTAAGAATACACATTCGGAGCAGACAGTAGCCACTTCCGCTACACCTGGTGTGTGTGTGTGTGTGTGTGCGCGCATGTGCATATGTGTGTGTGCACGTGTGTGCGCGTGTGTGTGCGCGTGTGTGTGTGCATGTATGTGCATGTATGGAGCATATTAACCATGAATATTGTTGAGGGGACAGCACTATTTCATTCATTTCATTCTGCTGGTCAGGTGGATGGAACCGGTGGCAGTTTACCTGCAACATGCCTAATGTCTTTTTTCGTATCAGATTTGTTGCAGTATGTCTTACTGTTGCATATGTTTTCAATCAGATCTCCTTTGTAGCTAACGTTTTAAGTCTCCGGAGTAAGATTCTCCCGACGATTAAGATACTACAGAACTGGGCAGCTGTTAATACACCACACATGGACACACATGGGAAACCTGTCCAGATAAGTCATAATGAGCTGACTGATGCTTATCCCCAGTGCGGAAAGGCTTTGAGTACAACAGCCTCCGCAAAGAGGTTTTGCTGGAACGTAAGGGAACTGAGTTTCCCTTAGTGTTGAAGGCCTCTTTCATGGATATGTCATTAAAATAGACAGGGTCTGTGTATGTGTTCAGTGTGACGATGACTGGTTCTACTTAAGCCAGTGGCTAATGTGTGTATGTGTATGTGTGTGTGTGTGTGTGTGTGTGTGTGTGTGTGTGTGTGTGTTGGGGGGGTTAGTTGATTGATAATTCATCTTCTCAATATTCTGTTATAAATGTGTAACTAACATGTCCTGTTCCATAGTAGCTGTTTGTGTTTGTAAGATCTTTGTAAGAGCTAACCGTAATTTCTTCTGTATGTCTTGTTTGTGTCTTGCTTGCCTGCTTATCTGTGTGTGTGTGTGTGTGTGTCTGTGCGGCAGCCAGGAGGAAGGAGGATGTCGATCGAGGCCGAGGCTTTGCTGCAGGAGGCGAAGGAGAGCATCGAGGCGGCCCAGAACTACCGGAGCGAGCTGCAGCAGCGCCTCTATGGGCTCAGCCAGGCCCGCAAACAGGTACCAGACCCGACCCCACCTGGTCCGGCCCCGTTTCATCTTTCCCTGTTCCGTCACTCTATGCTCTATGCTCTATGCCAGGCCTCTTCAAATGGCGGTCCTGGGGCCAGATGCGGCCCTTGAAATGATTTACAGTGGCCCCAGAAGTGTAATGTAATTTAATTATTACACGCGAGAGTGAATATATTGCTTTAATTGATACGTTGATAAGTCATATTGCCCGGCCCCTGGTTTAGATTCAGTTTGATGAACTGGCCCCAGTCTCAAACTAATTGAATAGCCCTGCTCTATGCTCTATGCTCTATCCTCCGAACTTTAGCCAGCCTAAAAAACCTGCATCCTGTGGTTGGGGCAGGTTGATAAGTGGGTAGGTGGGTCCTTTATTTTCAAAGCATACAGGGACCTTTTAGCCTGGTGGACCAGACTCTTTCAAGACTTCAAGACCTTTAAGACCTTTATTGTCATTGAACTGTGGCCTGTACAGCAAAATTAGACAGCAAGGCCACAAAAGTGCAAGGTAATAGTGTCAAAGCGGGGAAGCATTGTAGGAAACAAAGGAAAGAAGGGAGTATATACAATTTCACTTTGGTTTCACTTCATGTAAAGAGTTAGTCAACACCCTCTAGGCCGATGCTTACTTCCTGGTGGGCAGATACATTCTGTGAACTTTGGGGCTGCCTTTTAAACAATCGCAAGTGCCTGAATGCAGCTTACATATCAACAAATAACGCTCATCGTCGCTTTTAGTCCTCTCAATGACTCTCTCTTCACTGATAAACAGAAACTTAAAGAACTGGGTTGATGTGTCCGTAGTAGTGTAACCTGACGGAGTACTGTAGCGAAATACAAAATTAGCGGGGCTAGCTTGGCTAACTCTAGCCTCCATCCTTTGAAACTCAGCCAGCCCAAAAAACCCTCCACCCTGTGGCTGGGGCAGGCTGATGGGGAGGAAGGAGGAAGGGGGTTGGGCAGGGGGGTAGGTCATCATCATTTCAAAGCATGCAGAGGCCTGTTAGTTGTACTGTTAAGTGTTTTAACAGTGTTGTACGGAGACCTCTTGTAGGGCTGGCAGAAGTTGAAGGTCAAGGAAGGAGTGGAGCCAGAGCTGTGGTTAGACACTATCTGCAAAATGTCTCGCTCCTCTCCCATGCCGTCCTCCCCTAACCTCGCCCACCTCCCCCAGGCAGCCTACTCCTCCTGCCTACCCCCCCACCCCCACCTCCCTCTGGAGCCACAGGCTAATCATAAACAATGCTGTTATTTCCTGTTACTTAGCTACAGTGAGGAGACAGTTGTGTTTTTTCTCTCGCTCTATATACTCTTTGTCTTTCTCATTCTGTAGTTATCTTACTACTTCTCCCATCCTCTCTTTTTCCTCTGTGTCTCTTTCTCTCCATTTCTCTTCTGCTTTTTTTCTGTTCTGTTTTCTGTCATGCTGTTTTTCTCTGCTGTTGATCTGCACCTTATATCTCCTGCTTTCCTTCCCTCTCGTACTATTTCTGTAGTCGTCTCTCTTCTTTGTTCTCTCTTCTCTTCCTTTCCCAGCCTAATTTATCTCTGTCTCTCTGTCTTCTCTCTCTCCCTCTCCCTCTCCTTCTCCCTCTCTCTCTTTCTCTCTCTGTCTCTCTGTGCCTCTCTTCTTATC